>MCJB01010887.1:31043-126183 GCA_002018475.1 Nicotiana obtusifolia | reverse complement strand
TATATATATATATATATATGTCTAATACATATCAACTATATATGTATATATAGTTTATATGTATTAGATAGTTTCTATGTATGTAAGGGAGGAAAGAGGGATAGGTAAAAAGGAAAAGTTTTGGGGCAATATATATGTACAATATATACTATATATATATATAATTTATATAGATATATGCAATCTATATTAGTATATGCATATATAGTTTACAAGAAATTTCTCTAGATAAAAAAATAAAAATAAAAAATTATCCGGAACCGTTTAGGCCCATTAGGTCCGCGGGCCCGGCCCATTTAGCCCGAGACCATGTGGGCTTAGGCCCGTAGCGGGCCGGTCCCTTACATATGGCCCGTTAGGCCCGGGACCGTTTGGCCCGAGACAGCCTTGGCCCGGGCCCGTTTGGCTCAGGCACGGCCCAGATGACAGCCTTAACTCCAGGGCTTTAAACTATGTGAACCAAACAGTTTGTGTGCCATGTGTGTGAATTCTTTGTGTAGATAATTCTTGTGTTTGCTTCTGCCATCTAGAACTTGCCCGGTTGGTTTTTCGATGCATATAATAATTACACTTAGTTGGAGGGATGATCTTAGTCATTCTTTGTTTTATTTGCGAAACCTCTTTAGCCTTTCAAGCCTACCAATGCATAAATAATATCACTAGTACCCTATTCGAGCCTTTAACCTTTTCTTGGCCACCTCACTACAAACCTTTCCCTTTTGTAAAATAATTACCTCTTTTGAACCCGATCCTCCTTGAACATTGAGAATTAGGCTAAAAGCCTAAGTTGGGAGTGTGGTGTCGAAGTGGAAATGGGTAAGATTGTACATTGAGTGTAGGAGCATTTACCTCAAAGTGCTCATATGAAATTATGCAAGCTCCAAAAATGAAAAATAAAAAAATAATAAAAATAAATATATGTGTATATATATATATTTATGGAGCCTTGAAGAAAATTAGAGAGGTATTTAAGGTGGTTCCATATTGGGAACTAGATGCCAATGTGGCTATGGGGTTTGAAAAGAAACAAGTGCAACAAGAAAAGAAAATGTGATTAGTGTTCAAGGAGGATGTAGTCACTTTTATCTAAATACTTATCCGACCCTTCCCTAAACCTATATTACAAGCCTAAAAAGTCCTTATGGGATCTCCAACCGAGCGTTCTTAGAATTAAGCGACGAATTAATATAAGGGAAAGCCTACGGTATGGTATGTGATAACACTTGAAATTCTTTTCTGAGAGTGAGTGTATTTGTGAATTAGTCCCTTTTTATTGTCGTTGTAAATATTGTGATTTTGGGACTTTCTTTCTACTGAGGGCACATGAACTGCGAGGTTGAACAAAAGTTGAGTTTTTGAGTAAAACGCAAGTGCACTGTCATGACCCGAATCCCAAACCCGATCGTGATGGCGCCTCTCGTGAAGGCAAGGCCTGCCAATTAAAACTATAACTCGATTTAAGCAGTTAAGACAACACTTACATATTTTAATAACAGCAAATTGCTGAAACATAGCTAACCATCCCGACAACAGCCCAAACCGGGGTGTCACAATGTCATGAGCAACTAATGAAATCCTAATAATAAGATTACTATTACAATATCTCAGGCACAATTGTTTGAAGAAAGTGGAAACAAAAAGATAAAAGAGATACGGGGCTGCGGACTCCAACAGCTACGTTGTAGTCTCTGAATCACCGCTCTGACAGTCGTAGTCAATACCTCGGAGCGGAATCAATAACGCCTTAATGTGATTACTTCCAACTCAGTGAGTAATACATATAAATAATGACTGAAAGTAAGAAAACACGTAAAGCCCAAGCACTATATCATATCTTGTGGCGGCGTGCCACCTGATCCCATTTACATCAAATCTCGTGGTAGGCGTACCACCCGATCCCTTTTACATCGTATCTCATGGTAGGCGTACCACCCAATCCCTTTTACATCATATCTCATGGTAGGCATACCACCCGATCCCTTTTACCTCATATCTCGTGGTAGGCCGATCCCTTTTACATCATTTAAAATTTCATTGAAATCTTAAAACTGAGTAAAAGTGACTAAGTTGTAAAACGGTGGAAAACAACATGATTGAGTTCAAGTAATGAATCAAAACAGTGAGGAAACAGTGATAAATACCCCTAAAGGGTTCAAATAACAGGCGTGAAGCCCAAATATGGCAATCAGCCCAAATATGGCAATCAGCCCAAATCATGATGATATCAAATAAGTTTCAATCAAATATGTAGTAAAATCATCAATCGGGACGGACCAAGTCACAATCCCCAGTAGTAAACGACTCCACGCTCATCATCGAGCGCGTGCTCACCTCAATATAGCACTACGATTTGCAATCCGGGTTTTCAAACCCTAAGAACATCATTTACAATCACTACTCACCTCGAACCGGCTAATTTCTTAGCCCGCGTCGCGTTTGCCCTTTGAATTGGCCTCCGCGCGCGTTGAATCTATCCAAAATTAGAACTAATATGTCACAATATGCAGGGGTAACAAAGCCCACGCAAAAACAATCAATAAATACTAAGAAATCCTGAAATTAGTAAAACCCGAGCCCCGGGCCCACTTCTCGAAATTCAGTAATTTTCACCTCAACGGGTTCCTTATCTTCCCACGAGTTCAATCATAACAAATTTATCGAATTCCGACATCGGTTTGACCCTCCAAGTCTTAAAATCTAAGCTTAATGGTTTTCCACGAATTTTCCAACTTAAATCACCAATTACATACTAGAATAGCAATAGATTTGGGTAATTTGACCAAGATTGAGTTAGGAATACTTACCCCGATGTTTCCTTTGAAAATCCCCCGAAACTCCCTTCAAGATTAGTTGCAATCCAAGTTCTATAGCTCCAATATTGTTTAAGATGGCCAAGGTCCCTTCTTTCAGGAATTTGTCCACGAAAAATGTCCTTTGGATATAGTTTTAAGGTTGATTTGCTGTGATTTTGGGGTGTTTGGAGGTGTTTCTCTTCGTGGGTAACGAAAATGGATTTTGCATGCCAAATGGGCACTGATTTCTATTTATAAAGGGGTCAAAAATCAAGACAAAAACGCCCCTGTCAGGCCCTGAATCGATCGCATATCTGTCGCATAACAGATATGCGGTCCGCATTTTGGACGCAACCATCGCAGATTGAACCCTAGCCTTCATCACAAATTCAGTGTGAGGCATGGTTTTCGGTCCGCATTTCAAGAGTGCGACCGCATTTTCGACATTGATTTTTGTCAAGAAATCTGTTCCGATCTGCGGTCTCAGTGTGGTGAAATGCGGTCCGCATTTCTGACCGCATTCTTGACACGAATCTTGACCAGAAATCTATTTGAGTTTGATATCTCATTGTGAGATATGCGGTCCGCATTTGAGAAATGCGACCGCATTCTCGGCCCTTGTTTTTCTGCAAATTTTTTCTTCCAATGAGGAAATAGTCCGTTTAACCACCCAAAACTCACCCGAGGCCACTGGAACCTTAGCCAAACATGCCAACCTATCCCATAACAATATTCAAACTTGTTCCAACCTTCGGAACGCTCAAAACAACCTCTCAACGCCAAATTCGCGTCGGATTCAAGCCTAAGGATTTCAAAATCCTCTAAATAGCTCTTTTGATCTAATCCCAACCAAACCACATCCGAATGACCTGAAATTTTGCACACAAGTCCTAATCACATATCGAAGCTACAACAACTACCGGAATTCCATTCTGACCCTCGGATCAAAATCTCGCCTATCAACCGGAAATCGCCAAAATTCTAACTTCACCAATTCAAGCCTAATTCTACACCGGACCTCCAAAACCAATTTTGATCACACTCCTAAGTTATAAATCACCTCCCGAAACTAACCGAACCATCGGAACTCACATCCGAACCCTCTTACTCATAAGTCAACATCCGGTTGACTTTTATAACTTGAACCTTCTTGAAAAAGACTAAGTGTCTCATTTCTTACCGAATCCACTCCGCGCTCAAACTACTCAACTCAATTACATAAAACACGGCTAACAAAGCATAATAATGCAGAAACGGGGAAAACTGAGCGGTAACTCATGAGACGACTGGCCGGGTCGTCACATTCTCCCCCACTTAAACAAACGTTCGTCCTCGAACGAGTCAAGAAACATACCTGGAGCCTCGAATAGGTGAGGATATCTGCCCCACATCTCTTGCTCGGTTTCCCAGGTAGCCCCTCCACGGACCGACCTCTCCACTGAACTTTCACTGAAGCTATCTCCTTGGACCTCAACTTCCGAACTTGACGATCCAAAATCGCCACTGGCTCCACCTCATAGGTCAAATCATTATCCAACTAAATCGTGCTGAAGTCAAAAATTTGAGACGGGTCCCCAATATACTTCCGGAACATAGAAACATGAAATATTGGGTGTACACTCGACAGACTGGGTGGCAAAGCAAGCTCATAAGCCACCATCCCAACTCTCCGAAGCACTTCAAATGGCCCAATGAACCGAGGACTTAATTTCCCTTTCTTCCCGAATCTCATAACACCTCATGGGTGAAACTTTCAGCAATACCTTCTCGCCAACCATGTAGGACACATCTCGAACTTTCCTATCGGCATAACTCTTTTGCCTCGACTGCGCTGTACTGAGCCTCTCCTGGATTACTTTCACCTTTTCTAGAGCATCTCGCACCAAGTCAATCCCCAATAGCCTAGCCTCGCCAGGCTCGAACCAACCAACTGGAGATCTGCACCGCCTCCCATACAGAGCCTCATA
The DNA here is from genome assembly GCA_002018475.1 of Nicotiana obtusifolia. Lineage (NCBI taxonomy): Eukaryota > Viridiplantae > Streptophyta > Magnoliopsida > Solanales > Solanaceae > Nicotiana > Nicotiana obtusifolia. Next base: position 121,424 of record MCJB01010887.1, on the reverse strand, counting down.
CGGAGCCATCTGAATACCTGACTGGTAGCTGTTGTTATAAGCAAACTCTGCAAGCGGTAGAAACTCATCCCATGAACCTCTGAAATCAATAGCACATGCACGTAACATGTCCTCCAGTATCTAAATGGTACGTTCGGACTGCCCATCCGTCTGAGGATGAAATGTTGTGCTTAATTCCACCTGACTACCCAACTCCCTTTGTACGGCTTTCTAGAACTGCAAAATGAACTGAGTACCTATATCTGAAATGATAGAAATTGGAACACCATGCAGCCGAACAATCTCTCGAATATAAATCCTTGCCAACCGTTATGAAGAATAGGTAGTACACACAGGAATGAAGTGCGCAGAATTGGTCAACCGATCCACAATCACCCAAATAGCATCGAACATCTTCAAAGTCCGTGGGAGTCCAACAACAAAGTCCATAGTGATCCGATCCCATTTCCACTCGGGAATAACTATCTGCTGAAGCAAATCACCCGGTCTCTGATGTTCATATTTTACTTGCTAACAGTTGAGACACTGAGCTACGAATCCCACAATATCTTTCTTTATCCTTCTCCACCAATAATGTTGTTTCAAGTCCTGATACATCTTTGTGGCACCCGGATGAATGGAATATCGCGAGCTATGGGCCTTCTCCAGAATCAACTCGCGAAGCCCATCCACATTGGGTACACAAATCCAGCCCTGCATCCTCAACACCCCATCATCGCCGATGGTGATATCTCTAGCATCGTTATGCTGAACTCTGTCCCTAAGGACAAGCAAATGCGGATCGTCATACTGATGCTCCCTGATGCGATCATATAGCGAAGACCGAGAAACCACGCAAGCCAACACCCGATTGGATTCCGATATGTCTAGTCTCACAAACCTATTGGCCAAGGTCTGGACATCGACTGCGAGAGGTCTCTCCCCAACTGGAATATACGCCAAACTCCCCATACTCACCGCCTTTCGGCTCAAAGCATCGGCCACCATATTGGCTTTTCCCGGATGGTACAATATGGTGATATCATAATCCTTGAGCAATTCCAACCATCTTCACTGCCTCAAATTAAGATCCTTTTGCTTGAACAAATGTTGAAGGCTGCGATGATCGGTAAACACCTCACAAGATACACCATACAAGAAATGCCTCCAAATCTACAAAGCATGAACTATGGCAGCCAGCTCCAAATCATGCACGGGGTAGTTCTTCTCATGAGGCTTCAACTGACGCGAAGCATAAGCAATAACTCTACCCTCCTGCATTAGTACACAATTGATCCCAACTCTCGAGGTGTCACAATATACGGCATACGAACCTGAGGCTGATGGTAGAACCAATACTGCAGCTGTGGTCAAGGCTTTCTTGAGCTTCTGAAAGCTCTCCTCACACTTGTCCGACCATACAAATGGGACACCCTTCTGAGTCAATTTGGTCAAGGGCGATGCAATGGATGAGAATCCCTGAACAAACCGGCGATAGTAGCCTTCCAACCCAAGGTAACTACGAATCTCTGTGATTGAGGACGGTCTGGGCCAATTTTGAACCGCCTCTATCTTCTTTGGATCAACCTGTATACCTTCACTGGACACTACGTGCCCCAAGAAAGCCACTGAATTGAGCCAAAACTCTCACTTAGAGAATTTTGATTGAGCTTTTCCTCCCTCAATCTCTGCAATACAACTCGCAAATGCTCTGCGTGCTCTTCCTGACTACGCGAGTACACCAGGATATCATCGATGAATACCACAATGAAAGAATCTAGATAAGGCCGAAATACATTGTTCATCAACTGCATGAACGCTGCTGGGGCATTGGTTAAACCGAAAGACATAACAAGAAACTCATAGTGATCGTATCTAGTCCGAAAAGCAGTCTTAAGAATATCTGCATCCCTGATCTTTAACTGGTGATATCCTGAACGGAGATCAATCTTAGAGAACACTCGTGCTCCCTGAAGCTGGTCAAATAAATCATCGATGCGAGGCAAGGGATACTTGTTCTTGATTGTTACCTTGTTCAATTGCCTATAATCGATGCACATTCTCATTGTGCCATCCTTCTTCTTCACAAACAGAACCGGTGCACCCCAAGGTGACACACTAGGCCGAATGAACCCCTTATCAAGGAGTTCCTGAAGTTGCTCCTTTAATTCTTTCAACTTTGCTGGTGCCATACGATACGGTGGATAGAGATGGGCTGAGTACCCAGCACCAGGTCAATACCAAAATCAATATCCATGTCCGATGGCATGCCCGGCAGGTCTGCAGGAAATACATCAGGAAAATCCCTCACCACAGGAACAGAATCGATGCTTGGAGTCTCAGCTCCAACATCCCTCACAAACGCTAGATAGGAAAGGCAACCCTTCCAAACCATATGCTGGGCCTTCAGGAATGATATCACTCTACTAGGAATATAATCAGTCACGCCACACTACTCAATCCGCGGTACGCCCGGCATAGCCAGAGTGACTGTCTTAGCATGATAGTCTAAAATAGCACGACACGAAGATAACCAGTCCATGCCCAAAATGACATCAAAATCTACCATGCATAATAGCAATAGGTCCACTCGGGTCTCCAGACCCCCAATAGGTATTACACACGACCAGTACACACGGTCTACAATAACAGTATCGCCCACCGGGGTAGACACATGAACAGGTAAAGCGAGAGACTCCCGGGGCATACCCAAATAATGAGCAAAATATGAGGACACATATGAATAGGTGGAACTAGGATCAAATAATACAGAGGCATCTTTGTGGCAGACTGAAACAATACCTGTAATAACGGCATCTGAAGCACTGGCATCTGTCCTGCCTGGGATAGCATAGAATCGAGCCTGGCCACCGCCTACTCGACCTTCCCCTCTAGGGCGGCCTCTGGCTGACTGACCTCCACCCCTAGCTGGGGGGGTGGGTGGTAAAGTAACTGGAGCTGAAGTCGAGGGTTGACCCCTCTGTTGGGACGATCTAGCACCACGATGAGGACAATGCCTCCACTTGTGGCCCATCTCGCCACACTCATAACAGTTCCCTGGTGCTATAGTAGATGCACTCGGAATAGAAGGACCCTGGGCCGACGGAGCATGGGCTGGAAGGGCGCTGAGTGATGACTGACCCTGCTGCAACCCATGATAACCACGAGCTGCAGATGCCCCACGATAATCTGGACTGGCTGGCTGAGCAGGCCTGAAGGAACGACCTCTACCCTACTGAAACTGGCATCTCGAAGTAGCACCACTGTAACTGCCTGATCCTCGAGGCCTCTTAGCCTCCCTCTCCTCTCGCTCCTAACGGCGAACCGTCTTAATCTCGCGAGCTATATCAACCACCTCCTCGAAGGTAGCACCCAATACTCGCTCCCTGGTCATAAGAATACGGAGGTGATAGTTAAGGCCATCCACAAACCTCCTGATCCTTTCACGATCAGTCGGAGCCATCCAGACAGCATGACGAGCCAACTCAGAAAATCTTGACTCATATTGTGACACAGTCATATCCCTCTATCGCTGCCATTCGAACTGTCTACGCAGCTCCTCTCTGCGGGACTGCGGCACATACTTTTCCAAGAAAAGAGCGGAGAACTGCTGCCAAGTAAGGGGCACTACATCAACTGGCCTATTCTTCTCATACGCCTCCCACCAATTAAAGGCAGCTCCCGTAAACTGAAATGTGGTAAGTTCCACACCGCTAGACTCAAGAATCCCGGCTGTCCGGAGCATTCACTGACACTTGTCAAGAAAACCCTAGGCATCCTTGCCCTCAACACCACTGAATGACGGAGGCTGGAGTCTACCAAACCTCTCAAGATGACGCTGCTCGTCATCTGGCATAACTGGTACCACAAACTCCTGAGTTGGTGCAACCGGTTGGGCTGGAGGTGCCCCCTGCATCTGAAGTCCCTGCACTACCTGCTCAGGTGTACGAGCAATAGGGGTCTGATTGCCTCCCCCGGCCTGTGATGTAGTTGCGGCTGTGGTAGCTGAAACCGCCTGAGCCAGGCTAGTGCAAACAGATAATATCTGAGCCAAGGTCTCCTGAAGACCTGGAGTAGCGATAGGCACAGCTGGTGCCTGAACTGGTGCTGTTGGAGCCTGTTCCTGAGCTGGGGCAGCTGGTGGATCAACAGATGCTGTCCTCGCTGCTCTGCCTCTACCACGACCACGACTGCGTCCTCGGCCTCTGGTGGTATCAGTGGGTGGTACTGGAGGTCCTCCACCCCGTCCGGTAGTTCGCAGCCTCACCATCTGCGAGAGAACAGGATAGCAGAAGTTTAGTGCTCGGATCCACAAGTTTGCACGACAAGAATTTCAAGAATATGGAGTTTTCCTAAAAAGGTTCTGCAGCCTCTTGAAGATAAGTACAGACGTCTCCGTACTAATCCGCGAGACTATACTAAACCTGCTCATGACTCGTGAGACCTACGTAACCTAGGCTCTGATACCCACTTTGTCACGAAATCCCAAACCCGGTCGTGATGGCGCCTCTCGTGAAGACAAGGCCTGCCAATTAAAACTATAACTCGATTTAAGCAGTTAAGACAACACTTACATATTTTAATAACATCAAATTGATGAAACATAGCTAACCATCCCGACAGCAGCCCAAACCGGGGTGTCACAATGTCATGAGCAACTAATGAAATCCAAATAATAAGATTACTATTACAATATCTCTAGCACAATTGTTTGAAGAAAGTGGAAACAACAAGATAAAAGAGATACGGGGCTGCGGACGCCAACAGCTACCTCGTAGTCTCTGAATCACTACTCTGACAGTCGTAGTCAATACCTAAGAGCGTAATCAATAACACCTGAATCTGCACACATGGTGCAGGGAGTAATGTGAGTACTTCCAACTCAGTGAGTAATATATATATAAATAATGACTGAAAGTAAGGAAACACGTAAAGCACAAGGCAATGCATAATGAAGCGGTAAAACATTATTTGAAATCAGTAAACTAGTGAGAAATCAAGCAAAATCTTCCCAGCTCTGGTTACCAGTTGCCTTTGTTACCAACTGTAACATCCCTAGGCTCAGAATCATTTAAAAGTTACGCCCCTCGGGCAATATCACAGAACAGTATCATCTCCCTAGCTCTGGTTACCAGTTGCCATTGTTACCAACTGTAACATCACTAGGCTATATTTCCATATCACAATGGGTACCCTGCGCTCACTGGGGGTGTACCGACTCCGGGAGGGCCCCCTTACGGCCCAAGCGCTATATCATATCTTGTGGCGGCGTGCCACCCGATCCCATTTACATAATATCTCGTGGTAGGCGTACCACCCGATCCCTTTTACATCATATCTCGTGGTAGGCGTATCACCCGATCCCTTTTACATCATATCTTGTGGTAGGCGTACCACCCGGTCCCTTTTACATCATTTAAAATGTCATTTAAATCTCAAAACTGAGTAAAAGTGACTGAGTTGTAAGACGGTGGAAAACAACATGATTGAGTTCAAGCAATGAATCAAAATAGTGAGGAAACAATGATAAATACCCCTGGTAGGGTTCAAATAACCGCCGCGAAGCCCAAATATGGCAATCAGCCCAAATCATGATGATATCAAATAAGTTTCAATCAAATATGTAGTAAAATCATCAACCGGGACGGACCAAGTCACAATCCCCAGTAGTAAACGACCCCACGCTCATCATCGAGCGCGTGCCTCACCTCAATATAGCTCTACGATGTGCAATCCGGGTTTTCAAACCCTCAGAACATCATTTACAATCACTACTCACCTCGAACCGGCTAAATTCTTAGCCCGCGACGCCTTTTCCCTTTGAATTGGCCTCCGCGCATGTTGAATCTATCCAAAATTAGAACTAATATGTCACAATATGCAGGGATAACAAAGCCCACGTGAAAACAATCAATAAATACGAAGAAAACCCGAAATTAGTAAAACCCGAGCCCCGGGCCCACTTCTCAAAATTCAGTAATTTTCACCTCAACGGGTTCCTTATCTTCCCATGAGTTCAATTATTCCGAATTTATCGAATTCCGACATCGGTTCGACCTCCAAGTCTTAAAATCTAAGCTTAAGGGTTTTCCACAAATTTTCCAACTTAAATCACCAATTACATACTAGAATAGCAATAGATTGGGTAATTTGACCAAGATTGAGTTAGGAATACTTACCCCGATGTTTTCTTTGAAAATCCCCCAAAAATCCCTTCAAGATTAGTTGCAATGCAAGTTCTATGGCTCCAATATTGTTTAAGATGGCCAAGGTCCCTTCTTTCAGGAATTTGTCCACGAAAAATGTCCTTTTGATATAGTTTTAAGGTTGATTTGCTGTGATTTTGGGGTGTTTGGAGGTGTTTCTCTTCTCGGGTAACGAAAATGGGTTTTGCATGGCAAATGGGCACTTATTTCTATTTATAAAGGGGTCAAAAATCGAGAATAAAACGCCCCTATCAGGCCCTGAATGCGATCGCATGTCTGTCGCATAATAGATATGCGGTCCGCATTTTGGACGCAACCATCGTAGATTGAACCCTAGCCTTCATCGCTAATTTAGTGTGAGGCATGGTTTGCGGTCCGCATTTCAAGAATGCGACCGCATTCTTGACCGCATTTTCGACATAGTCCAGAAATCTATTCCGGTCTGCGGTCTCAGTGTGGTGAAATGCGGTCCGCATTTCTGACCGCATTCTTGACACGAATCTTGACTAGAAATTTGTTTGAGTTTGCTATCTCATTGTGAGATATGCGGTCCGCATTTGAGAAATGCGACCGCATTCTCGGCCCTGGTTTTTCTGCAAATTTTTTCTTCCAATGAGGAAATAGTCTGTTTAACCACCCAAAACTCACCCGAGGCCACTGGAACCTCAACCAAACATGCCAACCTATCCCATAACATTATTCAAACTTGTTCTAACCTTCGGAACGCTCAAAACAACCTCTCAACGCCAAATTCGCGTCGGATTCAAGCCTAAGGATTTCAAAATCCTCTAAATAGCTCTTTTGATCTAAACCCAACCAAACCACGTCCGAATGACCTGAAATTTTGCACACAAGTCCTAATTCACATGTCAAAGCTACAACAACTATCGGAATTCCATTCTGACCCTCGGATCAAAATCTCGCCTATCAATCGGAAACCGCCAAAATTCTAACTTCACCAATTCAAGCCTAATTCTACACCGTACCTCCAAAACCAATTTTCATCACACTCCTAAGTCATAAATAACCTCCCGAAACTAACTGAACCATCGAAACTCACATCCAAGCCCTCTAACTCATAAGTCAACATCCGGTTGACTTTTACAACTTGAACCATCTTGAAAGAGACTAAGTGTCTCATTTCTTACCGAATCCACTCCGCGCTAAAACTACTCAACTCAATTACATAAAACACGGCTAACGAAGCATAATAAGGCAGAAACGGGGAAAACTGAGCGGTAACTCATGAGACGACTGACCGGGTCGTCACATGCACTCAGCTGAGGGTAGTATTTAGTCATGTTGTCTGAGGCTCAAAGTTCATAAGTTGATTAGTTTTCCTTGAATATACCGATAATTTAGGAAGGGTAAAACATTCGAAGATGCATGCTTGAAATACTAACAACAAACACCGTCCATGGTCACTATTGTTTCACGTCTTGTAGCTGGAGTCTAGAATAGGATGGTGTCATCTTAGTTGCTTGAGGACAAGCAAGAGTTTAAGTTGGGGGTGTTGATGTGCCGGAGAATTTCGGCACATTTGGATACCAATTGCTTAGACTTTAACTTGTTTTAAATGCAAATTTCCCTTGGTACTTATGTAATTTTAGTATTTTTGCAGAGTATGAGGTTTAAGGACCTAAGAGCATAGAAAAGAGTTCAAAAAGCCACAAAAAGACAAGAAAAGAGCAAAAGGGATCGCAGATGTGGACATGCTATCGCAAAACCAGCATACGAGCCGCATACTTCACACCAAGATCGCAGATCAAGACAGACTTCTGTGCAAAGTTCAATGTCAAAAATGCGGTCTCATCTGTGATCGCATAACTTGTATGCGAGCAGCATATTACACATAGAGATCGCAGACCAAAACAGAATCCTAGGCGAAGTTCAATGTCAAAAATTCTGTCTCTTCTGGGATCGCATAACGTGTTTGCAAGCCGCAGAAGTAACAGCAAACCAAACATGAAGTCTACGGAAGGAAGAAATTGCGATGCAAGATACGGTCGCATTTCTACAATGCGGACCGCAAACCATGAATGCGGTAAAGGCGAAACTAGGGTTACAATCTGCGATAGACATGTCAAAAATGTGGACCACATGTCTGTTATGCGACAGAAATGCGGTCGCATATTCAACTTCAGGGAAGATTGGTCCGAATTTTGTCTCGATTTTTAGGCCTCTATAAATAGGTATATTAGGGTTTTGTGGGGGCTATCTTGTCAGACTTTGAGGCTACAATACAAGACTTTAATATTCCTTTCTTTTGGAAGCTTTTGGGTCAAGAATCTTTCACTTTGTAAGCTTTATAACATTTAATATTCTCTTGTTTTCAGATTTTAGTATGAGAAGCTAATCTTTTATACTAAGGTTGTGGACCCTAAATGGGTGTTATGTTAATGGGTGTTTAACATTGAATATATATATAACAGTTGATTGATATTGATTTACTTCTCATTCCTCATTTATTGTTGGTGGTTGCAAACATTAACAAGCACCGTTAAATTCTATCTTTGCTTGGGAAAGTGGGGTAGAATTTGGTAGAAGTAAATATTAAAGACTCAAGGCTTTAAACCTTGTTTAATAAGATCGCTTAGGAATAACTGGGTTTTATTTGGCATAAATTGATTGTCTTAGTTGCAACTCTTTTATATTTGGAAAAATCATAAAGAGGACATATTACCTAACTGTTGGAAAATATTGGGTAGCCACTTAGACATCATTTGCATATCAAAAAGAATCTTCCGTTAGAAATATACCATATTGACACCGATAGCATTACACTTCATTAAAGGGGACACAACCTTGGTTTCTTTAATCAAATTATTTACATTCTCAACATTTCAATTAGCCTTTATCTAAAACCAAACTCAATTCATACTCTTGTTCTGGTTAACTGGATAGAATTACGACTTTAGTTGAGTAACACACTAGTCAAGTAATCTTTTCACACCTATTCCCTGTGGGATTCGACCCCAACCTTGTTGGGTTATTATATTTGACATCGACCTCTTTACACTATTTATTAAAGTGTAATTTGAGCGTATCACTTGTGAAATGCGAAGATGAGGTGTGGTGCCTCAGTTGTGATTCTTGTTGTGCATTCTATGTATAAAGAGGTCATTGATGGAACAATTATTGTTATTACTTCATTTGTTTTACTTAATTTGACCGTATTTGATTACTTGTTGTCCTTGTCATATGCTCATTCTTTTGTCCTTTAATGCTTGAATGTCCATTGTTAGCCTTAAACCATTGTGTTGTTTTGTTGTCATTTATTCCCTCTCCTTCCATTATTAGATTATATTATTCTCTATTCAGTTTTATTTTTTCTAGTAGACGTCTTGACCTGGCTTCGTCACTACTCTACTGAGATTAGCCTTGATACTTATTGGGTACCTTTGTGGTGTACTCATGCTATGTGTTTGCACATTTTTTGACAGATCCAGGTACTGCAGCTCGTGCCGGACACTAGTGATTGAACTAGATATTCCAGATACTTCAAGGTATACCTTCTAAGCCAGTAGGTTTCGGAGTCACCTCCTACTACTGTCTTTTCTACTGTTTATTTTCACATCAAACGCTATTGTACTTTGAGACTTCTTGTGTACTTCTTAAACCTTATGACTCAGTTTCACCGTAGTATTAATGATATCATGAGATTTATCAGTTAAATTAATATTCTTAGTCATTATTTCTGTTAAGTTCTATTGTATGTTAGGCTTACCTAGTCTTTGAGACTAGGTGCCATCACAGCATCCTAAGGTGGGAATTTGGGGTTGTGACATATACCTTCACCTGTTATTGTCATTTTACTTGAGCATCTTTATTTGTACTAAGAGATGGTGATTGGGGCCTTCGGGCTAGGTTAGGCATGATGGGTATTTTCGTGCGATTGATGTGATGTTTGGCATGATGGGTATTTCTATGATGTTGGTATGATGTTTGGCACGATGGGTATTTCCGTGCGGTTGATAAGGTGATGGCACGATGAATATTTTCATGCGGTTTGAAATGAGACTAGTTTGTTGGTTATTGTCATGCGAAAAGAAGGAAGTTGGATTTATTTTATGATTACTCAGTCGTTAAGCACTTACACGCCCTTTACTTTTGTTTCTATTAGTGTTTGTTGTCTTGTATGATACCTTCCGTTTAAGCTTCTTTTGTAGTTACCTCTCCGTTTTCCCTTTGGCTTGTTATTGTTATAGTTATGTCCTTACCTTGTTTGTTGTTGTTTCACTTGCGGTTTTACTTGATTTACTTCTGTCACATGTCCTCTTCGTATTCATATCTTTACATGTTATTAGCCAAGACCTATTACATGCCTCAAATTGTCATGTGATTTACTTGTTGAGTGCCTTAACCTGCTACATGTCTTCACTTGCTACATGTCTTCACCTACTATATGCTTTTACTTACCACGGCCTTCATTGATTAAATGCCATTACTTGCTACATGTTTACACATATTAAATGCCTTCATCCGATTCGTGTTCTTACCTGACAAACATCTTTACCTGTTTCATATCGTACTCTCTTTTGCTTAACCGAATTGGGTGACTTTTAGATTAGTTACGTGTTATGCTTCGTGGAAGCCTTGTCATTATATATAGTAGACTAGTTGTAACGACCCAATTGGTCGTTTTGAGCATTTCTATTATGTTCAGCTTTTCTAAGTCTTGAGTAGCTTCATATGATATATTATAAATTGTGTGAATAATCGGTTTTGGTTTTCATGTGATCGGGGATTGATTTGGAAAGAATGACTCTCAACTAGGAAGCTTTTAGTTGGAATACTTGACCAAGTTTGCCTTTCGAGTATTTGACCCCGGATTAGAGTTTTGATGGTCCCATTAGGTCCGTAAGGTGATTTTGGACTTAAGCGTATGCCCGGATTTTCATTTGGATGTTTCTTACAGGTTTTGGTGTTAATTGGCGAAAGTTGGCAATTTCAAGGTTTGGAAAGTTCATAGGTTTTATTGGGAGTTGACTTTGATGATATCAAGTTCAGATTCTGGCTCCGGAATTCGGAATAGCTTCGTTATATCATTTGGAAGTTGTGTGGAATATATGTGGTCATTCCGGGTTTATTTGATATGATTCAGCATGAGTTTTGGATGCTAAAAGTTCAAAAGTTCATTAAGATCAATTTGAGATGCGATTCATGGTTTTGATGTTGTTATGTGTGGTTTGAGGCCTCGAGTAGGTTCGTGTTATGTTTTGGAACTTGTGGATATGTTTGGATAGGGTCCCGAGGGGCTCGGGTGAGTTTCAGTAGTGTTTCAAACCCTTTCCTCTTCATGTGTGGTTGCTCGTACTGATGTTGTGGACTTGCGGTTGGTTATACGCAGGTGCAATGGTCGCAGAAGCGAGGTCATCGACACACCTGCAAAGAAAGCTGGTGATGGGTTGTGTACGTAGATGCGGTGTAGAAGACGCATCTGCGAAGGCGTAGATGCGATTGTTTTGCGCATAGCAAAAAGACTGCTTGGTTTTGTTTCCTCCAGTAGCGATGAAAACTGCACCTGCATTGTCGTGGAAGCGGAACTTGGTCCACAGGTGCGAGAGGTCGGGTATTATGTGATTTCCATAGAAGCGAAGGAAGTATCGCAAAAGCGATGCCGCGAAAATCACTTTTATTTTGCTGATGTGAAAATGCTGGGCAAAAGTTATATAATTCGAGGATTTGTTCATTTATTCATATTTTGAGTTGGGGAGCTTGGTTTGGATGATTTTGGAGGGATTTCACCATATGGATTGGGGTAAGTATTTTCCACTCGGTTTTATTTGTATTTCATAAATCTATCTTCGATTTTGGCATTTGGATTATGAATTTTTCTGAAGTAAATTTTTGAGTTTTGAACACTAATTCGGAGTCAGATTTGAGTGAAATAAGTATAGTTGGACTCGTAATTGAATAAATTTGGCTTGTTCGAGGTAAGTAACATATCTTAACTTGTATTTGAGGGAATTGAACCCTGGGAACAGTGTTATAAGAGATGCATTAAGGTGAAGCACATGCTAGGTGACGAACGTGAGGGCGTGCATCGGGAAAGTCATGATTCTAGTTGACTATTAGACTGTGATCGGACTTGTTTTGCTGTTATATCTTCTTACATCCATGTTCTCCCTACTTATTTGAATATATGAGCAGTGAATCATGTTAGAAATTATATTTACGCTATGTGTTTATTTTAGCTGAGACCTAATGAGGCTATTTCTGTTATTTTGAGTAATCTGCTCTTGCTGTAATTATATACTCAGTCATGATTCTTCATTTGCATATCATATATCAGTATATGTGCATCATTCATTGTTACATCACATGTTATCATTGTTTGGGCTAAGTGGCACGAGATCGTGAGCCCTTGAAACTATAGAGATTGAGGAATGAGGTGGGCCTCAGAGCTGTGTTGTTAGTGTTATTGTGGATCAGGTTGCATGCCGCAGTAGGCCATATTGACTTTATCTTTCTCTTACATATACATTTATGCATATATCATGAGTTGTTAATGCTACACCTATGCTTTCTATGTTGCTTGTTGTTGTTGTTAAGTCTTTGCCTTCTATGTTATTTGTTATTGTTCTATCCATGCCTTCTATTTGGTTATTATTGCTATGTTCATGCTTTCTTTCTAGATTGTTATATTTACATCTATGTCTTCCCTCATTTGTCATTGTTTAATCTAATCCTTCGACCTTGTTAGTAATTGAAATCTAAGTTCTCCTACCTTATTTTCCATCGTTACTTCTGTACCTTTTACCTTGTCTCTTACCGTTATCCATATGTTTCTACCTTATTTATTACTGTTATATGTGTACCTTCTACATCCTTATTACTTTTATTGATATTCCTTCAACCTGGTTGGTATTGTTATGCATATGTTTGGTTAGAATGAGATAAATGCACGAATGGTGTGTGACGACCCAAAATCCTACTAGTCGTGATGGCCCCTAACCTGACCCGCTAGGTAAGCCAATAAACGACTATCAAATTTAATGAGATTTATTAAGAGAAGAAATGATAATATGAATGAACTATTATACAAAGGATTTCCCAAGTACTGGTAGTACAAATCATGAGCTTATAAGATTTAGAATTTTACAATACTGAACTGAAATAATTACAACATCTGTTGAAATGTAAATGAACATAATTCGAATCTAATGCTACCAAGGATAAGCGATAGACATACCTGGAATGCAGGTGCATCTTCAGATCTAGCTCCAGCCTTACGCAGCAACCTCGGCATCCAACATCTACACGCAAGGTGAAGAAGTGTAGTACGAGTACAACCAACCCCATGTACTCAATAAGTAACAAACCTAACCGTAGGTTGAAAGTAGCGACGAGCTGGGACAACGGTCAGAGTCTGACACATTAATCAGCAACAGTTCATAACAATATAATAAAGATGCACAAGAAATAGCTCAGCTCGTTTGCAGTTACAGAAAATAGGCATGCTTTTCAAGTATAACAGTAAATCTCAAATCTTTCACCGAAAACACCAAAATATGAGTATGTTTGAAAACCGTGATTTTTCCCAAAAACTCTCAACAACAGCTAAGACGTCTCATTATCAGATGGCATGAGGAAAGTACATCTCCATGCCTACATGTCAATATGCATGTGAATGTCATAAATGTCAGAAAATCGTGTAACATGAGGGAATGCATCTCTATGCCTGTGTGCCAAGTATACATGTCAATATAGTGCACCATAATGATGAACTAATGTTCCCGCACTTTTCAGAGTACTCAATCTCACTGTCTCACACTCCCACTCATCACGCTCAGTCACTCACACTCATCACGCTCAATCAATCTCACTGTACGGTACTTGCTGCGGCGCACAGCCTGATCCCATCATAAATCAGTAGAAACTGCGCTCATTGTTGGCGTGCAGACTCTGGAGGGGCGAATCCTACCCAAGCGCTAATATAACATGTTGCGGCGTGCAGCCTCATCCACATCACCCTAAGGCCTGCTGCAGCGCGCAACCCGATCCACATACAACCATACGACTTGTTGTGGCGTGCAACCCGATCCACATATATATTTCCATAAGGCTTGTTGCGGCGTGCAACCCGATCTACATATATATATATATATATATAATACCTGCTGCAGCGTGCAGTCCGATCCCATCAATATCACTCACAATCCGGCCCTCAAGCCCAAACTCAGTCATCAATCTCTCAAGTCTCTCGAGCTCACAAATCTCATGCCTATCAACCCAAATAATGAAAACAATATGATGTGACAACGAATGATAATAGAGACTGAGATATGATATGTAAATGAATGAACATGATTGAGTATGTAGTTGTAACTTAAGCAAATAACTCAAAAGTAGAGATGACCTCAGTAGGTACCAACAAAATAAGCATATAGCCTAAACATGATTTCTAATATGATTCATAGCTCAATTTCTCCAATACATGAAAATTTCATAGATATAAACGAGATTAAGTAACTATATAGTATCACATAATCAGCCGAGTCATAATTCACGCGGTGCACGCCGGCACGCCTGTCACCAAGCGTGTGCGTCACCTTAACACTATGCACATAACATGTATATTCAGGGGTTCATACGCTCAGCACCACGATTAGAAGTGTTACTTACCTCGAACAAGCCAAATCCAATACCAAGCAAGCCAAACGATACACGAAAAATGCCATCCCGCGTGTACCGACCTCGAAACGACTCAAAACTAGCCAAAATTAACTCAAATACATCAATAATGATTAAGGAAATAATTTCAAATGATAAAGGTCGAATCTTTAATCAAAAGCCCAAAGTCAACCAAAAAGTCAAATCCAGACCCGCACCTTTGAACCCGACAACTTACAAAATCCAACAACCCATTCGATTATGAGTCCAGCCATACTAGTTTCACTCAAATCCAACTCCGAATCGATGTTCAAAGCTAAAAATTTCACTCTATGAAACATTAGACAAAATCACCCAATTTCTCTCTTGAAATCATCAATTAAATGCCAAAAACAATGATAGCTTCATGAAATAAAATCGAAATCGAGTCGATAATCCATGAGATGAAAATCGCTTCAAAAATCGCTAAGTCCCGAGGTCCCCAACTCAAAATATGGATATATGGCTCAAAGGTCTAAAATTGTATATTATATCCACTGTCCAAGCTTCCTTGTTTGCGATTGCGGACATCCCTTAGCGATCGCGATGAACAAATTCTTCATCAACAATTTTCAAACTCTTCCCAGACAGCCTCTAGTATAATGATATTAAATTTTTGTACGAAACCCCAAATACCAAATGTGTGACTTTCTGTAAACTAGAGATCAAGGGCTAAAACTTTCAATTTTTGAATCATCTCCAAATTCCTTATAGATTGCAAGATATAAGCTTATAAGGTCAGCCCTGTGCAGCGGAAGTTTCTCCTATCCGATCGCGAAAAGGCTTTCGCCACAAGGCCCCAAACTGCAGTTTGCTCTTCGCCAATGTGACCAAATGTCCGGTATCGCGATACACACCCTGTAGCCAAAACAAGCAACTGAAAATTGCCTAAAATGGTCCGAAACCTCCCGCAAAACTCACCCGATCCCTCGGGGCTCCATGCCAAACATCCACACAAGTCTAGAAAAATCATGCGAACTTGCTCGCACGATCAAATCACCAAAATAGCACCCCGAACAATCAATCGGACATCAACATGCATGAAATTTGAAGGGAGAAATCAAGAACTTCTAGAATTATAACCAAGCATCCAAATGCTATCAAACCAACTCCGAACGACCCCCAACTTCTCGATGTTTCAAATCTCACTTAACAACATCAAAATAACAAATCGCACATCAAATCGACTTAATGAATTTAATGAACTTTGAACATTCAAAACTAACGACGAACAAGCCTAAACACCTCGGATTGGTCTCAAATTTGGCACACAAGTCATAAATGACATAACGGATCTACTATAACTTCCGAAATCAAAATCGGAACTCGTTATCAATAAAGCCAAAACTCTGCCAAACCTATGAACATTTTAAAACCTTAAAATTTCAACCTTTCGCCAATTAGTGCCAAAACCACCTACAATTATCCAAATGCAAATGCGGACATACACCCAGGTCCAAAATTACCATCCGGACCTAACAGAATGATCAAAACTTCGATCTGAGGTTGAATACTAAATAGTCAAACTTTGTCAGCTCTTCCAACTTAAAGCTTCAACTATGAAATTCTTTATTCCAAACTAATTTCGAAAAAACTTGAAAACCAACGCCGACGATTGGCACACGTCATAATATATTATACGAAGCTGCTTAAGATTTCAAAGAGTTGAACGAAATGCAAATGCTCAAAACGATCGGTCGGGTCGTTACATTCTCCCCTGCTTAAACATACGTTCGTCCTCGAACATGCCAAGAGTTGTTCCAAAGCTATTAAATCGCCATGTGACCTTACCATGTACATACCCGGGGGTGATCCCATGTCACCCTATTCCATATAGGTCTGACAACATAACACAACTGAAGATCATTAGTTCAACCTTAGCCCGTAAACCACAAAATGCAATTTCCAACATCCGGAATTTCCTATAAGACCAGAATCTCGCATCTACACACTTTATAAGTCTGAACAAGCTATATCAAGCCATAACCATAACCCAAGATGTAATCACATGATATACCGCATAACTCGCGTACTTGTAGCAATAACTTCTTACCTCAATAACTGCTCAAAACAAACCCAGTATTGGTAATAAACCTCATATCAAATAATATCTCGTTCAAAACCTTAGTACACTATCGATGATGAAAGAAATACGCAGAAACTCATAACCACTTATCAGATCAACAAGTCATGGAGCCCTCTCTCGTCCAACAGGAACCGTAGTCTAAATTCTAAGTTGACCTCCTATATTATTCCTACATACATACTACTCAAATCCCATAGTACCCATTCTAGGTCCAATGACCTCATCTCATCAAACACAACAATTTTATTGATATGCAACAAAGATACAATAGAGAGCCACCAGTCATGCAATTTGTGGACCAATACGTAATAACTCAATGCACCCAAAAAAGAAAAATGACTCAAATGAGAAAACCACCCCACAAGCTCAACAAGTACCACCACAACCGCAATGCTATGAGCCTATCATACATAGTAGAACCAAGACACATGAATTATTCACAAATGATCATAACTCCGCTGCAATGTGTGACCACAACCTAACACGGGTCCACATGAAATACCTCAAGCCACAATGCTCAAAATCAACAACCACGCGTAATTTGACATCAAATACCCAAGGTGCATGACCGTAACCATGAAGAAGAAAATAATGCAATATACCACAATCAGAGAAGGCCATAACCAATACGCAATCAACCATTCAACTTCCCCATAACCATTTCGGTCGAATTTCGGTACAAGACCCAAACAGAACCGCACCATGTGTGCATATAACCAACAAATCACCGCCCCTCGTATCATATAAGAGTAACTCATAGAACATATCAAATACAATAAGATCAATTCTAACTGAATGGCACATCCCTCAACATAGTAGTATGGAGTCAACCAATCTAACCGGTGTAGAATACACATCCTCATTAGGCCTACCAATGAGCCCCCAAATCAACTTCAATTGTCCCTAATTGGAAAAATAGCCTTCCAAAAGTCCATCAAGACTAACCATAGTACGTGCTACCATATAGCTACTTTGGCTACATCTTCACATTCCGCAACCTCGAAACAATCTGTTTCCAAGAACTTCCATTCACCAAATCTATAGAACACATGAATCACCATAGCCAATCCCAACTCTACCACGCGAACGATTAACACATCTCTCATACACAATCATCCCCATGAGAGATATTTCTACAATTCTTCCGTGCCACATACCAAAATTTTGAACATCAGCAATCGACCAACCAGGCGAGCACTGCAATACCAATGAATCATCAGTAAGTAAACACACATTGTGCCTTCTGAAATGCGCACCCTTCTCAGGAATTACCAAGTAGTTATAACATTCATCTAAATATCTTAAACTGTCCATGCTATCCAAAGTTCATGACCTTCGCTCCAAATATGAACAGTGACCTTGCACATGCAAATCTCAATCCCACATAACACAAAACATCTATCATGCCATCATATGAAAAGTATGAGAATCTTATAATCAACTCTAAGTCACAAGCAGCATACCTGCCCGATCAGTCGGAAACCTTCCATTTGATCTTACCCAGGAGAAAATCATAATACGCAACATGCTCCTCGCGCCGGTAGGAAATATCCATCTCAAACCGTGGTAAAAACTATCGAGGACTCTCTGAAACCCATTTGCAGATAACCAAACCATCATAACCGAATCTCTCTAAATCAATCAAGCCACACATATTGCCAAATCAAAGAGTATTGCCGCCGAGCACCTGTAGAGACTCACCACATCATAAGTACCCAAAGAACCGATCATATCTATTACCTTGCTGATCCAACCTAATACTAAGCTGTACCATTTCTCTGAGTTCCGTGAATTATCCTCAAGTTGACACTCCTCCTCACCATAATACCATGATTCTCAAACCAAACTCACTCTATGAGATCCTCGAATAAAACAACACCGCCCTAAGGTCCATAAGCCATTGTATTCCCTCTCAAGCATCCCAAAAGTACCAAAATCGAGACACCCACTCCGAAGAGTCCTTATGTGAACTTGAAACTATTTCCTTTATCTTCCTGATATTGAAATGTAGAATTCTTAGTAATATAGAAATATCGCGAGTTCCGACGCAAATCTCCGAGTCTGGCCATATACATATCCGAATAAAATTTTCAATTGCTATATATAATTCTTGAATCCATTAGATCCATCTCGAGAGTCATCTACTCTGCTCAAATCTCGACTGCACCACCCAAACGGGCCGAACGACCTGTGCCCCATTAGCACAATAACACCCAAAGAAGTAACCTTGCCTTAATGCAACCAAGCAAATTCCTACTCCAATGCGCACTACATCCGTCACGAATAACAACTCAAATCATTCCATGATTTTCATATACCCATGAAGTGTAATATAATCCTTATTCAGAAATTCCCTTACTCGAGTCATCCTCGATCGCAACCTCTGCCAGTCATAACTGATTCACAAGTATGCCTCAAATCGAAACAAGCACACCACATAACCATGTAATCAAATTGGTCATAGCAGACTCCCCTACTTGGCACAAAGCCATAGATCAAAATGCTTGATAACTCACAATAACCATATCCCATTACTGCCATACCGCAATGAGATTCAACTAAATCCTTCATAAGCTCGTGTAACACAAATGTTTACCCTTGATTACGAGTAATAATTAAATTTATATGTGGTTTTAAGGATACGTGATCTAATTTAATACAATTAAAGAATAAACGCAAATAGAGACTAAATTTAATGAACAAGGAAGAAGCAAACCGCCAATATTGAGTAATCTTCCTGTGTTAAAAGCTTTTGGAAATAAAATATGAAGCAGACAAACGAGCAAAGTAAACTATAGCTTTTTTATATTGATTGTATATCGTGTCTTTTACAAATGGGGCTATCTGTTTATATAGGAAAGGTAAAAAATTCTATACAAGGTAAAAATATCTTATACAAGGTAAGATATCCCTAGAATTAATGGATTCAACGTCTTTATTGACTTGAGCCGCGATTCCCCCCGAGATGTTTGCATATCACAAGATTTCTGATCCTTAAGTTACGTAAATCTAATAACTTTACCACGTGATGTTTTATCCTGATCGGCCTCGAGGATCTCATCTCGAGCGCCTTGGCTTCGAGCTTCGTTCTGATGACATCTGGTCTCGGGCTACTTATACTCGATATTTCGGTCTCGACTTCTTTTCTCGTTATTTCGGTCTCGACCTATCAGATGGCAACTTCAATCGATGCTGGTCGTCAAATCCCAAAACCGGTACTTCCTATGCAAGCGATCGGGTTAGACTCCATACAGATAGTCCCCTCATTTTTTGGAGAGTAATGACAAGAAACGATATGAGCCGCCGCTTTTAAGATTAGGTTAAGTGGAGACATACTTATGGTGAGCGACACGGAATTCGGAACGTCAAATCAAATAACACAAAATGTCTTGTTGATAAATGACGGCAGCATGATGACGCACGTGGCCAATATCAAAAAGGTCTTTTCATGTACCAACTGACGACAAACTCTACAATTCCTGCAAACACCAATTAATTCTTTCTCATTCTTCAACTCTACAATTTCGAACCGCCACTCTTGAAAAGTATAAATAGCCCTCTCATTCTTCAGTTTTCAAGTTTGCGTCGTTTGAGCACCATATTGCCCAAGTTCTCTAAACTCTGTTCTTCAAGTGATTTCTCTTTCTACGCTCGCATCTTCTTGCTTTCCATCTCTTTAATTCCAATGGAAAAGACATCTAAGTCTGTTCCTCAAAAGCAACAACCCTCCTCCTCTCAACCCACTGAAGAGGTCGAGCCTGTCGTTGTTGAGGAAACTTCGACAGAGCCTCCTCTAAAGGCGTTCGTACCGGTCGAATGCTCAATCGGCTCTGACTTTAAGGTGGAGAAGGCTTCCTTTGAACCGGGCCAGGGTGAACCGGTCGTTATATATATTAGTTCAATCACGAGCAAAACTATTGATAGCGTGAAAGTAGAATGTAACTGGGTTGGTAAAGATGTGGTAGTCCCCTCACCGGACGAGGCGATTACCACCCACGTGGAGGGCTACTTGAGTGTTTACACTTACCCCTTCATGTTGCGACCTTTGGACCCCATCATTGTCGCCTTTTGCAGAAAGTACAATGTTACGTTGGGTCAGATTCACCCTTCCGTTGGCGAATAATTCATCTTTTCCGTTTTTTCGTGAGCAAGGTCGATGGGCATCCTTTCATCATCAATCATCTGCTGCGATTATACAGTCACCGAGTATTCCGAGGGGGACTAATAAAACTCGCTCGCCGGGCAAGCAAAGCCCCATTTTCGAGCATTGACGAGGACAAGGACCCGGGCTGGATGAGCGATTTGTTCGACTAAGGACGTCGGACCTAATCCCTGCAGAAGATATGTCGTTCCCTGAAAAGTGGAACATGAACCGTAAGAATCATTTTCCTATCCTAATTCGTCTGTTGTTTTTCCTTTGTTATCTCACTAATATATTTTGTAAGATGTAGCCGTTTCTCAAATGCCGGCTGCGATTTAGCATTTGGAAAAGTGGGTCTGGAAGGTGGTAGCTCAAAGGAGATACTCAGAGCGCTCCTGGCATGAGATATCGAAAGGCCTATGGGAGGCCAAAAATCATGGTGAGACCGATAACACTTATATTTCATGCTATATGTGATCGGTGCTGCTACTAACTCACTTCCTCCTTCCTTTGCAGGTCTATCGAAGGACGCTAAATTGAGGCCAACGTCCCCCAGTAGAGAGGTTCCCTGCCCTCCCCCTGTCTCGGAGCAGGAAGGAGAGAAAAAGAGAAAAGAAGCCCCAGTTCTTTTGGGCCCGAGAAAAAAAGAATTAAGAAGCAGAGCATAGCTCGTAAGACCAAAATTGCCGACTTGGCTATCCGGTTGAGTGATGATTCCGAGGAAGATAGGGGCCTCGATATTTCAAGAAACGAGCCATCTCGAGCAGTCCCCGAGCCGAGGACCGATGAAGCTCATATTCATCGAGTAGAGGACCACGAGGCAGGGTCGAGAACCGGGGCTTTCGCCAATGCATGGGAGACAGCGCAGGGAACCTCGGGTCCCCCAGAAGCAATGGACTCCTCTTCTTTCTCGGAGGCAACCCTCACTGAAGCCCGAGTTGCAAGAGCGCATTCGCCGAGCAGAGGCCACGTACCGGAAGGGCCCTACAAAGACTTCTTTTACGGTGTGCCATCGGCTGACACCTTTGGGCTCGAAGTGCCGAGGAAAAGTCCCTCCATCGAGACGAGCAGGGCATCTTTCGGTCCCAAGTTGGTCGATAGATTTCCTGCTCTGAACCCTGATCGAAAAAGGATAATAATGTTTGCCATTCCCGAAGATGCTAGGGCCCTTTCTACGCCTGTGGGGGTGGCTAGTTATCTTTGGTGTCTGGTAATCGAAGAAGATCAAGCTACAATGGGTGAGGTGGATGAGGTCTACTTGTTCAATGAAGCTCGACAGGCATCGAATAAGGTAAAACTTCTTACAGGCTTTGTTTGGTGTTTGTTATTTTACTTTTCAATCTGTATTGACTGTTTTACTTTCTTTCATATTCGTAGGCCTCGGTGCTTCATCATGAGTCTTTCTTTGACTAAGGGAAGAAAAGGCACGTCGTCAGTGACTCGAGGGGGAGATGTCGACCCTTCGGGTTGAGCTAGACTTTATGCGCAGGGAGAATGCTAATACACTCGACCAGATGGGGCAGCAACTTGATCGAATAAATCAATTCCGATCCGCATTGAGCGAGGCCAAGGCAGAGACTAGCGAATGGAGAGCTAAACCGATCTACTGACCTCGGAAAAGGAGACCCTCCAAGCTCGTGTGGTTTCTTTGGAAGAACAAGTCTCGGAGGCACAAGAGAAAATTGGGACTCTAACTAAGAGCGCCGATACACTTCAATCCCGAGTCGAGACACTTACCTCGGATCGTGATATTTTGGTCAATGAGCTGCAATTGGCAAAATCCGAGGTTGCCACGTCCAAAGCTGATGCCGATGATCTAATAGCTCAATACAGGGCCGATGCCGAGGCTGCCCAAGAGCAATAAAAGATTCCGGTTGAGTATGTCAAGTGCCAAACCCGCCTTTCTGTTCTCGAAGAGTTACAAGCTCGAGGCTTCGATCTATCCACCGAGGTCGATGGTGCAGCAAGGATCAAAGCCGATGCTAGAAAGCGGGCCTTCTAAGAAGAAGAAGAAGAAGAAGAAGAAGAAGAAGAAGAAGAAGAAGACTCCGAGAATTCTGATTCATGCCATCTGTTGTATAATATGTCTTTTTAGGATTCTCACTTTTTGTAACATACTTTGCTTCGTATATATAAAAGATTTTCTTTTATCTCCCTTTCTTGTTCGATCTATTCTGATAATTCAATTTGCCGAATTTTCTGCCCTTCAGGCTTAGTTAAGACTTGGCTTATTTCTCGGCAGATTTTCCCCTTTCACAGTCGATTGAGTAAGGCCTAAGCCTCGATAGAGGGCCGAGGTTTTCCTTAATAGGTTTTATTCCTTTTCGAATTTTATGAATTCGACGTGGCCTTGGCCTATTAAGAAATCGGAGTTCTGCCTTAACAGATTCCAATTCTCCTCGAGTCTAACTTGATTCGGCCTTAGCCTTTTATAAATTGGGATTTGCCTTAGTAGGTCTTACTTCCCTTTGAGTTTCATTAACTCGATAAGACCTTGGCCTTTTAAGAGATTGGGGTTTGCCTTAACCGGTCTTTCCCCTCTTCGAGTTTTACTTGGTTCGACCTTAGCCTTTTATAAGTTGGGATTTGCCTTAATAGGTCTTACTTCCTTTTGATTTTCGTGTGAAGTTCTGAGCAACGTTAATTTCTGATTATATAATAAAATTTGAAGGGGCCCTTGGGCTCGGAGATAAGATATTGGTGCCGAAAAGCTTTTATTAGCACTCACGTGCTTGTACAATTTTCTTAGGGGGTAGATCAATCAACTCGGGCACGGTACTTTCGACCGTTTGACCCTTACATTGATTCCTAACGATCTATGAGAGGTTCCCCGAATTGAAGTGGCCAAACAATGAATCGAAGTAGATAAGCAATCTTCTGATATTCATGGTCGACCGAAGTTGTGCACCAAATATTATTGTCTTCGATGAGCGACCGATCTAAGTTAGCATGATTACTGGTTGCCTCATTAAAAACCTTGCCGTAAAACCCAATTTGGGACAAAACCGGTCGAAGGGAAAAAGAGTGCAATGCGTGCTTGCAGCCCTAATGTCCTGTGCTTCTTGGTTCGAGATTACCTCGTTCAATACCTGTAGACGTTAGTAAAACAAACAAATGGAAAAAACGAAATTTCATACCTTAACAATAGTATCACTTTAGGTGTCTTATGTTCCAATTGTTTGGCAGCTTTTTGCCCTCCATGGTTTCGAGCTTGTAAGATCCTTTTCCGGTGACTTTCAAGATGGTGTAGGGCCCTTCCCCGTTCGCTCCTAACTTTCCTACATTCGGATCTCGAGTATTGGGTGTGATTCTTCTGAGCACCAGGTCTCCGATGTTGAAGTATCGAAGATGGGCTCTCCGGTTGTAATACCTTTTGATTTTTTGTTTTTGGGCCGTCGTTCGAACAAGGGCTGTTTCCCTTCTTTCGTCCAATAATTCTAAATTGATGTTCATAGATTCTTGATTTGATTCTTCGGCTACGCATCGGAACCTGATACTCGGTTCGCCTATCTCAACTGGTATTAACGCCTCAGCACCGTATACTAGAGAGAAAGGAGTGGCCCTGGTGCTGGTTTTCTCGGTTGTGCGGTACGCCCTCGGGTAGTATTATTTCCATTTTCCCTTTGCGTCGGTTAACCTTTTCTTCAAGTTTCGAGTTATGGTTTTGTTGGTCGACTCAGCTTGTCCGTTGCCGCTGGGGTGATAAGGTGTCGATAAGATCCTTTTGATCTTGTTGTCTTCGAAGAACTTTGTCACTTTACCGCCGATGAACTGCTTGCCATTATCGCACACGAGCTCCGATGGCATCCCAAATCGACATATGATGTGGTCCCAAATGAAGTCTATCACTTCCTTTTCTCTAACTTTTTCGTAAGCCTGCGCTTCAACCTATTTGGAGAAGTAATCAGTCATAAAAAGAATAAATTGAGCTTTACCTGGTAGATAAGGGAGAGGGCCAACAATGTCTATTCCCCATTTCATTAATGGCCATGGCGATAGGACCGAATGCAATGTATCTCCGGGCTGGTGGATCATTGGTGCGTACCTTTGGCACTCGTTGCACTTGCGAACGAACTCCTTTGCATCTTTCTCCATATCGATCCAATAGTAGCCGCCTCGAATTATTTTTCGAACCAAGGATTCGAAACCGGAGTGATTCCCAGATGAGCCTTCATGTATTTCTCTTAAGATATACTCGGTGTCGCCTGGTCCAAGGCATATTGCAAGGGGACCTCCGAATGTCCTTCTGAATAGGGTCCCATCATCGGATAAATAGAACCAGGCTGCCTTTGTGCGTAATGCTCTCGATTCTTTGGGATCCGAAGGGAGTTTACGTGAGCTGAGATATTCTATATACTTGTTTCTCCAATCCCAGGTCAAGCTTGTCGAATTAATTTCGGCATGGCCTTCCTCCACCACCGACCTCAAGAGTTGTACGACCTTTTCGGACTCAATCTCCTCATCTTCGACCGCTGATCCCAGGTTGGCGAGGGCGTCGGCCTCGCTGTTTTGTTCTCGAGGTATGTGTTGTAAAGTCCATTCTTTAAACCTGTGCAACGTGACTTGAAGCTTGTCCAAATACCTCTGCGTTCGCCCTTCTCTAACTTCGAAAGTCCTGTTTACTTGGTTGACCACGAGGAGGGAATCGCATTTGCTTCGATTATCTCTGCTCCCAGGCTTTTGGCCAACTCTAAACCTACAATCATAGCTTCATACTACGCTTCGTTATTAGTTAATTTTATAGTCTTAATAGACTGTCGAATAGTGTTTCCGGTTGGGGGCTTCAGTACGATACCAAGCCCGGATCCTTTCGAGTTCGAAGCACCATCTGTGAACGGGGTCCACACTCCCGAAGGAGTACCCGACTTGGTCAATAATTCATTTTCGACCTCGGGTATTAGTGACGGCGCAAAATCGGCGACGAAATCTGCCAATACTTGAGATTTGATCGAGGTTCAGGGCTGATATTTGATATCATACCCGCTTATTTCGATGGCCCACTTGGCCAATCGGCCGGATAGCTCGGGCTTATGCATTATATTTCTCAGGGTTAAGTCGTTATTGCACATATAGGATGGTACTGGAAGTAGGGTTTTAGCTTCCTAGAGGCACTCAATAAAGCGAGTGCTAGTTTTTCTAAATGCGGGTATCTAGTTTCGGCCTCTCCTAAGGTACTACTGACGTAATAAATAGGAAATTGTGTACCTTTTTCTTCTCGGACCAGGAACCCACTCACCGCTACTTCCGAAACGGCAAGGTAGAGGTATAATTGTTCACCCGTTTTTGGCGTATGCAGCAAAGGTGGGCTAGAGAGATACCTCTTAAGCTCTTCTAACGTGCGCAGACATTCCGGACTCCACTAGAAATCGTTCTTCTTTGTCAGCAAGTTGAAAAATCGGTGACTTCTATCGGAAGACCTCGAAATGAATCGGCCTAAAGCAGCTATCCGACCTGTCAGCTTTTGTGTAGCCGTTACACTGTCTACAATTGTGATGTCTTTGATGGCTTTGATCCTTTCGGGGTTAATTTCTATTCCCCGATTCGAGACCATGAAACCGAGGAATTTTCCCGAGCCCACTCCAAATGCGCACTTCTCCGTGTTTAACTTCATGTTGTACCGTTTCAGCACATCGAATGTTTCCTGCAAATGGCTCAAATGGTCCTCTGCTCGCAGGGAATTAACTAACATATCATCAATGTAAACTTCCATTATTTTTCCTAATTGTTTTTTGAACATTTTGTTTACTAGGCGTTGATAAGTAGCCCCCGCATTCTTTAACCAGAATGGCATCACGTTATAGTAGTATGTACCATACTTAGTGATGAAGGATGTCTTCTCTTGATCATCCTTGTCCATTCATATCTAGTTATAGCCGGAGTAGGCATCGAGAAAGCTAAGGGTCTCGTGGCCAGCGGTGGCATCGATCATACCATCGATGTTAGGTAGGAGAAAAGAATCTTTAGGGCATGCCTTGTTTAAATCTTTATAATCTATGCACATTCTTAACTTATTTACCTTCTTAGGAACTACAACTACATTTGCTAACCATTCCAGGTATTTAACTTCCCGAATGGATCCTATATTTAAAAGCTTGGTTAACTCATCTTTGATGAATACTTGCTTGACTTCGAATTGAGGCCTCCTCTTTTGCTTGACCGGCCGAAATTTAGGATCGATGCTCAATTTGTGAGTCATGATCTTCGGAGGTATCCCTGTTATGTCAACATGGGACCAAGCGAAAGAGTCTTCGTTAGCTGAAAGAAAATGAATAAGTTTAGTCCTGAGCTCGGAACTTAAGACCGATCCCAGGTATACCTTCCGATCCGGTGCATCTTCTCGGAGTGAAATTTTCTCGAGTTCCTTGACCGTTGACTTAGTTGCATCGGATTTTTCGGGGCCGATGAATGACCGGGGAATCTCGTAGTCATCATCTTCGAGAAGCTCCTGTTCATCTTCGTTCATTGAAGGCGATGCCTGTGATTGCTATTTGGTTCTTTGGGAAGGAGCTATCAGTTTCGGCACTGCTTCTTCTACTGCTAACATTTCTTTCGCCGCATGTTGTTCCCTATAAACAGTTATGATCCCATCAGCCGATGGGAATTTCAACATTTGGTGCAGTGTCGAGGGTACCGCTCTGATATCATGAATCCATGGTCTCCCGAGTAAGGCGTTGTATCTCATATCTCCTTCGATTACGCAGAATTTCGTTTCCTGAACGGTACCTGCAGTGTTCACTAGTAAAGTTATTTCTCCTTTGGTTGTTTCGCAAGCCATGTTGAAACCATTGAGGATCCGAACTTCAGGGATAATTCGATCTGTCAACCCGAGCTGTTCGATAACCCATGACCGGATTATGTTGGCCGAACTACAGGGATCGACCAACACACGCTTCACCTTAGTTTTTTTTATAAGCATCGATATTACTAAGGCTTCGTTATGGGGTTGTATGATTCCTTCCGCATCCTCCTCGCTGAAGTGCAAAGCTCCCTCCATCGCGTAGTCCCGAGTGCGCTTTTCTTGGGTGATGGATATTTTTGTGCATTTTAATACCGGACCTTGGGGTGTATCTACCCCACGGATTATCATATTGACCACATGCTGAGGCTCCTCCTGGTTTACTGGCCTATTCATCTTTGAGATCATTTCCCTTTACGGCGCATGTGTATGCTGTTACATGCTCATTTGGGTTAGATGTCCCATTGTATTTCGGAATCTCCGGCATGCGAAACTTCTTCGGTATAGGTTTTTGGGCGGCGCTTGATATAAAAGGTTTCTGTACGAATTTCTTTGAGTCTAAACCTTTTAATACCGGAGGTGCTCCTGGTATTTGGTCCACCCTCGAATTATATGTTTCTACCTTTTTATCATTGGCCTCGATCTTCTTCTCGCCTGACTCGAATCGTCTGGTTAACTCCTGAAGCATTTTCATGATCCCGGTGTTTGCTCCCGATCAGCCTTCGCTTGGTTCCACTATGATAGGTTCATTTTCGGGGATAATTTCCTGAGGAGGGCCGGTCCTTATACCATTCGAAACTTGGCTCCGATTTTGCAGCTGAGCAATGGCAGCTTGCTGGGCTTGCAACATGTTGAATATCATCCTGAGGCTAATCCCGTCCTCCTCGTCGTTCTGCTTTGCCGAGCGGTATTCTCTTTGAACACTGTTTGATAGGCCAGAGGTCCGATCCACATCGACCGCTATTTGGGAGTTAGCGTCGACTGGAACTTCATTACCGGGCGCCAAGTTGTTGTTTTCGCCCTGGTGGTTAAATTCGCCATCGACGTATTGAGGTACAGATTGAGAATGTGACATGATTGTACTGTAACCTAAAAAAAGGTATTATGTAAAGAACAAGTGTAAAATAGTCTGTGTGACAGAAAATTGTATCAAACGATCACTATTATCCTTAGCTCCACGGTGGGCGCCAAACTATTTACCCTTGATTACGAGTAACGATTAGATTTATATGTGGTTTTAAGGATACGTGATATGATTTAATACAATTAAAGAATAAACGCAAATAGAGACTAAATTTAATGAACAAGGAAGAAGCAAACCGCCAATATTGAGTAATCTTCCTGTGTTAAAAGCCTTTGGAAATAAACTATGAAGCAGACAAACGAGTAAAGTAGACTATAGCTTTTTTATATTGATTGTATATCGTGTCTTTTACAAATGGGGCTGTCTGTTTATATAGGAAAGGTGAAGAATTCTATACAAGGTAAAAATCTCATTTACAAGGTAAGATATCCCTAGAATTAATGGATTCAACGTCTTTATTAACTTGAGCCGCGATTCCCGCCGAGATGTTTGCTTATCACAAGATTTTCGGTCCTACAGTTACTCAAATCTGATAACTTTACCACGGGATGTTTTACCCTGATCGGCCACGACGATCTCATCTAGAGCGCCTTGGCTTCGAGCTTCATTCTGATGACATCTGGTCTCGGGCTACTTATACTCGATATTCCGGTCTCGACTTCTTTCATATTCCGGTCTCAACTTCTTTTCTCGATATTCCAGTCTCGACCTATCGGATGGCGATTTCAATCGACGCTGGTCGTCAAATTCCAAAACCGGTACTTCCTATGCAAGCAATCGGGTTCGACCCCATACAACAAACCATCTAATATCTCAAATCATCTGCAATTCTCGCATTCATCCTCGTGAAGGTCAGGTCAACTTTCTCATCCAATCCGAACTCAAATCGAAACACCTATTCCCACTGGTTGAAAAGAAAGCCTCCACACAACATCATAAGAATCACGCATTCGTATCAAAGTGACATCTCTCCATTCCCTTTCACAGTCACAACTATTACGCAATCGCTTAATGTTCCCGAATCTGAACTCATCAACAATACATGAAAATCTACTTTGTTAGGTTGGACTTACCTAGCGGTTTGAGTTAGGTGCCATTACCACTTAGTGTGATTTTGGTTCGTGACACTAAATTCCGGCGATCTTTGTTACCATTTCCGGCGACTATTTTTGGCTTGTTGCATCTATTATTTTTTGCTATTTGCAGGCCCCTTTTAGTTGTTAAAAATTAGAGTTTTATGAATGTTCTCGATGACCTTTTCGTGGTGCTAATTTAACTTCCGGGGACTGTTTTCGTTCATTTTGACAGCTCCGTTTGCTGCACCATCGTCACCGTCACTTGATGAAATTTCCTACTTTATTTATGGGTTCTGTTTGTTTCTTCTTAGTTATCCACCATTGATATTTCGCTGGGTCCTTGTGTTGGACATTGCCGGCTTCTTAACAATTGTTATGTTGTTGTGCACTTTTTGGAGCCCAGTGACGTTGCATTACCTTTGGATGCTTTGATATTGGAAAATACTATGCCTTCAGTTAATATTGATTCTTTGAACATAATATAATTGTCAGGTGCCTACTGACCTTGAACAGATATTGTACACGACCGACGAAATAACCCCGAGTTATTTGAGGCCATGTCAACCTCCGATTGACCCTTCGAATAGGGCCCGAAAATAATAAGACGATGACGAAAGTTAAAGAAAAACAAAAAGCGAGAACGCGACAATCCCCACTTTAAAAAGCAACACGGTTGGCCACCAGAATTGCAACCAAGTCAGCATTCGCGTTCTAATATTGTTTACCCTTAAATCCGAGTAACAATTGAATTTGTTCGTAGTACTAAGGATGTGTGAATTAATTTGATAGAACGAAAATATAATGCAAATAACTGGAATATAATAGATAGAAACGAATAACCGAACCACAATAATTGAGTAGCTGATAACAAAAAATAATAAAGAAGGCATTGCTCGATGAACAGTAGCAATTTTTAGTATTTTCTCTTGATATGTGTTGTGCGTTACAATGAAGGTAGATACCCTTCTTATAGGTAAAAGAAAGATTCCTTAATTGGTAAAAACTCTAATTACAAGATAAAATCCCTTTAATTATGGGATGGGATATCCCTAAAATAGTGGCTTAACGTCTATGACGATTGAGATATTTACTCCCGCCGAGATATCAGGAATCCACGAAATATCCGCTCGAAACTGATTTTTGTCACGAGGTGTGCTTTCGTCGGCCAATGTCGGTCACCCCATTTTGGTTGCTCCAATTTCGTGCTCGACTTGCTAACCTCGGATCGAGGCAACCCGGTCTTGCATTGTATCCGGGCTCGACTCATCTCGAGCAGTTGATCGTATTTGACCCAATACAGATAATCCCCTCGTTTATTGGAGAGTAAGGACAAAAAACAATATGAATCGTCATTCTTCGAGCTTTTTGGCTAACCACTCAATATATCCATTAAGCGTGCCACGAAGCCAGAGTCATCAAACCGTTCAACCCTAAAAGGACCCTTGGTGTGACGGTAGTGCCGTGACGCACATGACCATTGACACAAGAAATCATTTCCTGTCTCGTCTGCAGAGCCCTGTACCTTCTATGTGCATTTAATGCGTGCATTTAATGTTTATTCGCCTCGTGTTCTGTACTGCCACTTTTTGGGAAAGTATAAATGCTTCCTCCCTTCTTTGAGTTTATTTCTTTACTTTCACGTTGCTAAACAGTGTGTTTCTTCTAGTCTTCTTCACCAGAACAACCTCTCTTCTCCTTTGCTTCTTGTTTCTGCTACTCCAACAATCATGGCCAAAACTTCAAAATCAGTTCCCCAGAAACAACAACCTTCCCTTTCTCAACCTGTTGAAGAGGCTGAGCCCATCCATACTGAGGAACCCTCCATGGAACCTCCATTAAAAGCCTTTATACCCGTAGGGTGCTTTATAGGCTTCGACTTCAAAGTCGAGAAGCCTTCCCCGATGCCTGGCCGAGGCGAACCAGTCTTGCAATACATTGGCTCGATCACTCAAAAACATCTTGAAAGGGTGAAGGCTGAATGCCATTGGACCGATAAAGAAGTGGTAATCCCTTCCCCGAATGAAGACATAACTACACATGTGGAGGGATATTTAAGTGGATATACCTATCCGTTCACATTAGGTCCCATAGACCCTATAATCGTTGAATTCTGTAGGAGATATAATGTTACTTTAGGCCAAGTTCATCCCTCTGTGTGGCGTATAATTTACCTTTTTCATTTTTTTGTGGATAAGGTCGAAGGGGGGCACCCTTTTACCATCGACCATCTACTTCGAGTATACAGTCCCGGGATGTTCTGAGGGGGGCTGATTAAACTCGCTCGCCAGGCTAGTAAGGCTCCGTTCTCGAGCATTGATGAAGATAGGGACCGGGGCTGGATGAGTTGATATGTCCGAATCAAGACCTCCGACCTGATCCCTGCCGATAATATGTCGCTCCCTGAAAAGTGGAACATGAAACGTAAGCGCCTCTTCATTTAAGATCTCTTATTATTATCTTCCAATGTTTAACCGACGTATTACGATGTGCAGCTGTTTCCCAGGCACCGGCCGCAATTCAGAATTTAGAGGAGTGGGTCAGGAAGGTCGTGGCCCAAAGGTCCTATTCTGAACGGGCCTGGAAAGAGATATCGAAAGGCCTTTGGGAGGCCAAAAATTATGGTGAGCTTCAGTGACGTTCATACATTCTAAGTCAATCGATACCAACACTTAGCCCATTGAACATTTGTTTTGCAGGTCTCTCGAAGGACGCCGAGTTGAGGTCGGCTACTACCGGTGGGGCAGTTCCTCGCCCCCTTCCCACATCGGGAAAAGAAGGAGGAAAAAAGAGAAAAAGGGCTCCCGGCCATGCTGAGCCCGAAAAGAAGAAGGGCAGAAGAAAGATGATGGCTTGTAAGGTCACAGTCACTGACCCTTCCATTGAATTGAGCAACGATTCCGAGGGGGAGAAGAGCCCCGAGACCCTAAACGGCAAATCCCCTCGGGCAGTCCCCGAGCCGAGCGTGGAAGAGACCGGAGCTCCCCGAGGAGAGGATGTCGAAGTGGGAGCAAGGACCGGGGACCGGGCCAAAATAGAGGTGATACAGAGATCCTTAGACATTCCGGAGATGGTGCATTCACCTTCCTTTTCAGAGACAACCATGAAAGAGGCCCAAGATGCAAGGATGCACACACCGAGCAAGGTGCCGGTCACAGCTGGGACCTTTGAAAAATTTTTCGACGGGGTGCCGTCGGCCGATACCTTTGGCCTCGAAGTCCCTAGAAGGAGTCCCCCAGCCGAGACGACTGGGGTGTCGGCTGGTATCAAATTGATCGACAAATTCCCTGCTCTGATCTCAAACCCTGATCGGAGGAGGGTGATAACCTTCACTGTCCCCGAGGACGCCCGAGCACTAGGTGCGCCGGTAGGCGTAGCTAGTTACCTCCACTGCTTGGTGACTGAAGAAGACCAGGCCGCAATGAGCGCTGTGGATTGTGCATGCTTGTTCAATAAAGCTCAACAGGCATCAAACAAGGTATGCTTCCTTGTTTGTTTTAAACTCAACGTTTTTATTCCAAGTCCGTACTGACAAATTTTTAATTCAAATTTCCCACAGTCTTCGGTGCTTTACCATGAAATGTTCCTTCGAATCAAAGAAGGAATGGCACAAGAAAAAATTCAACGTCAGCGGCTCGAAACTCAGATGTCGACTCTCTGGGCCGAGCTTAAATTTGTATGGAAAGAGCATGCCTCTAGCATTGACCAGCTGGGCAAAATGACTAACCAGTTGGAACGACTCCGGTTTGAACTGAACGAGGCCACGGCCGAGACGAGTGGGTGGAAAGCCACGGCCGAGACTTTAACTGCGGAGAAAGTGGCTCTCCAAGCTCGATTAAGAGAACAGGCCTCGGAGGCGAAGGAAAGAATTGGAGCTCTGATCAAGGACAATGAATCCCAACGGCTCCAAGTTGAGTCGCTCACCCAAGATCGGGTGGTTCTGACCAGCCAACTACAGGAAGCGAAAACGGAGATTGCCACCACCATGGCCAATGCTGAAGACTTGATAGCTCAGTATAGAGCCGATGCCGAGGTCGCTCAAGAGCAATCGAAGGCGCTGGTTGAGTACACTCAGTTCAAACTCGCCTTTCCGTTCTCGAGGAGCTTCAAGCTCATGGTCTCGATCTGTCTTCCGATGTTGCCGAGGCAACAAAGATAGAGGATAAAATGAGGAGACGAACCTTTCCTGAAGAATTTGAAGATGGCTCGGACTGACGTTATTTTGATGCTATTTTGAGGTTGTCTTGACATTTCGTAGTTCGAACCTGTATAAAAGTTCCGTTATGTGTATAAACATCTTTTATTTCATTTCGACTTGGCTCCTTGACTTTCATATTTTGCCATTTCTAGCCTTAGCTAGAATTATAAGTTGCGTCCGATTGGATCGATTAACAATTAGTTCGGCCTTAGCCTTTTTGAGTATTCAAAGTGAGCTGCACTCGCTCTACTTTCGACCATTAAGCTATGCTTTTTGGTATGCGAATCGAGATCATGCCTTGGCAAAATTTAGATCCCTTTCAATCTGATTCGGCTTTAGCCTTATTTCGGATAGTCGAAGTTGTACCTTTTCAAACTTCGATCGGTTTAATTTAATTCGACCTTGGCGTTTCATAAATCGGGATTACCCAGATCGATCTCAGTTCCCTTTGTGTTATATAAATTTGCCCAGGCCTTGGCCCAATTAGTCGGCTTCGAGGTTTGCCTCGTCAAGTCTTATTCCCCTTTGGGTTTGATGCATTTTTGACACTCTCAGTTATTAATAATCCAAAGATGATTGTAAAGGCCCTTGGGCTTGAGAATATAATGTAGGTACCAAACGATTTTGTTAATATTCATGTGCTTGTACATCTTCATTTGATGGAGGGAAATCAGATCGATCAACTCGGGTACGGCACTTCTGACCGTTTGACCCTTACATCAGTTCCTAGCGATCTTTATTTAGCCCCCTCGAAATCAAAGTAAACAAACGAACATCGCTAGAGTTTAATATAAAACATGTGAATTCCGATAAATAATTGATCTATGTTAGCACGACATATGGTTGCCTCATTAAAAACCTTGCCGTAAAACCCAATTTGGGGCAAAACCGGTCGAAGGGAAAAAGAGTGCAATGCGTGCTTTCAGTCCTAATACCTCGTGTTGGTTTTCTTGATATCGACCTATCCTGCATGTGTTAGTGCCGATAAACAAAATAAAAAGGAAGTAAAAAGGGCAAAGTAAGTTACCTTAGCAATAGTATCGCTTCAAGTGGCCCACATTCCAATTATTCGGCAGCGACTTACCATCCGTAGTCCCGAGCTTGTAAGATCCCTTCCCAGTGACCTTCACTACAACATAGGGACCTTCCCAGTTCATTCCTAACTTTCCTTCGTTTGGATCCCAGGTATTGGGCGTGACTCTCCTAAGTACCAGGTCCCCCGCACTGAAGTATCGGAGACGAGCTCTCCGATTATAGTACCTCTCGATTCTTTGTTTTTGCGCTGCTATTCGGACTAGAGCAGCTTCTCTTCTTTCATCTAAGAGTTCCAGGATAACATTCATAGCCTCTCGGTTAGACTCTTCGGTAACGTGTTGAAACCTGATGCTTGGTTTGCCTACCTCGACCGGTATCAACGCTTCGGTGCCATATACTAGGGAAAACGGGGTGGCCCCGGTACTAATTCTTTCGGTTGTTCGGTATGCCCATAAGACTTCGGGTAGCATTTCCCTCCATTTTCCTATAGCATCGACCAGCCTTTTCTTCAGGTTTTGGATTATGGTTTTGTTGGTCGATTCTGCTTGGCCATTACCACTGGGGTGATATGGGGTTGACAATATCCTCTTGATTTTGTTGTCTTCAAAGAACTTGGTTATTTTGCTGCCTATGAATTGCTTTCCGTTGTCGCATACAATTTCTGAAGGCATCTCGAATCGGCAAACAATATGGTCCCATATGAAGTCGATTACCTCTTTTTCTCTGACCTTCTCGTAAGCCTGTGCTTCCACCCACTTAGAAAAATAGTCAGTCATAAAAAGGATAAATTGAGCTTTACCTGGTGCTCGAGGGAGGGGACCTACAATGTCCATCCCTCACTTCATAAACGGCCATGGCGATATGACTGAATGTAATGTTTCTGCAGGCTAGTGGATGATCGGTGCATGCCTTTGACACCCGCTGCATCTACGTACAAATTCTTTCGCATCTCTCTCCATATCGTTCCAGTAATAGCCGGCCCGAATTACCTTTCGTACCAATGAGTCGGAGCCGGAGTGATTGCCACAAGCTCCTTCGTGTATTTCTTTCAAAATATATTCAGTGTCTCCCGGTCCGAGACATATAGCTAGAGGTCCTTCGAAGGTCCTTCTGTACAAGGTTCCATTATCGGCCAGACAAAAATGGGCCGCCTTCGTGCGAAGCGCTCTCGATTCTTTGGGATCGGACAACAGTTTACCAAAGCTAAGATATTCTATGTACTTATTCCTCCAATCCCATGTCAAGCTCGTTGAGTTGACCTCGCATGACCTTTCTCCACCACCGACCTTAACAATTGCATGACTTTTTCGGAGTCAACTTCTTCGTCTTCGACCGACGAGCCTAAATTGGCGAGAGCATCGGCTTTGCTGTTTTGTTCGCAAGGTATGTGCTGTAGGGTCCACTCCTTAAACCTGTGTAACATGACTTGAAGTTTATCCACGTACCTTTGCATACGCCCTTCCCTGATTTCGAACGTTCCATTCACGGTTGACAACAAGGAGGGAGTCACATTTGGCCTCGACGATCTCTGCTCCAAGGTTCTTGGCCAACTCTAAACCTGCGATTATAGCCTCATATTCGGCCTCATTGTTAGTCAATTTTATAGTCTTAATGGATTGTCTAATTGTGTTTCCGATCGGGGGCTTGAGTACGATGCCAAGCCTTGACCCTTTCGAATTTGAGGCACCATCTGTGAATAAAGTCCACACTCCCGAGGGAGTCCCCGATTTAATCATGAGCTCTTTCTCGACTTCGGGGGTGAGCGACGGTGTGAAGTCGGCAACAAAATCGGCCAGCACCTAAGATTTTATCGAGGTCCGAGGTCGATATTCGATATCGTACCCGCTGATCTCGATGGCCCATTTGGCCAGTCGGCCCGATAACTCGGGTTTATGCACAACATTTCTAAGGGGGTAGGTCATCACCACGCATATTGGGTGACATTGAAAGTATGGTTTCAATTTTCTAAACGCACTCAGTAAGGCTAGTGCTAGTTTTTCTAAGTGTGGGTACCTGGTCTCGGCTTCTCCTAATGTCCTACTAACGTAGTAAATAGGAAATTGCGTACCTTGTTCTTCCCGGACAAGGACCCCGCTCACTGCTATCTCCGATACAGCGAGATAAAGATATAACTGTTCACCTGCCTTTGGTGTATGCAGTAAAGGCGGGCTAGAGAGGTACCTTTTTAGCTCATCCAATGCGTGCTGGAATTCCGGTCCCCATAAGAACTCGTTCTTCTTTTTTAGTAAATTGAAGAATCGATGGCTCCTGTCCGACGATCTCGATATAAATCGGCCCAAAGATGCAATCCGGCCTGTCAATTTCTGCACGGCCTTGACGTTGTCGACGACTGTTATGTCCTCGATGGCCTTAATTTTGTCTGGGTTGATTTCTATTCCCCTGTTGGAGACCATAAACCCAAGGAACTTCCCATAGCCCACTCCGAATGCGCATTTTTCTAGATTCAATTTCATGTTGTATTTCTTCAGAACATCGAACGTTTCTTGCAAATGACTTAAATGGTCCTTTGCTCGCAGAGACTTAACCAGCATGTCATCGATATAAACTTCCATCGTTTTACCTAGCTGTTTTTCAAACATTTTATTTACTAGGCGTTGATATGTTGCTCCTGCATTCTTAAGCCCGAATGGCATCACATTATAGCAATAAGTGCCATACTTAGTGATGAAGGATGTTTTTTCTTGGTCATCCTTATCCATTTGTATCTGGTTGTACCCAGAATAGGCGTCGAGAAAAATAAGAGTCTCGTGGGCAGCAGTAGCGTCGATCATGCGATCAATGTTGGGCAAGGGGAAGGAGTCTTTGGGGCATGCTTTATTTAGGTCCTTATAATCTATACACATTCTAAGTTTGTTTCCCTTCTTAGGGACTACAACTACATTAGCTAACCATTAAGGGTACTCAACCTCTCGAATGGATCCTATGTTTAAGAGTTTAGTTACCTCTTCCTTAATGAAGGCCTGCTTGACTTCGGACTGAGGTCTCCTTTTTTGCTTGACCGGCCGGAACTTCGGGTCAACACTCAGCTTGTGTGTCGCAATTTCTGGCGGTATGCCTGTCATGTCTAAATGGGACCAAGCAAAGGAATTTTCATTAGCTGAAAGGAAACTAAGTAATTTGGACCTGAGCTCGAGGTTTAAGCCCGAGCCCAGGTATACCTTTCTATCGGGTGCGTCGCTGCGGATCGAGACTTGTTCGAGCTCCTCGACCGTCGATTTGGTTGCGTCGGACTCATCCGGAGTAATAAACGATCGGGGTACCCTATATCTATCTTCATCAAGCCGATCTTGCTCACCTTCATCTGTTGAAGGCGGCTTTTCTAATTGCTATTTAGTCTTCTGTTGGGGAACGGTAGATTTCGGTGCCGCTTCCTCTACCGTGAACATTTCTCTTGCTGCATGTTGTTCCCCGTAGACGGTGATGACTCCCTCGGCCGATGGAAACTTCAACATTTGATGTAAGGTCGACGGTACGACTTTGATATCATGTATCCAAGGTCTACCGAGCAAGGCGTTATATCTCATATCGCCTTCGATTACGCAAAATTTTGTCGCCCTGATAGTCCCAGCGATATTCACCATCAGTGTTATCTCACCTTTGGTTGTTTCTGAGGCCATGTTGAAACCGTTGAGGACCCGGACCTCGGAGATGATCTGGTTTGAGAGACCGAGTTGCTCAACGACCCAAGATCGAACTACGTTGGCTGAACTCCCGGGATCGATAAGTACGCGCTTCACTCGAGTATCATGTATTAACATCGATATCACTAGTGCATCGTTGTGAGGTTGTGTGAGACCTTCGATGTCCTTGTCGCTAAAATACAAAGTTTCTTTTGTTGCGTAATCCCGAGTACGTTTTTCTCGGGTAATAGATATTTTGGTACGTTTCAACACCGGTACTCGAGGCGTATCTGCTCCCCCGATTATCATGTTGATTGTATGCTTTGGCTCTTCTTGATTTGCTGACCTGTCCCTATTTTCATAGTGATTTCTTGCTCAGTCGCTCAGAAATTCCCAAAGATGCCCGTTTTCGAGCAACCGAGCTACCTCTTCTCTCAACTATCGGCAATCCTCCGTTCTATGCCCGTGAGTGCCATGATACTTGCATATAAGGTTGGGGTCCCTCTTGGCGGGGTCTGTTTGTAACGGCCTTGGCCACCTGGTGTCCTTTATGCGACCGATTGCTGAGACTAGAGTTGCCGAATCGACATTAAAATTATATTCGGACAAACGAGGCGCTTCTTGGTGGCTACTGGTTTTATCGAAGCTGTTTTTTGGCAACGGCCTCCTATTCCTTTGGTTGGGGTCGAACCGGCTTTCTTGTTTCGGGGATTTGCGTCCCCTTGTGACAATCCTTCGATCTTCTGGGTATGGCCAATGTCTATCTCGATTCGACCTTTGCTCTCGATAATTATCTCTCAGAGGTCGATCGAAAGCTCTAACGGGGTAAGAAGAGCCCGACGGGACCCCGACCTGGTCATCTTCTATTCTGATTTTCGACTGGTACCGGTTGTGGATGTCCGCCCAAGTGACGGTCAGGTACTCAATCAAGCTTTGTTTGAGTTGCTGAGATGCCGCAGAACTTCTGGTATTGAGCCCTTGAGTAAAGGCTTGCACGGCCCAGTCATCTGTGACCGGTGGCAGGTCCATTCGCTCCATTTGGAAGCGAGACACGAATTCTCTTAACGTTTCGTTGTCTCGTTGTCTAACTTTGAATAAATATGATTTCCTCGTCTCAACCTAGATGGCACCTGCATGGGCTTTGACGAAGGTATCAGCGAGCATGGCGAAGGAGTCGATGGAATTCGGTGGTAAGTTTTGATACCACGTCATTGCTCCCTTGGATAGGGTTTCTCCAAATTTTTTAAGGAGGACGGACTCGATTTCATCGTCTTCGAGGTCGTTCCCCTTTATAGCACAGGTGTAAGATGTCACATGCTCATTTGGATCCAAAGTCCCGTTATATTTAGGGATTTCGGGCATGCGGAACTTTTTCGGAATCGGTTTTGGAGCGGCGCCGGTCGGGAAAGGCTTTTGCACAAACTTTTTAGCGTCCAAACCTTTCAACACTGGAGGTACTCCTGGTATCTGGTCTACCCTCGAATTGTATGTTTCGACCTTCTTGTCGTTAGCTTTGATTCTTTTTTCACCCGTTTCGACCCGCTTAGTCAACTCCTCGAGCATTTTGATAATCCCGGAGTTAGTTCCTGAAGTGTTCTCATCCGGTTGCGCTGTGATCCGCTCATTTTGTTCGGCTACCACCTGAGGAGGAACGGCTTCAGCTCCGCCTGGGTTCTGATGCGGCTTTGTAATTGGGCTATCGCCGCTTGCTGGGCTAGCAGCATATCAAATATTACTTTGAGGCTAATTTCATTTTCTCCACTATGTTGAATCCCTGAGTGGTTTTCCCCCCGAAGGATGTATGATGGGCCGGGGGTCTGATCAGCGTCGACTGCCATTTGGGAGTTGGCGTCGATTGGGACCTCATTTTTGGGCGCAGCGTTGTTTTCGCCTTGGTGGTTGAACTCGTTGTTGATGGGGAGTGAGTGTGACATGATTAGGCTGTAATCTGAAAAACAAAGGATTCTGCAAAGAGCAAGCGTAAAATAGTGCGTGAAAGAGAATTGTATCAAAAATTCACTAATATCCTTAGCCCCACGGTGGGCGCCAAATTGTTTACCCTTAAATCCGAGTAACACTTGAATTTGTTCGTAGTACTAAGGATGTGTGAATTAATTTGATAGAACGTAAAATATAATGCAAATAACTGGAATATAATAGATAGAAAGGAATAACCGAACCACAGTAATTGAGTAGTTGATAATGAAAAATAATAAAGAAGGCAGAGCTCGATGAACAGTAGCAATTTTTAGTATTTTCTCTTGATATGTGTTGTGCGTTACAATGAAGGTAGATACCCTTCTTATAGGTAAAAGAAAGATTCCTTAATTGGTAAAAACTCTAATTACAAGATAAAATCCCTTTAATTATGGGATGGGATATCCCTAAAATAGTGGCTTAACGTCTATGACGGTTGAGATATTTACTCCCGCCGAGATATCAGGAATCCATGAAATATCCGCTCGAAACTGATCTTTGTCACGAGGTGTGCTTTCGTCGGCCAATGTCGGTCACCCCGTTTCGGTTGCTCCAATTTCGTGCTCGACTTGCTAACCTCGGATCGAGGCAACCCGGTCTTGCATTGTATCCGGGCTCGACTCATCTCGAGCAGTCGATCGTATTTGACCCAATAGAAATATCTATTTGCTACGTCATACACTATCCGAACCTCTAAAAATATTTTGAAGCCATTTTTAAAAAAAAAACTATTCTTCAAAATATGTCATTGTTTATTTAATTTATTTTACTTTATATTTCTTCACTAACATTCGTATCTTCGTTGCTAAGTATACCATTCGAAGCTACAATTTGGGAAGGCGGTACCCGAAGAATAATGCAAGGATGAACCCTCGTCAAGCCCCCGCTTCTTACATCCTGTTCTCGGATATACTAAAACTCTCTAAGTATAGTAAAGTATTACTTTGAGATTAGAATAGGATTAGAATTTATTTGTGGATATTATATCTAGACAATGAATAGATCTTATTGCTTAACATGTCCTAGGGCATTTAATATTTAGGCCTTTAGAATATGCTTTAAATGATCACATAATAAGATTAATATGTTTTGTCACTAGTTAGCTAATTTTAAATAAATGTGTGCTTGTAAAATAAACTTAGTTGGACTCGATATAAATTCCCCGAAAATAATAGGTTCTTCTTATTTGATTATTACCACATTCAAGATCATTAATTTGTGTATCAATTATTTGTTAGCTAGCGATAAGATTGTGCAACTAAGTCAATTCTTTAATGTAAAGGCTAATTCTTTGAGAACAAATTCAAAACACTTTATTATATTACATATTCTCTTATTTTTTATTCCTTTATATTTATTCATTTGAATCAGCACATTTCCAAATTTGATTAAAGCCCAAGACATTGTGCTCGTACATTTTTAACCTTGTTTGTTCATTATAGATTTTATCTATTAAATCCTCTACTTTAGTCAAATATATACATTATTTATTATTTACTCACACAACCCAGTCTTTTGAATATCTAATTATAATCTCTATATCTTGTATGCTAATCTTTAAACACAATTCTTACATATATTTTATTTATTTACCGATTACTACACATGCATATATGGATGTTTATATTTTATTTGTTCATTTGCCACATTGTTGATTACTCTTCATTCAATTTATTCTCATAATTTTTTCGTAAATATTAAATCAACTATTTTACCTTATTCGTTATGCAAAAACTATTTAAACATAATTCCTTTTTCCTTTTTGATCAATCATTTTCTAGACTAGTTTTCCTACATTTTAGTCTTTCACTTAAAATAGCTAACCTTAATCATAACCAAATTCTTTCGGGTTTATTCCTTTTAAATCTAGCTTTATTTGGTTGATTTATATATACTTTCTTTATATTTTATCTAATGATCAATAATATAACTTTTATACACATTATTTATATGCACCTTCGTACATAAATTTTTCACAATTTGTTTTATATAACAATTTGTCATTCTCTATATAATCCCATCGTTGAATCAATCCAGTCCAACCGGGAACCACCCTTTGTGGATGTCGAGGAATGCCTAACCCCTTTCCCTTTACATAATTTGAACTCTTAACTAGAATATCAATAACTTTTGAAGTTTCTCGTATGTGTATTTGTTGTTTTATTACTGAGGGGATGGTTGATTTCATTTGGTGAAAGTTTTGAAATGATTTGGATCTTTTGGTTCTTGGTTTAGAAGCTTAAGATGGAAATATTGACCTAGGTTTGACTTTTGTGAAAATGACCTTGGAACGATGTTTTGATGGCTCTGATAGATTTATATTTTTATTTTGGACTTGAGCGTATATCCGGAATTGAATTTGGAGGTTCCTACGATGATTTGGCTCGTATTGCCGAAAGTTGGCAATTTAAATGTTTAAAAATTCCTTAAGTTTGACCGTAGGTTGGCTTTTTCGCTATCGGGTCCGGAATTTTTCTTTGGAACTTGGGAATAGGTCCTTTTTTCAATTTGGAACTTGTATACAAAATTTGGTACCATTCCGAGTTGGTTTGATAGGGTTCCAACGCTTGATTGTGATTCTAGAGGTTCGTGGGTTTCTTTTTGGATTTCATGCATTTTGATGCCTGATTCGTGGTTCCGGATATTATTTTTATATTTTGATCGTGTGAGCGAGTTCGTATGATATTTTTAGACTTGTGTGAATGTTTGGTGTGGAGCCCTGAGGGGTTTGGTTAGTTTCGAACGTGTTTCGGATTGGTTTGAACTCATTCTAGGTTACTGGTGTGCTGGTGCTCCAGTTATCGCAACTGCTAGAACCAGCATCGCAATTGCGAGCATGGGGGGGGGGACTCAGGTATATAACGACCCGGCCGGCCGTTTTAAGAATTGTAGCCCTGTTCCCCCCATTTACTGCTCCTTTTATGGTTTATAGCTGTTACCTGACTTGCCGGGGTGGTTGGTTCGGGCCCGAAGAGACTTCGTAATGAATTGAGACATTTGGTCTCAAAGTTGGAAGCTTAAGTTGAATGGGTTGACCGGTTGTTGACTTATGAGTAAATGGGTTCAGAATGGAGTTTTGACGATTCCGTTAGCTCGAGCGTGTCCGGATTGTATTTTCGAGGTCCCTAGTTGAAATAGGCTTGAAATGACGAAAGTTGGAAATTTGAAAGTTTGACTGCGAGTGGACTTTGTGGTTACCGGCCTCGGATTAGAGTTCCGGCAGTTGGAGTAGGTCCGTGGTGTCATTTGTGACTTGTGTGCAAGATTTGGGGTCAATCGGACGAGATTTGATAGGTATCAGCATCGTTTGTAGAAGTTGGAATTCCTTTGTTTCAATAGGCTTGAATTGGGATGTGATTCATGTTTTTGATGTTGTTTGATGTTATTTGGGGGATCGACTAGGTTCGTATCGTGTTTTAGGACTTGTTGGTATGTTTGGTTATGGTTCTGGGGGGCCTCGGGTTGATTTCGGATGGTATTCAGATCAAAGTTTGAGTTTGAGAGACTGCTATAGCTGAAGCCTTCTGGTGCAATCGCACTTGCAGAACATTAGTCCCAAGTGCGAGCTCACAGAAGCGAGCTAGGAAGAGCATAAGCGAAGGATTGGACTGGGGCTCGTGGAGCGCAGATACGTATGGTATTCCGCAGGTGCGGACTTGCACCTGCTCTTGGAGGGTCGCAGAAGCAAAAAAAGTAGTAATGAGGCTGGTCCACAGAAGCGGATTGGTTGCGCAGATGCACGCCCGCAGAAGCGGTTTGTCGTCTAAGTTGTGCCGTAAAAGCAGCTAAAATGTCCACACAAGCGAGAATGTTGGGCAAATCAATTAAAACGAATGTTCGCGAATTTGCTCCATTTTAATTATTTCAAGATCGGGTTTGGGAGATTCTTGAGAGCATTTTTGAGGGGTTTCTTGAGGCAAGTCCCTTGTGCTCATGTTTGATCAATAATCTTGTTTCCCCATTGAATCTTCCCACCTTTAAGGTGGAATTTTGGGGTTTGAGGCTAGGGATTTGGAGAGTTGAATTTGGGGATTTGGGTGACAATTTGGTGTCGTATTTTGGTAAATTTGGTATGGTTGGACTCATGGATGAATGGGCTTTGGGGTCTTGTGACTTTTAGCAGATTCCTA
Organism: Nicotiana obtusifolia; assembly: GCA_002018475.1. Lineage (NCBI taxonomy): Eukaryota > Viridiplantae > Streptophyta > Magnoliopsida > Solanales > Solanaceae > Nicotiana > Nicotiana obtusifolia. The sequence goes on along the minus strand of MCJB01010887.1, from coordinate 76,483 downwards.
CACGTGGGCTTGGGAAGCCGACTTTTAAGTCGCTTTTTGGCTCTTGATTAATAAATTAGTATTTTCTTATAGAGTTAATTCCTTTAGCTCGTGTTGATTGTATCCAATTGTTTGTGGCTGGATTTGAGTCTTTCAGAGGCCGTTTCACGAGGCAAGGGTGCGTTAGAGTAGATATTTGCTCGGATTAAGGTAAGTAACGGTTTTAAATTTGGTTCTGAGGGTATGAAATCCCGTATTACTATCATATGCTTGGTTTTGAGGTGACGAGCATGCTAGGTGCCGTTGTCATGCAGGAAGGAGCTACGCAGACTGATTGAGCAGCACGTCAGGAAGGCATGTTTGTGACCCATTATGAGATGAGGTTTTCTAAGTTGCCTCGTCACATAGTTTGGTTGGTTCCCACTGATAGGGAGAGGATTAGGAGGTTCATTAATGACCTCACATATCAGTTGCGGTTGCTTATGACTCGGGAGAGCGTATCTGGTATACTTTTGATGAGGTGGTTGATATTGCTCAGTAGATAGAGATGGTCCGTAGTCAGGAGCGGGGGGAGAGGGAGCCCAAGAGGCCTCGTGGATCGGCTGGTTTCAACAGTTTTCCTTCTAGGCGTCAGTTCTACCACAGTAAGGGTCGTCCTTCTAGCAGTTATCCCAGTGCTCGGGGCTTCCTTCAGTCCCCACCACCAGCACCGGGGAGTTGCTTTTAGTGCGGGTAGTTTGGGCATATGTGGAGGTAGTGTCCTCGTCGTCCGAGAGGTCCAATGCAGTAGAGCAGTCAGGCCGCGACTTCAACACAAGTTACTTCACCACCCGCCCAGCTAGCTCAAGGTGGGGCTCAGTCAGCTAGGAGTTGCCGAATAGGGGGAGGCCGATCAGGTAGCGGCCTGGCCGGATTCTATGCTATTCCTTCCAAAGCAGATGTTGTTGCATAAGAAGCAGTGATCGCAGGTTTTGTCTCAGTATGCCACAAGGATGCCTTTGTATTATTTGACCCTGGTTCCACTTATTCGTATGTATCATCCTATTTTGCTCATTATTTGGATATGCCCCGTGAGTCCCTAGTTTTATTTGTTCATATATCTACACTAGTGGGCGATACTATTATTGTGGACCGTGTATATTAATAGTGTGGTGTGTAGTGACATTTGGGGGATTGGAGACTAGAGTTTATCTCTTGCTGCTTAGTATGGTTAATTTCGACGTGATCTTGGGTATGGATTGATTGTCTCCATGTCATGCTATGCTGGATTGTCACACTAAGACTGTGATGTTGGTGATGCTGGGGTTCCCAAAGATTCGGTGGAGAGGTTCTCTACACTATGTTCCCAGCAGAGTGATTTCATATTTGAAGGCCCAACGGATAGTTGGGAAGGGTTGTTTATCTTATTTGGCCTTTGTGAGGGATGTTGGTGCTGATACTCCTACTATTGATTTTGTTCCGGTGGTGCAAGATTTTCGGGATGTGATTCCTGCGGGCATGCTGCCCGATAGGGATATTGACTTTGGTATTGACTTGTTTTCGGGCACTCAGCCCATTTCTATTCCTCAGTATCGTACGGAACCAACTGAGTTGAAGGAATTGAAAGAACAACTTTAGGAACTTCTTGATAAGGGGTTTATTAGGCCTAGTATGTCACCTTGGGATGCACCATTTCTGTTTGTGAAGCAGAAGTATGGTACCATGTGGATGTGCATTGATTATAGGTAGTTGAATAATGTTACAATCTAGATCAAGTATATTTTTCCGCGTATTGTTGATCTATTTGACTAGCTATTGGGAGCGAGGGTGTTCTCCAAGATTGGTTTGAGGTCTGGGTATCACCAGTCCAAGATTCGAGACTCGGATATTCTAAAGAAAGCTTTCATGACCCGCTATGGTCATTATGAGTTCCTTTTGATGTCTTCTAGGCTGACCAATGCCCCAACGCCATTCATGCGTCTGATGAAAAGTGTATTTTAGCCTTAGCTTGACTCGTTTGTCATAATATTCATTGATGACATCATGGTGTACACCTCGTAGCCAGGAGGAGCATGCCCAGCATTTGAGGATTGTGTTGCAGTGGTTGAGGGAGGAGAACCTTTTTGCCATGGTGTCCAAATGTAAGTTTTGGCTTAGTTCAGTGGCGTTCTTGGGGCATGTGGTGTCCAGTGAGGGATCCAGGGGGATCCAAAGAAGATAGAGGCGGTTCAAAGTTGGCCCAAATCGTCCTCAGCTACGGAGATTTGGAGCTTTCTCGGCTTGGCCGGTTATTATCGTTGCTTCGTAGAGGGTTTCTCGTCTTTTGCATCGCTTTTGACCAAATTGACCCAGAATAGGGCTCCTTTCAGGTGGTCGGATAAGTGTGAGGAGAGCTTTGAGAAGCTCAATACTGCTTTGACCACAGCTCCAGTTCTAGTTTTGCCTTTAGCTTATGGTTCTTGTACAATGTATTGTGCTGCTTCTCGGATAGGTATTGGGTGTGTCTTGATGTAGGAGGGTAGAGTGATCACTTATGCTTCATGTCAGTTAAAGCCCCAATGAGAACAACTACCATGTTCATGATTTGGAGTTGGCTGCCATCGTTCATGCATTGAAGATTTTGAGGCATTATCTTTACGGTGTGTCTTATGAGGTATTTACGGATCATCGGAGCCTCCGGCACTTGTTCAAACAGAAGGATCTAAATTTGAGACAACGGAGATGGTTAGAGCTACTAAAGGACTATGATATCACTATTCTGTATCATTCCAGGAAGGCCAATGTGGTGGCCGATGCCTCGAGTAGAAAGTTAGTGAGCATGTGCAGCCTTGCATTCATTCCTGTTTGTGAGAGACCTCTTGTAGTTAATGTTCAGGCCTTTCCCAACCAGTTCGTTAGATTAGATGTTTCGGACTCCAGTTAGGTTCTAGCTTCGAAGAGCGTCAGTGTGATGAACCATATTTGCTTGTCCTTAAAAGGACACGGTTCGGCACAGTGATGCCAAAGATGTTACTATTGGGGATGATGGGGTGTTGAGAATGCAGGGTCGGATTTGTGTGCCTAATGTCGATGGGCTACCTGAGTTGATTCTTGAGGAGGCCCACAATTTGTGGTATTCCATTCATCCGGGTGCCACAAAGAAGTACTAGGATTTGAGGTAGCACTATTGGTGGAGGAGAATGAAGAAGGATATATAGCAGTTTGTGCTCGGTGCCTCAACTGTCAGCATGTGAAGTATGAGCATTAGAGACCGGGCGGATTGCTTCAGAGGTTAGAGATTCCAGAGTGGAAATAGGAGCAGATCACCATGGATTTTGTTGTTGGGCTCGCACGGACTTCGAGGAAGTTCGATGCTATTTAGGTGATCGTTCACATCATAGTTTTGGAAATTCGTGCAGCAAGAGATGGCACCTTGGTAGAGTTGAGTAAAACATTTCACCCTCAGACAGACGGACAGTCCAAGCGCACTATTAAGATATTGGAGGACATGCTACGCTTTTGTGTCATTAATTTCGGGGGTTCATGGGATATGTTTCTGCTGCTCGCGGAGTTTGCCTACAACAATAATTACCAGTCAAGCATTCAGATGACGCTGTATGAGACTTTGTATGGGAGACAGTGTCAATCTCCAATGGTTTGGTTTGAGCCAGTTGAGGCTAGGCTATTGGGTACTAACTTGGTTCAGGATGCTTTGGACAAGGTTAAATTGATTCAGGATCAGCTTCGCACGGCACAGTCTGGACAGAAGAGTTACGCCGACAGGAATGTTCATGATGTTGCTTTCATGGTTGGGGAAAAGGTACAACTTAGAGTTTCACAGTGAAGGGTGTTATAAGGTTCGGGAAGAAGGGCAAGTTGAGCCCTCGGTATATTGGGTCGTTTGAGGTATGTTAGAGGACTGGAGAGGTGGCTTACAAGCTTTCCGTGCCACTTAGTTTGTCGAGTGTGCATCCAGTGTTTCATGTTTCTATGCTCTGGTAGTATGTCAGCAATCCGTCTCATGTTATGGTTTTTAGCACGGTTTAGTTAGATGGTGATTTGACTTATGATGTGGAGCCGGTGGCCATTTTAGATCGGCAGGTTCGAAAGTTGAGGTCGAAGGACATAACATCAGTAAAGGTGTAGTGGAGAGGTCAGCCAGTTGAGGAGGCTACTTGGGAGATCGAGCGAGAGATACGGAGCAGATACCCGTACCTATTTGAGACTCCACGTACGTTTCTAGACCCGTTTGAGGACGAACATTTGTTTAAGAGGGGGAGGATGTAACGACGCGGCCAGTCATTTTGAGAATTGTATCCCTTTCCCCTCATTTACTGCTCCTTTTATGTTTTATAGTTGTTGTGTGACTTGTCGGGGTGGTTGGTTCGGGCCTGGAGAAATTTCAGAAGGATTTGAGACAGTTGGTCTCAAAGTTGGTAGCTTAATTGAACGGGTTGACCAAATATTGACTTATGAGTAAATGACTTCGGAATGTAGTTTTGACGGTTCTGTTAGCTCCGTTGGTGATTTTGGACTTAGGAGCATGTCCGGATTGTGTTTTGGAGGTCCGTAGTGGAATTAGGCTTGACCGAAAGTAGGTGGTTACTGGGCTATAATTAGAGTTCCAGAAGTATTAGTAGGTCCGTGGTGTCATTTGTGACTTGTGTGCAAGATTTGGCGTCAATCGAACGTGATTTGATAGGTATCAGCGTCATTTGTAGAAGTTGGAATTCCTTAGTTTCAATAGGCTTGAATTGGGGTGCGATTCGTGTTTTTGATGTTGTTTGATGTGATTTGAGGGCTCAACTAGGTTTGTATCGTGTTTTAGGACTTGTTGGTATATTTAGTTGAGGTCTCGGGGGCCTCGGGTTGATTTCGGATGGTTTTCAGATCAATGTTTGAGTTTGAGAGACTGCTGTAGCTGAAGCCTTATGGTGCAATCGCACTTGCGGAACATTGGTCGCAAGTGCGAGCTCGCAGAAGCGAGCTAGGAAGCGCATAAGTGAAGGATGGCACTGGGGCCTGTGGAGCACAGACGCGGACGGTATTCCGTAGGTGCGGACTTGCACCTGCGCTTGGAGAGTGGCAGAAGCGGAAAAAAGAGTGGTGACGCTGGTCCGCAGAAATGGATTGGTTGCACAGATGCGCGCCCACAGAAGCGGTTGGTCATCTAATTGGCCTCCGCAGATGCGGATGATGGACCACAAAAATGGTGCCGCAAAGCGGTTAAAGTGGCCACAAAATCGAGAATGCTGGGCAAATTATTTAATATGAAGGTTCGCAATTTTGCTTCATTTTAACATTTCAAGCTCGGGTTTGGGCGATTATTGAGAGCAATTTTGAGGGGTTTGTTGAGGTAAGTCCCTTGTGCTCATTTTTGATCAATAATGTTGTTTCCCCATTGAATTTCCCCACCTAGTTTTTGTGTATTAAAGGTGGAATTTGGGCATTTGAGGCTAGGGATTTTGAGAGTTGAATTTGGGTATATGGGTGACAATTTGGTGTCAAATTTTGGTAAATTTGGTATGGTTGGACTCATGGATGAATGGCCTTTCGGGTTTTGTAACTTTTAGCGAATTTCGAGGCGTGGACCCGGGAAGTCGGCTTTTGAGTCAATTTTTGACTCTTGATTCATAACTTAGTATTTTCTTATAGATTTAATTCCTTTAGCTCGTGTTGATTGTATCGAATTGTTTGTGGCTAGATTCGAGTCTTTCGAAGGCCGTTTCGCGAGGCAAGGGTGTGTTGGAATAGAGATTTGCTCGGATTGAGGTAAGTAATAGTTCTAAATTTGGTTATGAGGGTATGAAACCCCGTATTTTGTGTAATGTGTTTGGTTTTGAGGTGACGCGCATGCTGGGTGACGGGCTTGTGGGCGTGCACCGTATGAATTGTAACTTGGTAAATTCCTTGGAACTGTGTAGTTGAATAATCTGTCGTTATCCGTACATTCTCCATGTATAAAAAATATTGAACTACAAATCACGTTAGAAATTATGTTTAGACTATGTGTTGGCACTGTGGGGACCCGTAGAGGTCGTATACATGTTGAATTATCTGCTAAAATGTTGTTTTGTACTCAGTCAAATTTTTAATTGCATATTACATCTTAGTCTCTATTGTTCGTTATTGATGCATTATATCATTACTGTTGGGTCTGATTATCATGATTTCTGAGAGCCCGAGAGACTGGACAGATTACTGACTAAGTGACGCCGAGGGCTTGATTGTGAGGATATTTATGGGATCGGGCTGCATGCCGCAACATGTTTCATTGATTTATGCCATGACTGGCTTGTATAGTGTGTGGGCTGAAGGAGCCCCTCCGGAGTCTATACACACCACCAGTGAGCGTAGGTACCTACTAAGTGCGAGTGTCGAGTGCCGAGTGCTGAGTGATTGAGATGAAGGAGGGACTGTGAGGAATGACTGATAGTGAGGTTGGAGTGAATTTGGGGACTGAGTGACTGTTGCTCTGAGAGGATGCATTTGACTTTCATTTCTATTGCACTTCTGCTGTCATATATCACCATCTTGTAATTTTTGAGAGACATTATATTCTGTTTCACCTGAACTTGACAAGGATTAACTGTTGTGGCCTATATTATCGAACTTGAGAGCATGCCTACCTTCCTATGTTGAAATTACTATAATTGAAATATAACTATGAAGCTCGTCACTACTTTCAGTCCTTTATTTAGTCTTGTTACTTACTGAGTTGGTTGTACTCACGCTACACCCTGCACTTCGTGTGTATATCCAGGTGTTTCCGGACACGGTGGGTGTTGATTCCTTTGCACAGTTGATCATGTGGAGACTTCAATGTAGCTGCCTGGCGTTTAGTAGACCTTGTCTCTCCTTCCCTATCTTTCCGCTTTATGTATTTAGTTTCAGACTACTATAGACAATACTCCCATAATTGTGATGTTTAGATGCTTATGTACTCAGTGACACACCGATGTTGGGAATTTCTATATTGGTTTTGACTTTCTATCCATTTTGAGAGTTTTGATGATTTAAACCTGTGTTCTTCGTATTTTTCATTTTAAAAAAATATGGAAGCATTTTGAAGTGTGGGCTTGCCTAGTGCCACGTTAGGCGCCATCATGACAGGCTAAGTTTTGGGTCGTGACAAGGTATCGCATTTGCGAAGTCAGTGTTGTATTTGCTACATTTCCCTGGGATGTCAGACGCTGCATTTGTGATTCATTTTCGCATTTGCAAGGGTCTCAATTGAGACTTCTGGACCTGAACAAAAGGGTTGAAAAAAGGGACTTAGTCTCATTTTCACATTTTAGAAACCTAGACTTGGTAGGAGGCGATTCTGACGTGGAATTTTCACCTACAACTATTGGGTAAGTAATTTTGACCAATTTTCATTTATATTACTTCATTATATGTGAGATTTAACCCCTAATGGATCAAATGTGAAGAGAAATTTTGGGAAATTATGTCTATATTTTTAAAAATTAAGATTCAAGATTTGAGAGTCGAATTAGACTCATATTTGAATACAAAACACATATATGGACTCGTGGGGTTATGGGTAATCGAGATCTACCTTTCGACTCAGGTTTTGACTGGGCGGTCCCGGGATTAACTTTTAGGAATTGTGTAAAGATCATAGCTTTATTAATCAAAGTTGGATTCTCTTGCATTGTGTGATGATATTATGTCATTTTTTGCGAAGATGAATTTTAAGGGGAAAGCTATTTTTGAGTATTGATTTGGCCTAGTTGACGTAAGTATCTTGCCTAAATTTGTGTGGGAGAACTACCCCTTAAGATTGGGTTTGATTGTACCATTTGAATTATGTGGAAGACGTGTACATGAGGTGACGAGTGTGTACACGGTCTTATGTGTGAAAATTGACCGGTTTAGACTCTTAGGTTACTTGTAAGCCTTTAATTGAAGTTGTTATTTTTTTTTCTATCTTTGGTTGTCAATTTTATTCTTTCATGCTTTAATTGAAGTTTATGTTCTATTTTGCATTGTCGAGGTTACTCTTATATGAATTTATTAGTAGCTGTTATTACATGATATCCTTTCTATTGTTGAGTTATTCTCATACATTTAGTCATAGTTTCTATATCATGCTATCTCTCTCATTGTTGAGATTATGTTTTGAATTTGAATTTTAAGTTGCCATTTCATAGAAATACCTTCATTGTTAAGTTATTGAAGTTGTAGTTATTGAGAGCTATTAACACGTTTGTGGTTGAAGTTGTTGATTATTGGAATATCTTTCCTTGTTGAGTTATTTCCCCGTTCATTTTGTTGTTAGTGAGATTGTTGTACACATTGTGGTCGAGCCAGGGACTACGTGTTGCGGTGACATTGGTATTGTTGATTTTGGAAATGTTGTGGCATATGGGCATGTGTGGTGCGAGTTTATTATTGTGTTGTGACATTGATGCGCATGTGGCAGTATACAGGTGGTATATTGATGTGCATGCGGCGAGATAAGGTGGGATTTATGCACATGTTGCTAGTAAGGGAATTAGTTGAAGCCACTCGGCAAGATAAGGGGGCTAAAGCACGTGAAGCTATTTTGGGGAAATTGTTTTTAATAATAATTGCAAGGCGCACGCGGCGATATAAGGAAGACTGTGATTGTGATTTGTTAAATGTGAATATAATGCGTGGTACCTCGGTGTGATTATTGTTGTACATTCTATGTTGGGAAGGCCTGTTGGTTTAAATAGTTATTGTTTTGTTTCCTTACCTCATTCAATTCGTATTTTGATTGTAATTAGTTACTTCTTGTCTTTACCGTATGTACCCTCTTTGTTGTCATTTACTGCTTTTATTTCTCTTGTTAGCCTTATGTTCATAAATTTCTTTATTGTCATTTATTGCCTTTTGTCACGACCTAAAATCCAACTAGTCGTGATGACACCTAATCCAACCCGCTAGGTAAACACATTAATAGTCAACAACAACAACAATGACCCAGTAAAATCCTACTAGTGGGGTCTGGGGAGGGTATTGTGTACGCAGACCTTACCCCTACCCCGAGGGAGTAGAGAGGCTGTTTAAGAAAAACCCTCGTCTCAAAAAGACGAAAAGAGACAATATCAATACCACTAACAGAAATCATAGAAAAATAGCAACATCATGAAAACTTGAAGATAGATGCAAAGTAAAAGCGATTGTCAGTAAATAGACCCCGCACTATGAAAAACGAAAGAGTAGTAAGACACAACATTGCCACTAGCTGTCTCAGAGAAAAAACTTACTAGACTAGCCTCACAAAGGTACGAAGAAAGGAAAGACTCAACTACCTCCTAACCTGCAACCCTAATACTCAACATCCACAGCTTCCTATACAAGGTCACGTCCTCGGAAATCTGAAGCTTTGCCATGTCTTGCCTGATCACCTCTCCCCAATACTTCTTAGGCATCCCTCCACCTCTTTTTGTACCCTCCAAAGCCAGCCGCTCACACCTCCTTACAGGAGATTTTGGGCTTCTCCTCTATACGTGCCCGCACATCCACCTTAACATCCTCATTTCTGCAACTTTCATTTTCTTGATATGTGAGTCCTAAACAGCCAACACTCAGACCAATCCATCATGGCCGGTCTAACCACTGCTTTATAAAACTTACCTTTGAGTATCGATGGCACTCTCTTGTCACACAGGACTCTAGATGCTAACCTCTACTTCATCCACTCCACCCCAATACGGTGTGTGACATCCTCGTCGATCTCCACCCCCGGATAACCGACCATAGGTACTTGAAACTACCTCTGCTTGGGATGACATGGGATTCAAGCCTCACATCCATGCCCACATCCCTTAGCTAAAGGCTGAACTTACACTCTAGGTATTCCGTCTTCGTCCTGCTCAGCTTGAAACCCTTAGACTCAAGAGCCTGTCTCCAAACCTCCAGCCTCTTGTTAACATTGACTCGCGGCTCATCAATTAGAACTATATTATCAGCGAATAGCATACGCCATGGCACCTTACCTTGAATATGGTGTGTTAACACGTCCATCACCGGGGCAAATAAGAACCGATTGAGCATAGAACATTGGTGTAACCCCATAACAACTGGAAAATGCTCAGAGTCGCCTCCTACTGTCCTACCCTGAGTCATAGCCCCATCATACATGTCCTTAATCACCCTAATGTAGGAAAGTGACACACCTTTTGCCTCCAAACATCTCCAGAGAACTTCTCTAGGAACCTTGTCATACACTTTCTCTAGGTCAATAAACACCATGTGAAGATCCCTCTTCCTATCCCTATACTGTTCCACCAACCTCCTAATAAGGTGTATAGCTTCCGTAGCAACTAATAGTCAACACAATCCGAATGAGATTAGTAAGAAAATTAATGATAAAATAACGAAACTTTATAAAATAACCCAAGGATTGGTAGTACAAATCATGAGCTTCTAAGAATTAGAGTTTACAAAGCCGGTACGAAGTAAATACATCATCTATTAGAAATGTACATAAATAGATTTACAAACCTAAAGCCACTGGAACGTTGGTACATCTTTAATGCCAGCTCTGCCCATGCATAGCAACATCAACTCAAAGATCTGCACGCAAGGTGCATAAGCGTAGTATGATGTCACGACCGAAATCCCTCCTCACGAGTCCTGATGGCACCTAGTCTCTAAGACTAGGTCAGCCTAACACTTATTGAATTAATAATAGAATTTAACAAAAAAAACTATTAAACGTGCACCATATATTTCTATACAAAGCTAACAATCCCAACATGATATACAATATTCCAAACCAGTAGTACAAGTCATAAGCTTCACCGAGTTCACTAGGAAATTTCTAAGTACAACTATTCCTCAATAGAAATAAACTGTACAAAATAACTTCAAAAGGTGACTCTGAGGCATGCGAACGTGACGACACGTATACCTTGAGTCTCCACAACAATGGCCGATCAGTTAGCTAATGATCAACAAACTCCGAAGTACCTGGATCTGCACAAAAATGTGCAGCAAGCTTAGCATGAGTACACTACAGCGATACCCAGTTATTATCAAGACTAACCTCAGTGGAGTAGTGACGAGGAACATTCAAGGCACCTACTAGACATAATAACTTGTACAAGTATGAATACGAACTAACAGCGAAGAATATCGATTTAAAGCTAAGTATGGTAGAAACAACAAACAATGCTTGCAAATAGAAAACTTGAAGCAACAATTAGCATCAAGGAACAAATAGGTAATAATGTCTTAGAGTAAGCTAAATACAGTTGATGTCCAGAAAAACCAAGTAAGGAAGAACAGATAACAACACAATAAACAACCGCTTTCGTACAAGATTTATACAAGAATTTTCCTAAGGTACAACACCTAATAACCATAATTTGCGGGGTCCCAAGTAACAAACCCTAATCACTTGACATCTTGTGCCCACATTATAATTCACAATCGCACAGACAACTCACGTGCAAACACCATGCTACACGAACAAATCACGTGTCAATACCATAAGTACATCATATATGCATGAACAACTCACGTGCTAAGGGGCGACAATATCTCATATCCGTACTGACAACTCACGTGCTAGCAAAAACAATACCTCATAACCGCACTAACAACTCACGTGACACAGTACAACTCTCACACAGAAGGCAAGTATACGGGAATACATGTAAATGATCAATATGCATCAGGGTTCATCTCCTTAAACTGATATGAGTGATTTATTACGTGTATGCTTGTGCAACTTTTCTATCAGAACACGAGTCAACAAGTAAGAGCAGAGACAACGTGTGGCACATAGGAAACAACACAACAAAACATAAAATGCAGGGCTCACACTAGGTAGGCACACCACTACAAAAATATCATCAATAATGCCCCCAGTCCATCACAAGTCATCACAAATCATCCCCGACATAGCCCTCTTTGTCTCACCACGCGCGCAACAATAAATTAAATGCCCGCCTTGTCTCGCCACATGCGCATAATAATATTCCAAATTTGTCTCACTGCATACGCAAACCCACATATATATAGCTCGCCTTGTCATGCTGCATGTGCAAATATCAATAACAACAATAGCACAGACAACTCACGTGCGAACACCTCGACAATCCTCTCAACAATATCACATTTGCCAAAAAATAACTACACAATTTAATAACTCTCACTACATGTGCCCATATGCACTACATTTCCTCCACACAAATTCCAATAAAACAACCACACGTAGCCCTCGGCTCAACAACACTGAGTACAAAAACAACAACAATAACACGGTAGTACGGGAAGTAAATCAACAATAACACAAGAGATAAAATGTAACAATGATTCCAAATAAGGATAAGTAAACAATGGAAGGGATAACAATAACTTCAATTAAGGTGAAGCAATTACGGAAGAGATAATATGGCAATAAAAGAGGCAACAACTTCAGTTAAGGCATATAAGAGTATATTTGGCAACAAGGGTAGAACATGAATCAATCAACTTCAAATAAGACATGTATGGGTAAATTTAGCAATGGAGTATTTAACATGATAAGACAACTTCATTTTAATATATATAAGAACTTAATAGTCTAAGCCGGTCAAATTTCTATATATAAGTTGTGTACACACTCGTCACCTCGTGTACACGTGTTTCACGTAGTTCAAATAGTACAAACAAACCAATCCGTACGGGGTAGTTCCCCCCCCCCCCACAATGTTAGGCAAGATTCAAAAGCCCTCAAAAGGCCTCAATAAAATACTCAAAAATAGCATTTCCTTTACAATTTACCTTCGCTAGGCACAAATCTAACAAAAATCAACTTAATAACATCAAATAATGCAAGAGAAATCAATTCCAATAAATAAAGTTATGATCTTTACACAATTCTTCAAAAGTCAACAAAAGTCAGCCCCCACTTGCCAGGTCAAATGGAAGATTCTGACTATCCATGACCCCACGAGTTCATATATGTGATTAGTTTCAAAATTCGAGTCCAAATCGACTCTCAAAACTCAATTCTTATTCTTCAAAAACTTGACAAATTTTCACTTTGATAGAGTAGAATCACTTACCCAACGTTTGTATATGAAAATACCTCTTCAAAATAGCCTCCTACTGAGTCTAGGGTTCCAAAATATTAAAAATAAGACTAAAATCCCATCCCTCAGCTTTTTGTCCAGCCGTAAATGCGACCTGGGGTCCGCAAATGTGAACACTCAATTGCAAAAGCAAAAGCCTTCCAGTTTATGCTGTCACTGCAAATGCGATGAAAGGTACGCAATTGCAAACATGTGACACTTTGCAAATGCAACCACAGAGATCGCAAATGCGAACCAGCTCACCCAGGCCACCCCATCGAAAATGCGAACCCTGGGTTCGCAAATGTGAACCTAGCAGACTATAGATAACAACACAATTGCAATCAAAAATTTGCAAATGCGAGACTTGAGGCATCTGCGCAAAACCAGCAGAACTTAAACTCTATCAACCACTCTGCAACGCGTCCGAAACTCACCCGAGCCATCGAGGCTTCAAACCGTTACATCAACGCAAGTCTAAATACAATCAAAAACTCGCTACCATGATCAATTTATAAAATAAATCTGATACAATGAATCGGACCTACAAAGAACATGAAATCAATATGAAACTCAAGAACTTCTAAAAACACAACCGTGAGTCCGATTCCTATCAAATCCACTCGGAACGACCCCAAACTTTGCAGACAAGTTTCAAATGACAAAACAGGCCAAATCCACTTCCCAAAACAGAAATTCACACACGATAGTTATGAAGTAAACCTATGGTCAAACTTGTAAAAATTCTAAGCCTTTAAATTGCCAAGTTTCGGTAAAATAACCCAAATCAACCTATGGATTTCCAAATTTGATTCCGGGCTTACGCCCAAGTCCAAAATCATGGTACGAACCTATCGGAGCGATAAAAATACTATTACGGGATCATTTTCTCAAAAGTCAAACCTCGGTCAATATTTTAAACTTAAGCTTCTAAAGTGAGAATCACCCATCCAAATTCATCCCGAAACATCTGAAAGTAAAATCTGACCATGCACGCAAGTCAATATATACAGTATGAAGCTAATCAAGAGCTCGAACCACTGAACAGAACCCTAAAGCTCAAAACAAACGGTCGGGTCGTTACATATGAGTAGAACCGACCCATATACTAAATAAATAACACATCTAACCTTAGGTTGAAAGCAGTGACAAGCTCGGAATAAGGTCAGTACCCATCATAATAACCATTAATAGTTCATAGCATTATGGTGAAGGCAGTAAAGGTATATAATTCAAGAGATGCAATGTCCAGCTCGTTCACGGCTACGGAAAGTAGACATGCCTTTCAAGTATAACAGCCTAAGTCTAAATCTTACCAATGAAATCAATTAAACATAAGTTTATACAAAAACGGTGTTTTACAATTTACAACATCATATAAGAGTTTTCATTTATCAATTAGCATGAGGAAGGTACATCTTATGCCTACGTATCAATATGCATGTCAAGTCATCAATTATCATATACTGCCTAGCATGAGGAATATACATCTCTAGGCCTACATGTCAAATCATATAGGTCACATTATCATCTAGCATGAGGAAAATGTATCTATATGCTTACATGCCAAGTTGCATGTCATATGAATGATTTGACGGTGATATCCCAAGTACCACCACTCTCAACATACTCATGTTGGCTGTCTCAATTGCCCACTTCAACACACACAATCACTCAGCACTATATAGGTTCCTGGCTCGTAAGCCCCTCACCAAAGAACGTGTATATATCACCGTGCCTGCGCTCACTACTGGTATTTCGGACTCCGGAGGGGCGTATCCTGCCCAAGCGCTAATGAAAATGCAACATGGCCTACTGCAGCGTGCAACCCAATCCATAATAAAAATAAAGCCAATAAGGCTTGCCGCAACATGCAGCCCTATCCACAATAATATTAATAACAATTAAGTTAGTATAGTCTGTTGTAGCGTGCCGCCCAATCCACAACAATACTCTCAATACGGCTCTAAGGCCCACCTCTGTCATCAACCTATCAAGTCTTAAGAGCTCATAATCTCATACCACTCAGCCCAACAACTCCACATATGGAAAAGAAATAACAATAACATGTGATATAACAATGAATGATGAACAGAGACTAAAATATGATGTGCAAATGAACAACCATGACTGAGTGTATAATTTTAATTAATTCAGATAACTCAAAACAATAGAAATAGCCTCATTAGGTCTCAACCGAATAATCACATAGCCTAAATATGATTTCTAACATGAATCACAACTAAGGTAATAAATAAGCAGGGGAAACACAGATATAATAGCATATCATAACAGAACAAGTCTGGTACTACTCTAAAAGTCAACTTGAATCATGATTACCAAGTTTCACACCCACACGCCCGTCACCTAGCATGTGCGACACCTCAACACATCACAAATAACATTGTTCCCAGGGATAATTACCCTCAATTCCAAGTGTATGAATGTTACTTACCACGAACAAGCCAAATCCAATACCGAGCAAGCCTCTAGAAACGTCATCTGGCGTGGAACATCCTCCAAACAGCTCGAGACTAGCGAATAGCAACTCAAAAATATCAAATAATTCCTTAGGAAACAAACCCAATTGAAAAAGGTTGAATCGTTAATCAAATACTCAAAGTCAATCAAAACGTTAACCCCGGGCTCGCACCTCGGTACCCGACAAAACACAAAAAATCTAGCAACCAATTCAATTATGAGCAATCCAACTTCGAATCGATGATCAAAACTCAAAGTTTTCACTTTAGGAAAGCTTAGACAAAAAATCCAAATTTCTCTTTAAAGTTCATAATCCAAATATCAAAATCAAAGATTGATTAATGAAATACAATCAAAACCGAGTAGAAATTTTTTATCTTAATCCATATGGTGAAATCGCCAAAATCAGATCTCCCCAACTCAAAAAGTGAAGAAAAAGAATTCAAAATCCCGAAATATGATATTTTAATACACTGCCAGGGGTCCTTCTTCGTGATCGTGGTCGCCAACCTTGCGATCGCAATTCAAAATAAATTCCAGTCACAATTTTCTCCAGCAAGCTTGCCCAACTCATCCAGACATCCTCTAGTATAATGGCCATACTATTTTGTACAAATCTCCAAATAACAAACGGTTTGATTTTCTAAAAACTAGACACAAAGAGCTACAACTTTATTTTTTGGATTATCTCTGAATTACTTATAGTTTGCTTGATATAAGCTTCCAAAGTGAGTCCTATGATAGCATAAATTCTTCTACGTGATCGTGAGAATGGCTTTCGTGATCGTGATTCACAAGGCCCAAACAACAATTTGCTCTTCATGAATGCAACCTAAAGGTCTATGATCGCGATTCACACCCCTGTAGCCAAAAACCAGCTATTGAAAAGGGCCTAGAAATGGTCCGAAGAAACCCTGAAACTAACTCGAGCCTCTCGGGACCCCATCCGAACATACCAACAAGTCCATAAAGATAATACGGACCTACTCGGTGATGCAAATCACACATAATAACATCAAAAACATGAATCGTTGATCAAGATCAATCTCTTAAGTTCATAAACTTCAAATTTCGAACCAAGCATCCGATTCAAGCCTAACCAACCTGGGATGAACCCAAATTTTACATGCAAGTTCCAAATGACATATCAAACTTATTCCAACTCCTGAACAACAATCCAAACTCGATACCATCAAAGTCAACTCCCAGTCAACCTTATGAACATTCCAAACATTCAAATTGTTAACTTTCGCCAATTAGCGCCAAAATATTCAAGACACATCCAAATGCAAATCTGGGCATACACCCAAGTCCAAAAACACTATCTGAACCTAATGAAACCTTCAAAACTCTGATCCAAGGTCAAATACACAAAATTCAAACTTGGTTAATTCTTCCAACTTAAAGCTTCCTAGTTGAGAATCATTCTTCCACATCAATCCCGAATCACCTAGAAACCAAAAACTGACGATTCACACAAGTCATAATACATTATATGATGCTACTCAAGACTTCAAAAAACTAAAAAAATACAAGTGTTCAAAACAACCGGTTGAGTCATTACACCTTTACTTCCTGGCTATTAGATTACATTAATATTCTGCATAGGTTTCTATGTTTAGTAGGTGTCTTGACCTAACCTCATCACTACTCTACGGACGTTAGGATTGATACTTATTGGGTACCATTGTGGTGTACTCATGCTACTCTTTTACACATTTTTGTGTAGATCCAGGTACTTCTGCCCAGGTCAGACACATGTGAGTTGATTCAACCATTCAGAGACTTCAAGGTATACATACTTGATGCTCGCAGGCCTCGGAGTCACCTTCTGATATTGTCTTTACTATTGTTTCTCTTTCTATCAAAACTGTATTTGATTTAGAGATTCCTAATGCACTTCATTAAAGATTATGACACTGTAACACCGGTGTTGGGAATTTTATGATTGTTGTTCCGTTTTGGATTTATTACGGTGTTTATCAGTTTTAATTAATATGTTAGTTGTTATTTCTGCTAAATTCTCAATGTGTTTTAGGCTTACCTAGTTTTAGAGACTAGGTACCATCACGATTTTTGAAGGTGACATTTTGGGGTCGTGACAACTCTAATCTCTAATTAACCTTGTAGAGCATTATAAGTTGTATTTTGTTTTAATTCGTGTAAAATAGGGTGCATGTAATGACGCGAACAGTCATTTTGAGCTTTGGCATTTCGTTTTGTTGTATAAGGTTTCGAGTAGCTTCATATTATGCATTTTGACTTGCATGTACCATTGGTTTTAATTTTTGGGCGATTTCGGATTTATTCGGAGGAATGATTTTTGTTTTAGAAGCTTAAGTGGTAAGAGTTGACTGGAGTTTGACTTTTGTGTAGACGACTCCGAAATGACTTTTTGATGATTTCAATAGCTTCATATGGTGATTTTGGACTTAGGAATATGTCCATAATTGGATTTGAAAGTTCATAGTTTGGTTTGGTGCTACTTGGCAAAAGTTGGAAAGTTGGAGGTTTGGAAGGTTGAGAGGTTTGACCAGGATTTGACTTTGTTTATATCAGGTATAGATTGTGGTTCCAAGAGTTGTAATAGGTTTTTTGTGTCATTTGGGATTTGCATGCAAATTTTGAGGTCATTCCGAGTTAATTTGATATGGTTTGGCGTGAGTTGTACACGTTGAATGTTCATAAGTTCATTAGGCTTTAGTTGAGTTGCGATTCGTAGTTTTGAATTTTTTTTGGTGTGATTTGAGGCCTCGAGTAGGTCCACATTATGTTTTGGGATTGGTTGGTGTTATTGGACGGGGTCCCAGGGGCCTTGGATGTATTTCATATGAGTTTCGGGCCATTTTGCCCTTGTTTGGAGTTGCCGATTTCTGGTATTTCATTTGTTCTTCATGATCGCGAAGTTGAAGCCCCAATCGCATGGTGATTATTGGAGTTGTTTGACTTTGTTCATCTCGGAAGAGACAGTGGGTATGCGTTCGCGAAGGTTTGAGCTGGCTGTTGTCCGCATTTGCGCCTTTGGTTCCGCGTTCGCGTAAGGAAGCTGGGGGCTGGTTGAATTACTCATCACTTTCGCGATGTCATGGACGTGCTCATGAAGGTTTGCCCCATTGTTCATCAGGTTAACGAAGTATAAGCCTCGAACACGAAGCGTATTTTCTCTGGGTAGCGAAGTTGTGCTTCGCGATGGTACTCTAGTTCGAGAGTTTTTATTATTTAGACTGGGGTAAGTATTCTTGACCCCGATTTGGTTATATTTCATGATTTCATCCTTGTTTATATCATTTAATTGAGGATTTGAATTAGAGAAACTGAGGATTTTAGTAAAAACATTTCAAAAATATATTTGAAGGCCGATTTGAAGTCGAAATTGGATGATTTTTCTATGGTGAGAATCGTATTGAAATGGGTGTTCGGATTTTGTGAGGTTTGACGGGTTCTGAGGTGCTGGCGCAGAGTTGATATTTTTCGTTGACTTTTTAATTTTCATTAAAGAACGAAGCTTTATTATCCGGAATTGTTTTCTATGGCTTTTATTTATGATATTAAGTTATTTTGGTAAGATTTGATCCGTCCGAAGGTTGCTTCACACGAGAAGGACTTCTTCGTATATTGATTTAGCTTCTTTGAGGTAAGTATTTTGCCAAAATTTGGGTGGGGGAAACTACCCCATAGGATTTGGTTTAAGCTAACTATTTGGATTATGTGAAAAATGTGTACATCAGGTGACGAGTATGTACACAACCTTATATGTGAAAATTGACTAGTTTAGACCCTTAGACTTCTTATATGCTTTAATTGAATTTTTCATTACATATTCTATATTCAGTTTTCAAATTTATTCTTATATGCTTTAATTGAATTTGCCATTACATCTTCTATATTCCCAGAACGAAAGGGTTGGTGTAGCCACAACAACAACTATTGGCGCTTCAAATTAAATTCTAAGGGCACATTATCGATTTTATTCTTATATGCCTTAATTGAAGTTGTTAATATATGTTCTATCTTTCTTTGTCGAGTTACTCTTATAGGAATTTTGTCTAGGTTATTATTACATGTCACGCCTTTAATTGTTATGTTTATTCCTAATCAAGTAATTGAAATTGAGGTTATTGCGAGCTATTAACATGTTTAAGTTGAAGTTGTTATATATGGAGTATCTTGCATTGTTGAGTTATTTCTCGTTTTATTCTTTTGTTATGAGATTCTTGTACACTTCGTGTTATAGCCGTGGGCTACGTGTTGTGGTTACATTGGTATTGTTGTTTCAGAAATGTTGTGGCCTATGGGCATGTGTGCTACGAGTTGATATATCGTGTTGTTGTGATTTTATGTCACGCCCCGACCTCGGGGAGTGCGATCAGCGGTCAATAGAGATACCCCTGTTAAGCAAACCTGAGAGATACCTCCTACCCAAGCTTGCCCACTAACGATATAAGAATCAGTACAAAAGACAAACATGAAAAGGGGCAAGTGTTCCACATACTTTTTCCTTTATTAGTAAGAGATTCACTTACGATTTCCAAATTATTACAAGTTTATAGAAATGACGAAAAGCATGTTTGCCAAATACCAACACTTCTCGTTCAATTACCAACATAAAAAACCACCCACAACCTGTCTACGGAGCCTCTAAGTATAACAGAAGAGTGGTATGGAAGTGCCGGCAACAAGGCCCCGGCAATACCTCAAAACGCAAAGTACAACATCAAGTAACATCAGGCCCGGAATAGAGTAAGGCTCACCGAAACCTGTTGAATGTGGAGTAACTGCTGATGAGGACCAAAGCTGCCCGCTGATGAACCACCTACATCCATTGAAGATGTAGCGCCCCCGGGAAAAAGGGACGTTACTACATATGGTATATTACTAGTATGTAAAGCTAATGTCCTCATTCAAAATAGAATGCCAATATAAGAAAGGGAAAACCAAGGAAACAACAAGCAACAATCAATGATATCGAAAGGCCTTGTTAAACCATAACAATTTTCAAACTACGAAAATAATATATATTTTTTTGGTTGGGAGATCATTAGCACCGATATACCACCGTGTTTTTAGCATGGAGTCCGATCACGCATGATCGGTAAGGCCATATTTCCGCGAACAATGTGGTTTGACATGTGATGCGAAAATAAAAATGTGTTACCAAGAGTAGTACCACCATGTGCGCAACATGGCGCCCGATTTCCACCCAATCGGCTAGGCCACCTTCCTACATATGTCGTGTGGGTTTAGTTTAAATCCAATCCTATCAACAATCTCATCCCAATTAAGGGGAATATCAATCTCATCCCAAATAAGAGGAATAATCACAATCCACTACTACACCGGCATGTGTAGTTTCGGGTGTGGGCCTTACCACCAACCCATCCTCATTTTCCGAATGATATTCGCAAAAACATTTTTATTTTTGCACAGAAGGAATGCAGAAGTACAATACATTCACCTCATAACCTTTCATCCTATATATATAGATTCATTGGTACATTCAACCGCTTACAACAACATTATTTCATTGGCTCTCAAATGATTCTTTTTCGTGGAACAATGGCCGTATTTTCGTATTCCACACTTTCAATTCATAACTTTCAAGGATCATCATCATAAACATCAACACATAGAATACTCTATAAATCACAACTTTAATTTCATTATAAATGAAGACCTTAAACATAATGGTTTTCTTTGCAAGGAGTGGTGTAAAATGATTGGCATTCAAAGAACAAGTTAAAATCATAGATGAGTAACATGCCATTTATTCTTGAAATGCTTTTCCCAAAAAGGGAAATACTCAATTTCAACTCATGAATATGTAAGAACTCAAAACACACTGGAAATACTTACAAAGCATAGAATTAGTTAAAACAATCACATTTGGGCATGACTTGAGTACATAAGCTCTTAAACAATTACATCTTCGAAGTAATTTAGAAACAATTGAACCAAGGATCATTTCATAACGTTTCTCACATCATCTCATTTCATTGGCACTACTAGCAACAAGTATAACTTTCATTCTTGGCACGGTGGCCACACATTATATTTTCAACTCACTTCTTTCCCTTTCAAACATCTTTATAGATTATCAACAATATGAGTATTCGAAATCAAGGTCTTAAGTATATATACGAGCAATAGGAGTTTTAGATGCACAGAGTAGTCTTTCCAAGTTAAGCATAATGGACATTCATTTGAAACACGAATCAAAGTAATAACATTTTAATACATATATCATACATTGAACGTGTTCTCAAAGGATAACATAATATGATGACTGCATCCGGAACACATTTTGAACATATATATACACACACACATATCTTTTGACACAAGGTTCATCTAGAATAGTCAAATTTATTAGGAACAACTCGAAACATGGGAAGTAGGAACTTGCCCAACCATAATCGAAACTTGCGGGAACATCATGGAATTCAATACTAGGAGAGTAGTTTAGCCAACATTCCTGAAATTCCCCCCTTAATAATACTACGACATTCCACCATACTGAACAACTTTAATCTACACAATGCAACATAGTTGCACCAATATTAGCAAGATTTCTATACTTTAAGTTGTATAGAATTTTTATCAATATATCTAATGTGCATATCTTTCTACAACCTCCTTCAACGGAATTTCTTCACCTAACAACCACCTACCACACCAATGATTCACTTCACAGTCGCCTCTAGGCCATCCAAAACTTCCATTAGCACATGCATGCCCAACAATTCACTCCCAAACAATCAATCCCATCAATTAAACCATTTTACAATCTCTACAACACCAACATAACCTAGGTTAGGCACTTGTCGCTTCCAATCACCATCCCATAAGTCCTAACACATATTTCATACATAAATAATCATGCGAATTAGTTAGAGATGGTGGACATACCTCTTGTAGTGAGACTCTTGAAAATCCCAACTTGTAGTGTTCTTGACCAATTTGGGGATTTGAATGGAACTCTTTGGATCTTCAAGATTAATCCTATTTAATATAAGTATTTAGGAGTAGTAATCAACTCAAAATTACTCAGAAAACATTAGCTTGGTTCATGGGAGGGAAGTGTTGGATGGATTCCCCTTGATATGCAAGCCCTAGCTCAAAGAAATGAATTAGCCCCCCTCTCTGCCCTGCTATTTGGATATTTATAAGGCTCCTGCGTGCACGGTCGCGCACCTGGAAAGTGACTGCGCATCTAGCCGCGCACACGAGGCAGAAATCCGCCTTATATGCCCAGCCGCACATCTGGGTGCGCACATGGCATAGGTATAGTAAAATGGCCATAACTTTCTAAATATATATGGAAATGATAAACGTTTTGATGCGTTGGAAAATACACTCGAAAGGGCATTAATTTGATAGGTATATAAGTCTTTTTATTTTGGAGTGGCATTTGTTTGAAGTCAGATTGATGCTTATTGAGACATCCTTTCCACTAAATGTATCCAACTTGTTCCACACAAATTCTTGCCAATCGCTAAACTCCTTAGTATGTTCCAACACACCTTAAACTTACATTCTCATTTCAAAATGATGTGGCTCTATCACATATGTCTCCATTAATACTCGAAAAGTTATTCAGTAATACTGTTAGCGCACTTTAAAATCTTAAGTCACTAGGAATGTTTTACGGGTCCTTACATTCTCCCCCGCTTAGGATCATTCGTCCTCAAATGAGAGTTAGAGTCCGCCATAGACACCCAATCTGACTTAAATCTTTATCCACAAACCAAAAGCTCAAAAGTTTGGTTAACTCCCCAAATTTCTAGAAATTTCGACAGAGTTTCCCCTGTAATTTGGCCTATCCACTTACCAGAGAATCACCAAAACCACCCTAACAACACATCCACAACTCGACAAAAGCATCACAATATATATGAGCAGCACTAATCTCAACATTACAAGCATTATATTCTCAAAAGTGATATCTGGACATGAGCTGCACATATTTAAATCATAACACATAGAAAGTACCTTTCGAACTGCAACCATTTGGCTATACAAACAAGTGGGAATATTTTCTTTCCACAACATCCTCGGCTTTCGAGGTAACATCCTCGACTCACAAACTTCGTCGTAGCACTTTAACAGAGCAATCCCAACTTTCGGGTTGTCTAACAAGGATGACAATTAGGTACCTCTCATAAGCCAATTATCCATTAACTTTACCTATAATAACCTCCACCGAAACGACAGGCAGATGATCTCCAACTACCTTCTTTGACATAGACACATGAAGCACCGAGTACATGGAAAAGAACGATGGGTAAACATCATACTCATATCTCGGCCTATTTCCTTCATGATTCCATATGGCCTAATGTGACTACACATACTTTACCTTTATTAGCAATTCACATAATATCTTCCTGGAGAAAATCTTGAGAACATCTCGTTCACTTCCTTCAACTCTAAATCTCTACGTCGAACACCCGAACTAAACCTTTGGCAAACTACATATGGGTAAATTTAGCAATGGAGTATTTAACATGGTAAGACAACTTTAATGTACATAAGAACCTAAGAGTCTAAGCGGTAAAATTTCTGTATATAAGCCACGTGCACACTCGTCACCTCGTGTACATGTGTTTCATGTAGTTCAAATAGTACAAACAAACCAATCCCTACGGGGTAGTTCCCCCACACAACATTAGGCAAGATACTTTCCTCAAAAGCCTTCAATAAATACTTTAAAATAGGACTTCCTTTACAATTCTCCTCCGCTCGGCACAAATCTAACCAAAATTGACATAATATCATCAAATAATGAGAGAGAAATCAATTCCGATAAAAAAAGTTATGATCTTTACACAGTTCCTCAAATGTCAACAAAAGTCAACCCCAGTTTGCCCAGTCAAAACCCAGTTCAAATGGTACATTCTGACTACCCATGACCCCACAAGTTCCTATATGTGATTAGTTTCAAAATTCGAGTCCAAATCGACTCTAAAAACTCAAATCCTTTGGGTAGAGTAAATCACTTACCTAAAGTTTGTATATGAAAATCCCTCTTCAAAATTGCCTCCTACCTAGTCTAGGGTTCCAAAATATAAAAATGAGACTAAAAATCCCGTCCCTCAGCTTTATGTCCAGTCATAGGTATCGCAAGTGTGACCTGGGTTTCGCAAGTGCGAAGACTCAATTGCAAAAGTGAAAGCCCTCTAGTTCATGCTGTCATTGCAAATGCGATGAAAGGTTCGCAATTGCAAACATGGGACACTTTGCAAATGCGACCATAGAGATCGCAAATGCGAACCAGCTCACCCAGGCCACGCCATCGCAACTGCGTCAACTGGGTTCACATATGTGAACCTAGCAAACTATAGCTAACAATGCAATTGGGATAAAAAACTCGCAAATGCGATACCTAAGGCATCTGTGCAAAACTAGCATAACTTAAACTCCATAAAACACTCCGCAACGCGTCCTAAACTCACTCGAGTACTCGGGGCTCCAAACCAAACATCAACACAAGTCTAAAAACATATCACGAACTCGCTCGCGTGATCAAATCATCAAAATAAAATCCGATACCATGAACCGGACCTCCAAAACACATGAAACTCAAGAACTTCTAAAAACACAACCGTGCGTCCGATTCCTATCAAATCAACTTGAAACGACGCCAACTTTGCGGACAAGTTCCAAATGACAAAACTGACCTATTCCATGTCCCAAATAGAAATCCACACACGATAGTAATAAAGTCAACCTACGGTCAAATTTGTAAAAATTCTAAGCCTTTAAATTGCCAATTTTTGGTAAAATAGCACAAATCAACGAAAGGGTTGGTGTGGCCACAGCTACAACTACTAACGCTTCAATTTAGATTCTAAGGGCACATTATCAATTTTATTCATATATGCCTTTATTGAAGTTGTGAGTATATGTTCTATCTTTCTTTATCGAGTTACTCTTATAGGTATTTAGTCCAGGTTGTTATTACATGTGATGCCTTTCATTGTTATGTTTATTCCTAATCAAGTAATTGAAGTAGAGGTTATTGGGAGCTGTTAGCTTGTTTAAGTTGAAGTTGTTATTTATGGAGTATCTTGCATTGTTGAGTTATTTCTCGTTTTATTCTCTTGTCATAGAGATTCTTGTACACTTTGTGGTATAGCCGTGGGCTATGTGTTGTGGTTACATTTGTATTGTAGTTTGGAAATGTTGTGGCATAAGGGCACGTGTGGTACGAGTTGACATGTTGTGTTGTGATTTTATGTCATGCCCCGACCACGGGGAGCGCGATCAACGCTCAATCGAGATACCCTGGTTAAGCAAGCCTGAGAGATGCCTCCTACCCAACCTTGTCCGTTAACTATATAAGAATCAGTACAAGTGATAGACATGAAAAGGGGCAAGTGTTCCACATACTTTTCCCTTTATTAGAAAGAGATTCATTTACGATTTTCCAAAATATTACAAGTTCATAGATATGATAAAAAACATGTTTTCCAAATACCAACACTTCTCGTTCAATTACCAACATCAAAAACCACCCACAACCTGTCTACGGAGCCTTTAAGTACAACAGAGGAGTACTATGGAAGTGCCGGCAATAAGGCCCTGGCAATACCTCAAAATAAAAAGTGCAACATCAAGTGACATCAGGCCCCGAATAGAGTAGGGCTCACCGAAACCTATTGAATAGGGAGTAACTGCTGATGAGAACCAATGCTGCCACTGATGAACCACCTGCATCCATTGAAGATGCAGCGCCCCCGGCTACATATGGAATATTACTAGTATGTAAAGCTAATGTCCTATTCCAAAATAGAATGCCAATATTAGAAAGGGAAAACCATGGAAACAACAAGCAACAATCAATGATATCCAAAGGCCTAGTTAAACCATAACAATTTTCAAAATACGAAAATAATATATATTTTTTTGGTTGGGAGATCATTAGCACCGATATACCACCGTGTTTTTAGCACGGTGTCCGATCACGCATGATCGGCAAGGCCATCGTTTCGCAAACAATGTAGTTTGACATGTGATGCAAAAATAAAAATGTGTTGCCATGAGTAGTACCACCATGTGCGCAACATGGCGCCCGATCTCCCCCAATCGGCTAGGCCACCTTCCTACATATGCCGTGTGGGATTACTTTAAATCCAGGGAATATCAACAATCTCATACCAATTAAGGGGAATATCAATCTCATCCCAAATAAGGGAAATAATCACAATCCACTACTACACCGGCACGTGTAGTTTTGGGTGTGGGCCTCACCACCAACCCATCCTCATTTTGCTAAGGATATACTCAAAAACATTATTATTTTTGCACACAAGGAATACAAAAGTACAAATTCATTCACCTCTTAACCTTTCACCCTATATATATAGATTTATTAGTACATTCAACCACTTACAACATCATTATTTTATTGGCTCTCTTGGCCATACAAATGATTCTTCTTTCGCGGAACAATGGCCGTATTTTCGTATTCCACACTTTAATTTTATTACTTTCAAGGATCATTATCATAAACATCAACACATAGAATACTCTAGAAATCACAACATTAATTTCATTAGAAATGAAGACCTTAAACACAACGGTTTTCTTTGCAAGGAGTGAAGTAAAATGATGGGCAATCAAAGCACGAGGACCAAAGCTGCCCGCTGATGAACCACCTGCATCTGTTGAAGATGCAGCGCCCCCGGCAAAAAGGGACGTTACTACATATGTAATATTACTAGTATGTAAAGCTAATGTTCTCTTTCAAAATAGAATGCCAATATAAAAAAGGAAAAACCATGGAAATAGCAAGCAACAATCAATGATATCCAAAGGCCCAGTTAAACCATAACAATATTTTCAAATACGAAAATAATATATATTTTTTTGGTTGGGAGATCATTAGCACCGATATACCACCGTGTTTTTAGCACGGAGTCCGATCATGGCTGATCGGCAAGGCCATCTTCCCGTTAACAATGTGGTTTGACGTGTGATGCAAAAATAAAAATTTGTTACCAAGAGTAGTACCACCATGTGCTCAATATGGTGTCCGATCTCCACGCGATCGGCTGGGCTGCCTTCCCACATATGCCGTGGCTGACTTTAATTCCAGGGCGATTGATACGCTCAAATTACACCTTAAGAATAGTGTAAGCGGTCGGTGTCAAATATAATAACCCAAATGAGGTTGGGGTCGAATCTCACAGGGAATAGGTGTGAAATGTTTATATAATTAGTGTAATACTCAACTAAGTCGTAATTCTATCAAGTAATTCAAATAACAAAAGAGTATTGAACGTAAGGATAAACGGAAACTGATGTCAATATTGTGAATGTAAGTAATATGAAATAAAGAAACCAAGGTTGTGTCCCCCTTTATGTAGTAGAATGCTCTTGATATTAATATTGAATATTTCCAACGGAAGAGTTCTTGATGTGCAATTGATGTTTAATTTACAATCCAATATTTCCCAATAGTTGGATAATTTATCCTCTTTACGATTTTTCCAAATACAAAAGAGTTGTGATTAAGAACAATCAATGAATGCCAAATTAAAACCTACTTGTTCCTAAGCGATTTCATTAAACAAGGTTTAAAGCCTTGAGTCTTTGTTATTTATTTCTGCCAAATTCTATCCCACTTTTCCAAGATAAGGCAGAATTAATTGGCGTTCGTTAATGTTTGCAACCACTAACAATTATTTGAAGAACAAGAAATAAATAAATATCAATCTTCCATCGAAATCACATTCAATATCAGAATCTCAACAACATTCTACCCATCTAGGGTTCACAACCTCAGCTTTTGAATTTAGCTACTCATGCTGAAAATTGAAGAATAAAGAATAGTAATTGTCATTGTCTTA
Source organism: Nicotiana obtusifolia (assembly GCA_002018475.1). Taxonomy (NCBI): domain Eukaryota; kingdom Viridiplantae; phylum Streptophyta; class Magnoliopsida; order Solanales; family Solanaceae; genus Nicotiana; species Nicotiana obtusifolia. The sequence goes on along the minus strand of MCJB01010887.1, from coordinate 48,177 downwards.
CAAAATAGAAGGTAATTGGTCCCAAAGGCTTCCAAGAATTCAAACTAGTAAATTGCCCATACTTTGTACTCTAAATTCTGACAAGATTCTCTTCACAAAACCCTATTAAACCTATTTATAGAGGCCCAAAACCCGAGGCGAATTCCAGTCTGATTTTCCCCTGTTGTGATAATGCGGACCGCATTTCTGTCGCAAAACAGAAATGTGGTCCGCAGATCATCATCGCCTGTCGCAAATTCAACCAAACAGTTTTGCTTTCATCGCGTTTTGATTTGCGGTTCGCATGTTAATTATGCGATCGCGAAATGCAATCACATTCTTCACTCTAATCTTCGACCGAAAACTTTGTTTGCGTTTGCGATTTCACCTTGTTGTTTTGCGATTCGCATTCCTGTTTTGCGGTCGCATTTGCGACTGCATTCTCGACATGAAGATTGGCCTAGAGTTCTGTCCTTGTTTGCGATCTGCTTGTGGAATATGCGGTCCGCATTTGCTGTTTGCGACCGCATACTCACATCTGCGATGCTCTTAACTTCTTTTCTTATCTTCAGCTGGCTTTTTGTACTCTTTTCCTTACTTCTGGGTCCTTACACTCGATATACTGCAAATACACTAAAATTACATAAGTATAATAAGAATTTGCTCGTAAAACAAGTTAAAATTTAAGCAAGTAGTATCAAGATGTGCCGAAATTACCCGGCACATCAACACCCCCAACTTAAACTCTTGCTTGTCCTCAAGCAACTAAAACGATACTATCCTAGTCAAGACTCTACTTATCAAACATGAAACAATACTGACCATGGACGGTGTTTGTTGTTAGTATCTCAAGTATAACTCTTTGAATACTGTACCCTACTTGAATTATCATTATATTCAAGGACAACCAATCAGTTAGTGAACTTTGAGCCTCAACAAAGTAACTGAAGGCTACCTTCAGCTGAATACACTTATGCTTTACTCAAAACTCAACTTTTTATCAACCTAGCAGTTTATGTGCCCTGACTGGAAAGAAAGTCCCACTCTCACAATATTTAGCATAGCAATACAAAGGGACTAAAGTGCAAGTACACTCACTCTCAGAACAAAATTTCAAGTTCTAATTAATTCACCGCCTAGTTCTAAGAACACTCGGTTGGAGATCACATAAGGACTTTGTAAGCTTGTAATGTCGGTTTAAGGAAGGGTAGGATATATATTTAGATACGAGTGGCTACATCCTCCTTGAACACTAATTACATTCTTCTTTCTTTTAACCTTTGGCTTCTTTTCAACCCCATAGCCACAATGGCGTTTAGTTCCCACAGTGGAGCCGCCTTAAATACCTCTCTAATCTATTCCAAAGCTCCATTATTGCCAATACATACATAACTATTTTTTTTTTCTGTTTCTTTTCTCTTTCTTTTTCTTCTTTCTCTTTTTTTTTTCTTTAGAGCTTTCATAAATTCACATTAGCCCTTTGAGGTATAGACTCTCGCCCTCACTTCACAGCCTTGTCCATTTCCATTTTGACCCACACCCCCAACTTAGGCTTTTAGCCATGTTCTCACTGTTCAAGGAGGAACGGGTTCAAAAGAGATCATTGTTTTACGAACGGGAAAGGTTTGTAATGCGGAGGCCAAAAAAAAGGCTAAAAGGCTCAAATAGGGTACTAGTGATATTGTTTATGCACAGGTAGGCTGAAAAGGCTTTAAAAGGTTTCATAAATAAGCAAAAAAAAATGCCTAGGATCCTCTCTCCGACTCAGTGTACTTATAATAAGCGTCAAAAAACCAACCGGGCAAGTTCTAGATGGCAGAAGTGAACACAAGAACTATCTAAACAAAGAACTCAAACACATTGGCACACAAATTGTTCGGTTAACATAGTTTATAGCTTTAAAGTTCACATTTGGTCACTCGAAGCTTTCCTCGTGTGTACATACACGATTCTAGGTAGACTGAGAGTTACCGAGTGAGCCTCAAATTCACATAATTAATTTGTTAACAAGGGTATAATCTACACACAGATTTACATACTTGATACTAAACAAATTCACCATCCCGGTCAATATATCTCATATTCATAAACCCGGTTCTACTATTACACCCTTGAAAAAGAACCCGTCGGAAGAAAAAACAAGGGGATTTTATTGAGGAACTTCATTTCACTAACTATTTAATTACAACAGCATATATACATAAATCATTAATCATTACTACATAATTTACAGTTATCAATGTCGCTAAACATGCCCGAAAATAAATCAAATACACAGATAAGGCTACCACCCTCAACTTAAAACATGCATTGTCCCCAATGCATAAAAAAATATAGAGTGCAAGGGGCTTCCTGGGGGCGCATTTGCGTGAAGAGATGCAGTAGCCTAGGTCTCCTTTGGAGCTGCAGGAGGGCTGTGGGACTTATCTGGAGCAGGTGGTGGGGCCGCTGAGCTACTAGCTTCTTCCACTGGTGGCTGTGGGGTTGATGAGTCTGCCCGGGCAGCCACTCCCGCTAGCGATTGCTGAATGGCCCTCTCAATGTCTTCTTGCTCTTGTTCTTCCTCCACAGTTGGCACAGCAATTGCTTTGCCCTTTTCCTTAGGGTCATCACCCTCATCGAACCCTGAACTGGCCTCCTCTAATTCTTCCCCTTCGAACTCTGATGACTGCTTCGATGTCTCATCATCAGTAAGATCTACCTGTACTGTAGGAGCGGGAGGATGAGGCACGTTAGCAGACGAAGGTGCGATGTCTTCCATTAGTGCCGTGAAGTCCAGGCCCAAGTCCGGTGCAGCAATGTCAGCACCCTAGTCACCCTCGTTGGGGAGGAGAGATGATATGTCGAACTCCAGATTTTGCATCTTCTGGAATTCGGTCTTCATGGATTTTACTTCCTCCCGCAGCTGGGGTAAACCCCTCATCTCACCTCTTTTAATCTGTTCAACCCTAGCCTCAAGCTTGTGCAACCGATCTCTGAACACTGATTTTTGTTGTTGGAGAGCGGTCACTGACGTTTGAATCGGAGTCAGGGCCTGTTTAATCAGGTGGGGCAGGGTTTTCAAGAGTTGGTCCACCTTGGAATTTGCGTGATGTGCAATTAGACCGTGTCTTGAAAGGGTTGGCATTGGTGAGAATGATAGACCAGTGGTAGATAGGGGTGCAGTCTCATCAGCAGCAGTGGAGGTTTCTTGATCTTGGGGAGAAAGGAGATTTTGAAAGTCAATGTCCTCAATTGGGGTCGCTGGTGGGGCAGCCGAATCACTTATACGAGTGATATCTATATCCCTCGTAGACTTACCGAGTTTGTCTTGTTGTGGTAAGAAAGGAACGTTCACCTCTTGGCAGAGGGTTGTGATCAAACTCGGGAAGGGAAGTGATGTGGCCCGCTGCGTAGCCCGGATGCCAATTTCCTGGAAAATAAGACTCCCTACATCAATTTTAATACCAGTCCTAATACACGCAATGAGAAGTGCCTTCTTAATGCTGATATCCATTTCATTCCTGGAAGGTATTAAATGGGAGGTGAAAAAGTTTAGCCAATATTTGCCCTCCCTTGTGAGGTCTTCTTTGTAGATTTTCTTTCCAGGGTTAATCCAGGCAGAAGTCCCCTTGGCAATTACGGACGCTATCCATCCACGTTCGTGTTCTTTGTTGGAGTACTTTGCATCGTACTCAGCTGTGCCTGATTCCTACTCGGGGAAGTAGAGTTCATTGATATGCTCGCTGTCACAAAACACAGCCTTACCCTGAACGTGGACGATGCCGGTGAATATTCTGTTGCGTCTATGGTACCTTGTTCGTGAAGGTCCTTAAGACGTATAGAATTCCCGAACCATTGACTCATTATATTCTTTGGGGTCCGTAGTGAAGTACTCCCATTTTCTCGTTTTGATGTTTTCGAGAATATGAGGGTACTGTTCCTGTAATCTGTTCAAGCTTAACTTTTTCTCCCCCAAGATTTTCCTTTTTGTTAGCCCTTCCTTGAAAATGATATGGAACCTTCAACCCCGAACCGAAGCTGAAGGTCATCACCTCGTTTCCTTCGGGCCTCAGCCATTAAATCGACTTCCGGTAAGCGTTCCTCCTCATCCGACTGGGAGGTGCTTTGCCTATTTGATTCAACTCTTACCCGTTTGGGTTGGGCTGAGGTAGAAGCGGATGTTGTCCTTCTTTTTCGGGAGTGCTTTTGGGCTGCCATATCTGCACGAGTGCGAGATGTAAGTGACATTATCATCAGCTGAGAAAAGTAAAATAGGAAAACTGACGAAAGAGTTACAGAAATGCGGCGTGGTTTGCGGTCGCATAACCATGCGAACCGCAAACACGTCGCATTCCTATGTGTGACAGGTAGATGGCATTCTGCGGTGGATTCTGCAAATCGCATAAACACTATGTGAATCGCAAACCCATCGTAGATTGTCTTCTAGCATAAGCCTGTTGGATACACACAAATGCGATCGCATACTCGTCGCAAAGCGAGATATGCGATCGCGTATTCACCGCAAAGTTCACCGATGCTAACCAAATTTTCTGGCCGTGTTTGCGGTGGCCTTACGGTCCGCATATCTATTATGCGATCACAAAATCACCGCATATGTTGTCTTCCTCAGACACCTAAGGTTTAGGGATGCGGTCAAAGTGCGGTCCACATTTTGATTTTGTGGACCGCAAATACCTTAAAATATACAAGTATGTTCATCCCTCAAGAATGAAAACCCTATATTCTTGTCTTCCATCCCAAAAAAAATTCAAAAACTCCATTAAAACATCAACCCTAATCTTACAAAATTACAATTTAACATGGAGCAAAGGTCGAACGTACCTTATGAAGAAGATTTTAGGACTTAGAACAACTGTTAATCAACTCTTTGGTATTTGGTAAGCTTGCACTTTAATTTTCCGATGATGTCCGTCGATGGTCTTTCTCTGTTGCCGTTTTCTCTTCTCTTTTTGTTTGTTTTTGTTTTTGTTTTTTTTTTATATACTTAGACTGAAGGATTTAGAAGGGGGGGGGGGAATGCAAACACGTACCTGGCAATTAAGCGATAGTTTAGTCGTCGCATAATGTAAATGCGAACCGCATAGTAGGAGACCTCACCGCATTTATATCAGACTTTTGAGCTGAATTCTCTGTCCCTATTTGCGGTGAGAATGCGGATCGCATAACTCAATTGCGAACCGCGAAATGCTGTGCTTCGTCACATTTATGCCAGCTATACTTACTCAACTTTCTACTTCAGTTTGCGGCACAAATGCGGTTCACATATTGAAAATGCGATTGCATTTGTGCAGCATTTGTCACCTTGTTGTTTTTCTGCAGTTTCAAGAATTCCTCTTCAATTCCTGTGTCCTTTCGTCACATTCCTACACTCTAAAGCCCTTCAAATAGCCCTAAGTATAAATATGATATTAAAACTTAAATAAAGATACAACAACAAACAAAAGTAAATGATCCAAAATTTGATACGCTCAAATTACACCTTAAGAATAGTGTAAGCGGTCGGTGTCAAATATAATAACCCAAACGAGGTTGGGGTCAAACCCACAGGGAATAGGTGTGAAATATTTATCTAATTAGTGTAATACTCAACTAAGTCGTAATTCTATCAAGTAATTCAAATAACAAAAGAGTATTGAATGTAAGGATAAACGGAAACTGATGTCAATATTGTGAATGTAAGTAATATGAAATAAAAAAACCAAGGTTGTGTCCCCCTTTATATAGTAGAATGCTCTTGATATTAATATTCAATATTTCCAATGGAAGAGTTCTTGATATGCAATTGATGTTTAATTTACTATCCAATATTTCCCAATAGTTGGATAATTTATCCTCTTTACGATTTTTTCCAAATACAAAAGAGTTGTGATTAAGAACAATCAATGAATGCCAAATTAAAACCTACTTATTCGTAAGCGATTTCATTAAACTAGGTTTAAAGCCTTGAGTCTTTGTTATTTATTTCTGCCAAATTCTATCCCACTTTTCCAAGATAAGATAGAATTAATTGGCGTTCGTTAATGTTTGCAACCACTAACAATTATTTGAAGAACAAGAAATAAATAAATATCAATCTTCCATCGAAATCATATTCAATATCAGAATCTCAACAACATTCTACCTATCTAGGGTTCACAACCTCAGTGTTTGAATTTAGCTACTCATGCTGAAAATTGAAGACTAAAGAATAGTAATTGTCATTGTCTTACAAAATAGAAGGTAATTGATCCCAAAGGCTTCCAAGAATTCAAACTAGTAAATTGCCCGTACTTTGTACTCTAAATTCTGACAAGATTCTCTTCACAAAACCCTATTAAACCTATTTATAGAGGCTCAAAACCCGAGGCGAATTTCGGTCTGATTTGTCCTTGTTGTGATAATGCGGACCGCATTTCTGTTGCAAAACAGAAATGTGGTCTGCAGATCATCATCGGCCGTCGCAGATTCAACCAAACAGTTTTGCTTTCATCGCGTTTTGATTTGCAGTTCGCATGTTAATTATGCAATCGCGAAACGCGATCGCATTCTTCACTCTAATCTTCGACCGAAAACTCTGTTTGCGTTTGCGATTTCACCTTGTTGTTTTGCGGTTCGCATTCCTGTTTTGCATTCGCGTTTGCGACCGCATTCTCGACATGAAGATTGGCCTAGAGTTCTGTCCTTGTTTGCGATCTGCTTGTGGAATATACGGTCCGCATTTGCTGTTTGCGACTGCATACTCGCATATGCGATGCTCTTAACTTTTTTTCTTGTCTTCAGCTGGCTTTTTGAACTCTTTTTCTTACTTCTGGGTCCTTACACTCGATATATTGCAAATACACTAAAATTACATAAGTATAATAAGAATTTGCACGTAAAACAAGTTAATCTTTAAGCAAGTAGTATCAAGATGTGCCGAAATTACCCGGCACATCAGCTATCAACAATCTCATCCCAATTAAGGGGAATAATAACAATCCACTCCTTTACCGGCACGTGTAGTTTTGGGTGTGGGCCTTACCACCCACCCTTCCTTAGTTTGGTAATGATAGTCGCGCAAACATTTTTATTTTTGCACACAAGGAACATAGAAGTACAAATACATTCATCTCATAACCTCTCACCATATTTATATTTAGATTCATTGGTACTTTCAACCGCTTACAACATTATTATTTCATTAGCTCTCTTGGTCATGCATATGATTTTTCTTTCGTGGCACAATAGCCGTATTTTCATCTTCCACACTTTCATTTCAATACTTTCAAGGATCATCATCATAAACATCAAGAAGAATATTTCGGAAATCATAATTTTAACTTCATTAGAAATGAAGACCTTAAACATAATGGATTTCTTTCCAGGCAGTGGAGTAAAATGATTGGCAATTGAAGCACGAGTTAGAATCATAGACGAATAACACGACATTTATTCTTGAAACACTTTTCCCAAAAAAGGCAATAGACAATTTCAATTCATGAATATGTAAGCACTCAAAACACATTGAAAATACTTACAAAGCATAGCATTAGTTAAAACAGCCATATTTGGCATGACTTGTGTACATAAGCTCTTGGGCAATTACATCTTCGAAGTAATTTTGGAACAGTTGAATCAAGGCTCATTTCATAAGTAGTGGAATTTCAGGAGGTTATATACTAAGAGACATGAAGGTTACTACCAATAGCACTAACATGGTTAATCATTGTGATGACATCATCGATTAGACAAATGGGACATAGAGTTAACTAGTACTCATTGATAACATGGGAACCATGTTCACGATCTCGAGATGCAAAAAAAATTAGTCCTTTTAGACATGTGGAATACGGGAGGCATGATCGGGAGCATAAAGACATTAGCATCGGTTATTCTTGGAAGATTATGAGTTATGAATGGGACAATAATAATTGTTTCATTCCATATATGCCTTGTTTGGCAATAGTAAGCCTCAAGGAGAAATAGACAAGTACGTGACGCCAGTCATCTCCTGGAGTGTAGGGAAATCAGTTTAACTCGAAATGAGAATATTTTGGCACCCTAAATGTGATATGGATTTCAAAATACATGAAATTGCGTTACACTATTAACAGTAACTGACACAAGGAATTTATGCCACAAGACCATGAGGGTGAAAAAGAAGTAGAGCATTTGTGAGATTATTATCATTCTTACAACTTAACCCTTCCCGATAGTTGATCCTATATGAGAGGACTAGAGGTAAGAAAAAAATGGTCTTTCAAATCAATACGCTTACGATATGTGCCAAAATCTGAACGCATCTAATTTCAACCATTCACGAGTAAAACCACATAGCTAGGACATCTTAAAATATTGGGATAAAATCATGTATTGGTTAGAGAGAAAGAACACTTTGGTTTGAGCTAGACATGTTTCTGCCATAGTAACTCTCATGTTGCAATACCAGGCCACTTAAAGGGCATCTATAATACTAGGAACAAACTGATTTATTCACTGAGGCATGATCCAGGTGAACATGAGTTACATTGAGATGGGCGAACAGTAGATATTCCTATGATGAATTTGTGAGCATCCCAAGTTTCAGAGGAACTTTACGCGGACAAGTGACCCTCTGTCAATTGACATGTACACATATGATAGGTGCTGAGATATGCTTTTGTGTAACTAGACAATGAAAAGGTTTCATGATAATGTTCACAAAGGAGTAAAGTGACTGTTTAAGCCATAAGAGCCACATACACCTGTCACGACCCAAAATCCCAACCCGGTCATGATTGCGCCTCTCATGAAGACAAGGCCAGCCAAACCAACTAAACTTTGCTCAAACAGTTAAATAATACGAAAACAATATAAGTATGGTTAAATAATAGTAATTTGCGGAAAAATATAGTAAACCATCCCGACAACAGCCCTCAGATCGGGGTGTCACAAAGTCATGAGCCACTAATGAAATCCTAATAATAAAATAACTATTACAATATCTTTGGCACAATTTTTGGAAGAAAGTGGAAACAACAAAATAAAAGAGATACGGGCTGCGAACGCCAACAGCTACCTCGTAATCTCTGAATCACCACCCTGACAATAGTAGTAGTCATTACCTCGGGGTGGAACCGATAACGCCTGAATCTGCACACATAGTGCAGGGAGTAATGTGAGTACTTCCAACTCAGTGAGTAATACACATAAATAATGACTGAAAGTAAGAAAACACATAATGCACAAGGCAATCCATGATGAAGTAATGAAACATCAGTGAAATAGTAAACCAGTGTAAATTCAAGTAGAAACTCCTTTCAACAGGTAAAACATGTGCATCTTTCAAGTAAATAACGTGAAGTAAAAGAAAGCAGTTTAAAACTGCCCCTCGGGCTCAATATCATTTGAAAACAGTAAAATCTCCCCAGCTCTGGTTACCAGTTGTCATTGTTACCAACTGTAACATCCTGGGTTCAGTATCATTTAAAATAGTAAAATCTTTCAAACTCCGGTTACCAGTTGTCATTGTTACCAACTGTAACCTACAGTTGTCATTGTTACCAACTGTAAATCTATCAAACTCCGGTTACCAGTTGTCATTATTACCAACTGTAGCCTACAGTTGTCATTGTTACCAACTGTATTATCTCTGGTTACCGGTTGTCATTGTTACCAACCGTAACCTACAGTTGTCATTGTCGACCTTCAACCCTCAAATCTAAGCTTTAGAGTTTCCACCAATTTCCCAACTCAAAATACCAGTAAAAATGCTAAAGACAACTATAATCTTAGGTAATGCCTTCAAAATCGAGTTAGGAACACTTACCCCGATGTTTCTCTCGGAAACCCTCCAAGAATTGCTTCAAAACTTGTTTCAATTCGAGTTCTATGGCCCCAAGTATGTTTAAGATGACCAAGACTCTTCCTCTAAGAATTTTTCCATGAAAATCTCCTTTGAATATGGTTTTGAGGTTCATTTATGGTGACTCTATGTTGTTTGAAGGTGTTCTTCTTCGTGGGTATCGAAATTGGGTCTTGTAGGGCAAAATGAACACTGAGTTCTACTTAAAAGCATAAAAAAATCGGGTTAAAACGCCTTCTTCAGGTCAAAAATGCGATCCTATTTGCCAAAAATGCGGACCGCATTTCACTTTTGCGGTTCGCATTTTGGTCGCATTTTTCCCCCAAGTTTCTGCCTCATTCTGCGACCAAAATGCAGTTCACATGTCGAATCTGCGATCGCAGATTCGACATGTCTGCAGAATTTTTCCTCGATACGAAAATAGGCATAACTTCCTCATACGATGTCCGAATTGGACGATTCTTTTTGCTGTGGCTCCAAAATTTCGATACGGATCTAATGCTTCAATCAAAACTGAATTTGGAGTTCATTTTCATAATATGATACCACTTTTGTTGAAGGTACGACATCGACACCTTCTTGAAACGCCAAAGTTAAACTCCATCAACTATCCAAAATCCATTCGAGACCTTCGGGACTTCAACCAAACATGCCAACATGTCCCATAACATTATTAAAACTTGTTCCAACCATCGGAATGTTCAAATCAACATCATAACATCAAATTCGCATCGGATTCAAACCTAAGGATCTCAAAATCTTCTAAATCGCTCTTTTGATCTAAACCACGTCTGAATGACCTGAAATTTTGCGCACAAGTAATAAATCACATATTGAAGCTACAGCAATTTTCGGAATTCCATTCTGACCCTCGGATCAAAATCTCGCCTATCAACCGGAAATTGCCAAATTCTAAATTTACCAATTCAAGCCTAATTTTACACGGAACCTCCAAAATTAATTCCGATCACACTCCTAAGTCATAAATCATCTCATGAAACTAACCGAATCATCGGAATTCACATCCGAGCCTTCTAACTCATAAGTCAACATACAGTTGACTTTTACAACTTAAGCCTCCTTGAAAGAGACTAAGTTTCTCATTTCTTACCGATTTCACTCCGAATGTAACTTACTCAATTAATTTACATAAAACACTGATAACAAGGCATAATGATACAGATATTGGGGAAGACGGAGTAGTAACCCATGAGACGATTTACCGGGTCGTCACAACACCAGAGAAAAAAAGAGTGGTTGAAGAAGGATCTCAACACTAGGCTGCTTTACATTAGATTTGATACCACATAGGTAAACTTTATGACGGTATTCGAATCTAAAAGTTCTATAAGAAATTCACCAGGTATAGTGCCTTGTTGAGAAATTACGGAAGCAAGTTGGAAGTATTAACCTAGGGTTGTGCCTCAATTAAGAGAAATCATTATAGTCTCAATTTAAAGAAACATTATAGAACTCAATTCCTCAAGAGGTTGCAAGTAAGATAATTGTGATAAAGAGGCTTCGTGAATGATACGTCTAGTTCAAAGAGTGGATGCAGAGAATGGCTCATAAAGTTGTTCCGGTTCTATCCCAAATTCTATAGTAACATAAGGAGTGACATATGACAAAGTGGAACCGAGATCAATAAGAGCATACACATCATGAGATTGGACTGTCAATAAACCTGTAACCACATTTGGAGAAGCCTTCGAATTTTGATGCCTCTTTATGGCATAAAACCTGTTGGGCCCTCTCAAGCTCTTGATACCATCCCTAGCTGCTCCACGCCCTGCGGGCGCTATAGTGCCTCGAGCTGGGGGAGGCATTGTGGATATAGTAGTTGCAGAACTAGCTTGCTGAGCCTGCGCTCCTGCCCATGCTCTTGCAAGACGAACGACAATCCCTCTGAATGTGATCCCCCATACCACACTCGTAGCATACATTGGTACTATAGTGATATAGTCCCCAATGACATCTCATACACTTCACACAACGGGGATGAGGTACACTAAACTGACTCGCGCTACTGACCTGATATTTACCCTTTTTGCATACATCAAAAGCACCCCCCCCCCTTATCCTACCTTCAGGCCTCCAATGCGAGAGTAATAATCTATGTGCCGATATGCTATGTGGGCCTTTGGAATTGCCTAAATCTACCACCCCTAACACGCTGCTAAGCATAGTCACAACACGACGTCAAATGTTCCTTTTTGCATATCGGGCAGACCGGAATGGGTGTACCCAACCTAGGGAATTTGTTCTTCTTATGCCCCTCTATCAATAACCATAACATATTTCAAGAGTAATCCAACATCTCCCCAAGTGATTTTTTTTACAAATCAAACAAACCAGCTTATTGGTGCCAACAACCCTTTTTCGTTTCTTAGGTGCTCCCACCACATGATCTGATGGTGCACTGACATTGGCTGGAACAACGACACTTCCCCTCGCAACAAGTTTCTCCAATCCCTCCATGGCTCGAACCATTCTTCCAATGAACTCTCGTGCAATCTCCCCCGAATTCAATGGCGGGGTCATTCCCTCCTTGCTGCTTCAAACTCGTGGATTACTCATATGGAAAATGAGACATAACAAGGAAATTATCTCCTTATCCTGATCTTTATCGCTCAATCTGGAGTGTCAAAGAAGGGTGACATTCCTAAATGTCCAAGTAGCCTCCCCATTATAGATGTGGTCGACAATACACTGATAAGAAGGACTCTACTAGACACAACTTTGAGACATCCTAGGACACTTTAAAATATTAGGCTCTGATACTAAGCTTGTCACGCCCTGACCTTGGGGATCGCATGTCGCTCAACCGAGATACCCCGGTTAAGCAAGCCTGAGAGATGCCTCCTACCCAGTCTTGCCCATTAACGATACAACAATCAGTACAAGTGATGGACATGAAAAGGGGCAAGTGTTCCACATTCTTTTCCCATTATTCAAAAGAGATTCTTTTTCAATTTCAAAAATATTACAAGTTTATAGATATGCTAAAAAAACATGTTTTCCAAATACCAACACTTCTAGTTCAATTCTCAACATCAAACACCACCCACAACATGTCTACGGAAACTCTAAGTGCAACAGAAGGAGTAGTATGGAAGTGCCGGCAACAAGGCCTCGGCTATACCTCAAAACACAAAGTACAACATCAAGTGACATCAGGCCCGGAATATAGTAGGGCTCACCAAAACCTACTGAATAGGGAGTAATTGCTGATGAGGACCATAGCAGCGTTCCCAGCAAAAAGGGACGTTAGTACATGTGGGATAGTACTAGTATGTAAAGCTAAATGTCCTCTTTCAAAATAGAATGCCAATATAAGAAAGGGAAAGCCATGGAAACAACAAGCAACAATCAATGATATCCAAAGGCCCAGTTAAACCATAACAATTTTCAAAATATGAAAATAATACTTTTTTTTTGGTTGGGAGATCATTAGCACCAAAATACCATCGTGTTTTTAGCACGGAGTCCGATCACGCCCAATCGGCTAGGCCATCTCCCCACGAACAATGTGATTTGACATGTGATGCAAAAAAAAAGTGTTACCAAGAGTAGTACCATCATGTGCGCAACATGGCGTCCGATCTCTACCCGATCGGCTAGGCCGCCTTCCCAAATATGCCGTGTGGGTTGACTTATAATCCAGGGGTATCAACAATCTCATCCCTAATTAGGGGAATAATCACAATCCACTCCTACACTGACACGTGTAGTTTCAGGTGGCCTCACGACCCATCCTTCCTCGGTTTGCTAATGACACTCCCGGCAAACATTTTTATTTTTGCACACAAGGAACATAGAAGTACAAATACATTCACTCATAACCTTTCACCCTATATATATAGATTCGTTGGTACATTAAACCGCTTACAACATACATATATATGTGTGTGTGTGTGTGTGTGTGTGTGTGTGTGTGTATACATATATATATGTGTGTGTGTATGTATACATACATATATATACATATACATACATATATATATATATATACATATACACACACACCCAACAATTCACTTCCAAACAATCAATCGCTTCAATTAAACCATTTTACAGTCTATACAACACCAACAAAACCTAGGTTAGGCACTTGTGGAATCAATCACTATCCTATAAGTCCTAACATATATTTCATACATAAATAATCACCATGAATTAGTTAGAGATGGTGGACATACCTCTTGTAGTGAGACTTGAAAATCTCAAATTGTAGTGATCTCTACCAATTTGGTGATTTGAATCAAAATCTATGGATCTTCAAGATTAATCCTAGTTGATATAAGTGTTAGGACTAGTAATCAACTCTAATTTACTCCAAAAACATTACCTTGGTTCTTGGGATGGAAGTGTTGGATGAATTCCCCTTGATATGCAAGCCCTAGCTCAAAGAAATGACTTAGCCCCTCTTTTTACCTAGTCTTGGGGTATTTATAGTGCTCCTAAATGTGCTACCACGCACCTGAGCAACTTACCGCGCATCTGGCCGCTCACACAAGGCAGAAACCCCCCTTATATGCTCGTCCGCACATCTGGGCGCGCATCTGGCCGCTCACACGAGGCAGAAACCCCCCTTATATGCTCGGCCGCACATCTGGGCGCGCATATGGCATAGGTCTGGTAAAATGGCCATAACCATCTGTATACATATCCAAATGATAAACGGTTTGAAGCGTTGGAAACTAGACACAAAGGGCTTTACTTTTCTAGGCATATCACCACCTAAGTCTTTATATTTTTGGAGTGGCATTTGTTTGAAGTCGGTCTGATGCTAATTGTGACATCCTTTTCGCCCGGCATGGTCATAAGCTTAATATCACAATCCGCCCAGCATGGTCACAGGCTCAATATCACAATGAAAATACATATACGAGAGTATATATGCATGGTCAATGAATATCAAGTGTCATACTTCTGAAGTGTTATAAATGACATGCTACGGTGTATGTATGTGCGAGTTTACAATAACAGTCCAAGTCAATAAGTAATATCAAAGACGTCGAGTTGCTCACTGGAAAAAACACAACAAGTCAAGTAAATGTGCATGGCACAAACATGGAAAATCACACCATCACACGAATAACATCAACAATATGCCCCCAGGCCGTCACATATCCTCCCTGACATAGCCACCTATATCTATCTGTATTGACAATATCATAATAGCCACCTTTATTACACCGCCCAGATATTAAACATAATAGCCACCCGTATAACTCCACACAATCAACAATAGTGAGATGCCACCCTTCTGCTCTGCATAGCAACAATCAACCCGCACAACAAATCTACATGTGCTAAAATGTAAGGCCCCACAAAAATTTCCTAATGTCTTAAGATTTTAAAGTGTACCAACAATATTTGGGAATAACGTATTCGAGTACTAATGGAGACCGATAGGATAGAGCCATATAGTTTTGAAATGATATTGTATGTTTAAGGTGCGTTGGAATGTACTAAGGAATTTTGTAAACGGCAAGAATTTGTGTGGAACAAGTTGGATACATTGAGGTGAGACCTATGTAACCTAGGCTCTGATACCAACTTATCACGACCCTAACCCTGAACCCGGTCGTGATGGCGCCTCTCATGAAGGCAAGGCTAGCCAATTTAACCAAAATCTCATTTTAAGCAGTTAATTAACATGAAAACAATATAAACATGATTTAATTGCAATAATTCACGAAAATATAGTTAATTACAATAGAAACCATCCCGACACAGCCCAAACCGGGGTGTCACAAGTCATGAGCAACTATTGATCCTGATACAAGTCTACTAAGTACAATATCTAGCACAACTGTTTGAAGAACATAGAAACAATAAGATAAGAGAGATATGGGGCTGCGGACGCCAACAGCTACCTCGTAGTGTCCGAATCACCTCTTGTACGGGAGGAGTCAGCACTCCGGAGTGGAACCAACAACGCCTAAATCTGCACACATGGTGCAGGGAGTAATGTGAGTACTCCAATCCAGTGAGTAATAAATATAAATAATGACCGAAAGTAAGAAAGCGCGTGAAACAAAGGAATTCTATAATGAAGCAGTAAAACATCATTTGAAAACAGTAAATCACTGAGAAATGAAGTAAAATCTCCTTTCAACTGGTAAACATGTAATTTTTCAGGTAAATAATGTGAAGTAAAAAAAAAAGGTAGAAGATCGCCCCTTGGGCTAAGTATCAACAAATCCACCCCTCGGTCAATATCGCAAAACAGTACCAGCCCCTCGGGCTCAAATCTCAGAACAATACCAGCCCCTCGGGCTATCACATGGAACAGTATCAGCCCCTCGGGCTATCACATAGAACAATATCAGCCCCTCGGGCTATATCTCACATCACAATGGATACCCGCGCTCACCGGGGGTGTACAGACTCTGGGAGGGGCCCCTTGAGGCCCAAGCGCAATATCAAGCCACCTCGTGGAATCAAATCTAGGCCCTCGGCCTCATATTAGTCAAGCCACCTCATGGCGTATATAAAGTATCTCAAGCCCTCGGCCTCATATCAGTCACAAGCCACCTCATGGCATATAAAGTATCCCAGGCCCTCGGCCTCATATCACTCAGAATATCATTACATCTGGCCCTCGGCCGCACTAAGTCAGAAAATTATCACAAGCCCCTCGGGCATAGTAAAACAGTAGTTCCAGTTATGTCTCAAAACTGAGTAAAAGTGGCTGAGTTGTAAAACAGTGGAAAACAGCATGACTGAATTCAAGCAATAAGTCAAAATAGTGAGGAAACGGTGATAAAAATCCCCCGAAGGGTTCAAATAATTGGCACGAAGCCCAAATATGGCAATCAGCCCAAATCATGATGATAACAAATAAGTTTCAGTCAAATATGCGATAAAAATCATTAATCGGGACAGACCAAGTCACAATCCCAGTAGTAACGACCCCGCGCTCATCATCGAGCGCATGTCTCACCTCAATATTTCACTACGATGTACAATCTGGGGTTTCAAACCCTCAAAACATCATTTACAATCACTACTCACCTCGAACCGGCTAAATCCCTAGCTCTCGACGCCTTTGACCCTCGAATTGGCCTCCACGCGCGTTGAATCTATCCACAATCAGAACGAATACGTCACAATATGCTGAGGGGACAAAGCCCAAGCGAAAACAATTGAAAAATACCAAGAATTTCGAAATTAGCAAAACTCGATCCCCGGGCCCACTTCTCGAAGCTCAGAAATTTTCACATCAACGGGTTCCTTATCTCCCAACGAGTTCAACCATACAAAAATTATCGAATTCCAACATCGGATTGCCTTTCAAATCTTCATTTTTCATTTTTGAAAGATTTTACAAAACCCCCCCCC
>MCJB01010887.1:0-20039 GCA_002018475.1 Nicotiana obtusifolia | reverse complement strand
TAGGACACTTTTATATTAAAGGGAGGTTAGTTCTGGACCGTTGGATCTGTGAAGATCAACGGTTCGGATGGAATCCGGGGAAGGGGAAACGAGGTCGTTTGGTAAATGAGGGGAACTGGGCCAGTCCGGTTGTTTTTCGGATTGGGCCTGGTTTGTTTTAAAACAAACCAGCCCAGTCCGATTTCTTCCTTTATAATTATTATTATTATTATTATTAATTTTTTTAAATTTTTTTTTTGTTATTTTAATCACTCTTTTAATTTTAAAACTAAGAGACCTAGTAGTTTAAAATCCTAATTTATAAAAAATGTGAAACTAAGCTAAATTAACTATTTATAAAAATTAAAACAATGCTAGATTCTATGAATTAACTACTAAAACTAAGAAAAGTGTAAAATAAACTATTTCTATGATTTTTTTTAATTTTATAAAATCAACAATTACTAATTTAATCCAAAAATATAAAAATAAATTCTAGATGCAATGCATGATATTTTTGAGTATTTTCATGAATTAATTAATTAATAATTAAATATGAGTAATTAGGAAAGTCTAATATAATTCCTAAAATGGCAAACAATTAATTAAGAAACTATTTTTATTTGATTTATGAGAGTGTTTTGATCACGGAAAAAATCACGTGCTCACATTATGTACATCACTTTGAAGTTGAATAATATATCAGTTTCTCTCTATACTTTTCTTTATGTTACAATCTTTATTTTATAACACGTTATCAGCACGAGACTCTTCCATCTCGAGCAAATACTTTGAAAGTATCAGAGATACGAACTTTCTTTTTCTAAATAATGTCAAATCTTTCTAAACTTGAATTTATAGCCTTGGATATATCGGGGAAAAGCTACATGTCTTGGGTGCTTGATGCTGAAATTCATCTTGATGCGATGGGTCTGGCAGACACCATCAAGGACAAAAATCAGGCATCAAATCAAGACCGTGCCAAAGCAATGATATTCCTACACCATCACCTTGACGAGGGCTTGAAAATGAAATATCTTACTGTTAAGATCCAGTCATACTATAGAATAATTATGCTATGTTCAGAATTATTTCCAATTGAAATTATGTGGTGATAATATTATTGATCGTGATATGTTGGAGAAAACTTTCACCACTTTTCATGCCTCGAATATGCTCCTGCAGCAGTAATATTGAAAGATGGGATTCAAAAAGTATTCTGAACTTATCTCACATCTTCTTATAGCCGAGCAACATAACGTGCTATTAATGAAAAACCATGAAAGCCGACCTACTAGTTCTTGTCCATTTCCTGAAGCGAAAGAGACGAACTTCCACCAAGCTAAGCGTGGAAGAGGTCGTGGTCATGACTGTGGTCGGGGAAGAAACTCAAATCATGGTAATAATAATGCACCAAAGAACCCTCCTCACCACCAGCAATGGAAAAGGTAGGAACAAAAGCATGAAGCGGTGCAAGCAACTAATGCAGAAAATGCATGCTACAGATGTGGAGGAAAATGGCATTGGTCACGTACCTGTCGTACGCCAAAACACCTGGTTGAGCTTTATCAAGCCTCTCTAAAAAAGACAAAAAAATGTTGAAGCAAATTTTATTTCTGAAGATAATTTAGACTTCATGCATTT
Source organism: Nicotiana obtusifolia (assembly GCA_002018475.1). Classification (NCBI taxonomy): domain Eukaryota; kingdom Viridiplantae; phylum Streptophyta; class Magnoliopsida; order Solanales; family Solanaceae; genus Nicotiana; species Nicotiana obtusifolia. The sequence continues at coordinate 18,416 of MCJB01010887.1, read as the reverse complement.
GGATGTAGCTGATTATTTTGCACTCCCGGAGGGAGAAACAAGTCATGTGATCGGTGATGAATCTGTAGAAATGTAAATATTTTAATTTTTGTTGATTGTAGTAGATAGTATGGTTATGTAATGTTGTACATAAATAAAAGTTATGTTTCGATAATGATGTTTACTATCATATTTATTTTATTTATCTCATTTTGAAGAATATGGATAATCCTAAAATTATATTTGGATCAAAGACCAATCATGAAGATATTTGTGTAAATGATAGTGGAACAACTCATGCCATATTCAAAGATCAGAAATATTTTTCTTATTTGCATAAGGAAAAAGCAAATGTTTCAACAATTTCTGGTAATATAAATTTGATTGAAGGCTCAGGAAGAGCCACTATATTTCTGTTTAAGGGTACAAAACTTATTATAGACAATGCATTATTCTCCTCTAAGCCCCGAAGCAACTTGTTGAGTTTTATAGATATCCCCCGAAATGGTTATCATGTTGAGATGATAGATAAAATGAACGTGGAATATCTTTGTATTACAAAGAATGTTTCTGGCCAGAAGTGCGTTGTAGAAAAGTTACCAACTTTATCTTCTGGCTTATACTATTCAATGATTAGTACAGTTGAAGCACACTCTATCGCAAACCAGAAGTTTACCGATTCAAATATTTTTGTGCTTTGGCATGACCATTTGGGCCATCCTAGATCAATAATGATGAGACAAGTTATTGAAAATTCGAGTGGGCATCCATTAAAGAACCTGAAGATTCTTACAAATGATGATTTTTCTTGTGATGCTTGTTATCAAGGTAAAATGATCACTAGACCATCACCAATGAAGGTTGGCATTGAATCCCCTGCCTTTTTTAGAATGTATACATGGGGATATATGTGGACCTATTCACCCACCATGTGGACCTTTTTTTAGATATTTTATGGTCCTAATAGATGCATATTCAAGATAATCTCATGTGTGCCTACTATCATCTCGAAACCTAGTGTTTGCAAAGCTATTAGCCCAAATAATTCGATTAAGGGCACAATTCCCAGATTATCCTATAAAGGCTATTCGCCTTGATAATGCTGGAGAATTCTCATCTCAAGCTTTTTATTATTATTGTCTATCAATTGGAATAAAAATACCACCACAGCGCAGTAAGATGGGCCCACGAAAAAAGTTAGGAATATATGTTGGGTTTGAATCACCCTCTATTATTCGCTATCTTGAACCATTGACTGGAGATTTATTTACTGCTCGATTTGCAGATTGTCGGTTTGATGAAACAAATTTCCCACAATTAGGGGGAGAGAAAAAGGAAGTCAAAAGAGAAATTGTGTGTAAAGTTTCATCATTATCTCATTTTGATCTACGTACCCCTATACGTAATCAGGAGGTCCAGAAGATTATCCATTTATAAAATATAGCAAATCAAATGCCGGACGCGTTTACTGATTTAAAAAGAATAACTAAGTCATATGTCCCTGCAGAGTATGTGCTTATCCAATTGATGTCCCAGCAGGACCATCTACTAGCATGAGCGTTAGTGAACCTGAAGCACGCCTAAACTGTGGTAGGCCTTTGGGTTCTAAGGGTCGAAATCCTCGAAAAAAGAAAATCGACAAATGATCAAAATGATACAATGAAGGGATCTCCTAAAGAGGCCCAAGATCTGATTAGTTCTGAGATTCCTAAAGAAATCCATGAACCCGAGACTCAAGTGAGCGGGGAACTTTTAATAAGCTCTACTGGTGATGGGATTAATTTAAATCGATCACAAATAGTAGTGGATAATATTTTTACATGTAATGTTGCACTTAATATTATGCAAGATAGTGATGATTTTGAACCCTGATCTGTCGAAGAATGTTGACAAAGATCTGATTGGCCAAAATGGCAAGGGGCAATTCAATCAGAATTGAACGCACTTGCTAAAAGATAGGTCTTTGGACCAGTAGTCCAAACACCTACTTGTATAAAATCAGTTGGTCATAATGGGTTTTTTGTGCGATAAAGTAATGACAAAAATGAAGTTGAAAGATACAAGGCTCCCCTTGTCGCACAAGGATTCTCACAATGATCTAGAGTCGATTATGAAGAAACATATTCACCTGTTATGGATGCCATAACATTCCGATATCTCATCAGTTTAGCCTTACGTGAAAGGCTTGAAATACATTTGATGGATGTGGTTACAACTTATCTGTACGAGTCACTTGATAATGAGATTTACATGAAAATCCTTGAAGGATTTAAAATGCCTGAAGCAAATTCAAAATCTCGAGAAATGTATTCAATCAGATTACAAAGATCTTTGTATGGTTTAAAGCAATCTGGCACATGTGGTATAATCGCCTTAGTGAATATTTGCTAAAAGAGGGTCACATAAATGATGTTATTTGTCCATGTATTTCTATTAAGAAAATGACATTAGAATTTGTTATATTTGCTGTTTACGTTGATGACATAAATCTTGTTGGAACTCCAGAAGAGTTCCAAAAGGCAAGTGAATATCTTAAGAAAGAATTTGAGATGAAAGATTTTGGAAAGACAAAACTTTGTCTTGGATTGCAAATTGAACATTTAGCATATGGGATCTTTATACATCAATCTACCTATACAGAAAGGGTCTTAAAACGCTTTTACATAGACAAAGCGCACCCGTTGAGTATACCAATGGTTATTCGATCACTTGAAGTGAATAAAGACTAGTTCCGACCTACATAAGAGGATGAGCAACTCCTTGGTCCTCCCTATCTCAGTACAATTGGTGCACTTATATATCTTGCTAATGCTACAAGGCCTGATATAGAATTTTATGTTAATTTACTAGCAAGATATAGCTCTTCTCCTTCACAGAGACATTCGAATAGGATTAAACATATTTTGCGATATCTAAAGGGAACTCTTGATATGAGTTTGTTTTATGCTAACAAAGGTAGTATAGATCTTATTGGTTATGCAGATGCAGGTTATTTATCTGATCCCCATAAAGCTCGATCTCAAACCGGGTACGTGTTTACATGTGGAGGTATTGTCATATCATGGCGCTCCACAAAGCAATCTATTGTTGCAACTTCTTCAAATCATACTGATATAATAGCTATTCATGAAGCAAGTAGGAAATTCGTATGGTTGAGATTAATGATTCATTTTATTCAAAAAAAATATGGTTTGGAATGTGATAAAACATCCACAATTTTATACGAAGACAATGCTGTATGCATAGCCCAAATAAAGGGAGGATTTATAAAAGGAGATAGAACGAAGCACATTTCACCAAAATTATTCTACACACATGATCTTCAGAAAAATGGTGACATCGATGTGCAACAAATCCGTTCAAGTGACAATCCAGCAGATTTGTTCACTAAATTTTTGCCAACTTCAATTTTTGAGAAGATGGTATACAAGATTGGGATGCAGAGACTCAAATATTTGGAACAAGGTTTTCATCCGGGGGGGGGGGGGTGAAATACGCGCTGTACTCTTTTTTCCTTACTAAGGTTTTTCCCATGGGGTTTTTCTTGTAAGGTTTTTAATAAAGCAGCTAGAATTGCGCATTACTAAATATGTATACTCTTTTTCCCTCACTAGGATTTTTCGCACTGGATTTTTCCTAGTAAGGTTTTAACGAGGCACAATATCTTTTAATGAACATCCAGGGGGGAGTATTATGAAAATAATAATGTGGATGTCCATTTATTATTCTGCTAAAGATAATCTTCCTGAAGAAAATTATCTGTTTGTATTCTATTGAAGTTTATCTACAAGCAGCGGATGCAGGCAGGTTGCAAACAACTCAATGAAATGATTTGCAGCAGCTTCTTATGAAACATGCAGGTTGCAAGCACCTCATGCAGACAGCTTACAAGAAGCTCAAGAAAAGCCTCGCAGCTGCTTCCTTTCTTCTATACATAGTGAAGTTTTCAGTTTATTATGTACATCAGTTTGAAGTTGAATAATATATTAATTTCTCTCTATACTTGTCTTTATTTTGCTGTCTTTATTTTATAACATTGCTAACATTTTTTTTATATCTTTAACCCTCCATCACGTATTTTTATGTTCAAGCATTTATTTGAGTAACTGGACATGAATAAAGTCACAAATAGAAGGGAGAAAGAATAATACCCATTACTTGTAAAATCTTTTCAGGCAATTATTTGTGTAGTTGACAGTATCTTTTCATTAATGTGAAACTATTTATTTTGTATGTCCCTCACAAAGAGTTTAAGTTGTACACGAAATTTAAAAAGCAATTATAGGAGTGTGTATATACGTGTATTTTGCTTTTGAAAAGCAAATACTATATAAATGTTGTAAAAGATCAGTGTAATGATCATGTATGCTTTATTCGATTAGTCATACTATAAAACAAAATTCTTTTGAAAAGTAGGTAAACAAAGAGAAATAAATCTTTCCGGTGTAGAATAAGTTAAGCCCATAATAAAGATGTCTAAAAATAAGTTTGTAACTTCTAACTTCTAAAAAAGGCAAGTAAAAACGAAGAGCAGAGAGAAAATAACGCTAGGTGACCATTTCAACCACTATATACGTAAAAGCTAACAAAATAAGGCAACAGTAATAACAGAAATTAGACCAAAACTTAGCAAAAATCCCTCATCCCACAAACATGGGAATTATATTGGCCAAAACCAGACTGAATTGAAAACTCTTACATTCATCCCCTTTCCATTTTAGAGGGGCTGGAGATGGAGAAAACCTAGACTAACCCCACCCCCTACCCCTGTCTTATAACCATTTTCATTTTTAGCCATGGCCATTTTCTTGTTATTTTTCTTCCTTTTTACCACAACCCCATCTCTCATTTTTTATGTATTTGCTCAATCAGATTCTGCAGATACTGCACCTGCAAAATCTTTTCCCTCTTTTACCCCTAAAGATAATTATCTTATTGATTGCGGTGCAACTTCTCCTACTACCCTTTCAGGGAATAAAAATTTTCAACCTGACCAAAACACTGCCAAATATCTTTCTTATAGTGGTAAAGACATATCAGCTTCTGCTTCAGAAAATCTTACTGTCCCTTCAAATATTTACCTTAACGCAAAAATATTTACAACCGAAGCTACGTACACATTTCATGCAAGTAGTCCTGGATTACATTGGATCAGGCTACATTTCTTACCTTTTAAATACAACGAATACGATCTCAAAACAGTTAAATTCTCTGTTCAAACCGATACATTAGTCCTTCTCCGCGATATCCAATTCGCTAAAGATGAAGTCATTATCAAGGAATTTATTGTTGATGTAACATATGAACGTTATGCTATTAAATTTCAACCAGCTAAAGGTTCTGTGGCGTTTATTAACGCCATTGAATTTGTTACTGTCCCTGATAAAATGCTTGATACTTCTGTACCTGTACTTTTCCCCGTGTCACAAAAATTTGATCTTTCGAAAAGTAATTTTGTGACAATGTATAGGCTTAATGTTGGTGGTCCAATGTTGGATTCAACGAACGATACTGTTGGTCGAAATTGGTTGCCTGATTCAAAATTTCGAAACAATGCAACTGGTGAAGAGGTATCTACACAACCTTCTGTTATTAACTATCCTAAATCAGGCGGTTCGCCATTAATTGCTCCACCAACAGTATATAGCTCTGCTGTAAAAATGGCTGAGTCAGAAACTACACTTCCAAATTTTAATATATCTTGGACTATGGATATCGACACTGCATATTCTCACCTGATTCGTCTCCATTTCTGCGATATTATTAGCAAAGCGCTCAATGAGCTTTACTTTAATGTGTACATTAACGATAAAATGGCGATTTCTGGGCTAGACTTGTCATCATTGACAAATCATTTGGCCACAGCTTTTTACAAGGATTTTGTAGTAGATTCATCTATGGTATCAAACCCGCTCGTTGTACGTGTATCTCCTGTGAATGATGCACAAGGTTTTAGGAATGCAATTCTTAACGGCGTTGAGGTATTTCGGATGAATAATTCTGTGGGTAGTTTAGATGGGGAATATGGTGTTGATGGAAAAAAGCAAAGTGGACCAAGTAAAACAGTGGCTTATGTTGGATTTGCAATGATGTTTGGAGCTTTTATAGGGTTAGGTGCAATGGCTGTTAAATGGCAAAAAAGACCACAAGATTGGCAAAAGAGGAATAGTTTCTCATCTTGGTTGCTTCCACTTCATGCTGGAGATTCAACATTTATGTCATCAGCGTCGCGAAAGAGTCAATTCTTCTCATCTACAATGGGGGGATTAGGTAGATACTTTAGTTTTGCTGAATTATCAGATGCTACGAGGAATTGGGATCCAACTGAAATTATTGGTGTTGGCGGATTTGGAAATGTATATTATGGAGAACTTGACGATGGGACTAAAGTTGCAGTTAAGAGAGGCAATCCGCAATCTGAGCAAGGTATTAATGAATTCCAGACTGAAATTCAGATGTTGTCTAAATTACGGCATCGACATTTGGTGTCGTTGATTGGGTATTGTGATGAAAGTTCAGAGATGATATTGGTTTATGAGTTTATGGAAAATGGTCCTTTTAGAGATCATTTATATGGAAAAGATATGCCACCTTTAACTTGGAAGCAAAGGCTAGATATATGTATTGGTGCTGCTCGCGGACTTCATTACCTGCACACGGGTGCAGCTACTGGTATTATACATAGAGATGTCAAAACTACTAACATTTTACTCGATGAGAATTTCGTTGCCAAGATGGCTGATTTTGGGCTATCGAAAGATGGACCAACAACGGATCAGACTCACGTGAGTACTGCTGTTAAGGGAAGTTTCGGATACTTAGATCCTGAGTATTTCAGGACACAACAGTTGACAGACAAATCTGATGTTTTCTCGTTTGGTGTGGTACTTCTTGAAGCGTTGTGTGCTCGTCCTGCAATTAATCCAGCGCTTCCAAGAGAGCAAGTGAATTTGGCAGAATGGGCAATGCAATGGAAGAGAAAAGGCTTATTAGACAAGGTACTTGATCCAACACTTGTAGGACAAGTTAATCCGGAGTCTTTGAAAAAGTTTGCCGAAGCAGCAGAGAAATGCTTAGCGGATTATGGCGTTGATAGACCTACAATGGGTGATGTTTTGTGGAATTTGGAGTATGCATTGCAACTACAGGAAGCCTCATTACAAGGAAAAGCGGAGGACGAAAACAAAGCTGTTATTGCTACACCAGTTTCTCCTCCTATTGTCGCCGCTGCTCCAGCTCCAGCTGTTGTTGTTTCCACTACTGATAACCAACAAAGTAGAAATCTTGCTGAAGTTCAAGCTGTTGATGATAATTCAGGGACAGCAATGTTTGCTCAATTTGCTGCTCTAAATGGCAGATAAAATGCGCGCTTGTTTGACAGACAAATCAGAAGTCTATAATGGTAATGACATACTTGTGTATATGTATGTAGTAAAATTCAGCTTTTTATAGACAGAATTTAAAAAAAAAAGTTGAGAACTGAATTCTACTTCTATTAGAATGATGTAATGTTACTCATAATTTACTTTGATATACTCCATTAATTCTCTCCTCTTTTTTTCCCCATTGGTCTCTCTTGCATCATTCTTTTCATTTTTTGATGGAATAAAAAGCTCAATCAGCGTATCTATTTACACCAAGTGTTTGTGTCATGATTTTATCATTCATTATTGTTAATAAAGTAATGTTTTACTGACTACTTTTTTTTATCATGAGTTCCAAGGGAGTTCTTGGCTTCAGCATCACAATATATATTTGAGAGTGGAAGGGAGCCTCGGAGCAACAGTAAAGTTGTTTTCGTGTGACCTATAGGTTACGGGTTCGAGCCGTGGAAGAAGTCGCTAATGCTTGCATGAGGGTAGGGTGTCAACACCATTACTCCTTTGGGTGCAGCCCTTCTCCGGATCCTGCGTGAACGCAGAATACCTTATATATCAGACTCCTTTATATTTGAGAGTATTTATGTAGATTTTATTTATTGTTGGAAACCAAATGGATGTAATTTTTCTCACTGGTAATATTGATTGGAATTCTCGAGTTCAAGTGAGATTTCCATCCTGATACACTATGTGATTATGGATTTTGACATGAAATATATTCAAACTTACTCTCATTTCTGCATTTCTTTCTTTAAATTTGCATGTTTAAATGTCTGTAAGATATGAAACACACCATTTTGATATAGTGGAGAATCTTTTAGAACCAAATAAGAAAGAACAAAAAATCAGGACATGATGGAGATTGGATAATAATCAAATGGACAAATACCAACTAAAAAATATATAAAATGGCTAATGCACAAGGCATTTCGCATTTACGCAGGTCCGGAAGGATCGCAAGGGATATGACATAAACGATCTATCCATATGACATAAACAATCTATCCTAATGCAAGCATTATTAAATATTTTTACGGCTCAAAATCATAACCTATAGCCGGTTATTGATTACAAAAATACAACATTACCGTTAATCCGAGGGTCCAACCAAAAAGTAATATATAATCCTTAAATTAATTTCACACAAAGTAATGCGAGTAATAGGTCATAGGCGACTACATTTTCCAGCTGTAGGCCACCTTGTGTTGTCTGACGTGCTCAAGTCTCCATTTTGTTTGTGATAAATCATCAATAAAAGATTTTAAGCCACTTCTCTTTTCTTGTTTTTTGTATATTCCTTATGTTTAATGTTTAATTCTCTTTTCTTGTTTCCTATATTATATTCCCTATATTTTTCTGTCTGATTTCAACTGCTGTTCCAACTTTTTGGATTTCTCCAGTCTGTGACCCTTTTTCAGTTGCTACAACACTAGATAAGTAGGAAAAATCGCAGGAGCTTCCCAAATCCCAACCTGTCTTTTTCTTAATTTTACTATGGTATTGACAACGTCGCGACCATCAATTTCATTTTATCTCCAGAAAAGAAGAATTCCAATATCAGATCGATTTTACACCACATAAGTTATCAAAAGTACGTTAAAATCACGAGACTAATCAAATATATTTATTTGGTCTCAAACATGGGATGAAGCCCAGTCTAGATGTTAAGGTGGTACATTTTAATTATGTCGATATTCTAATATGCGTCAATGTGTATGATTTCACAAGATTTACTTTAAACTTTGATGATGTATATCTTCCCTCCAAAAAAATCGTCAAAGTTTAAATAATTTGATAGCATATACTGATGCCATTTAATAAATTAAAAGATATAAATCACATTTCTCTCAACTAATTCACTGGTTCGGTCCTTCCTTGGACCCCGCGCATAGCGGAAGCTTAGTGCAGTAGGTTGCCTGTTAGAATCGGGAACCAGGATAGTGCGAAATTTAGCCAAACAATGTTATAATGATAATAAATAGGACAATGCAAGTTGAAAACAACAGCAATTAAAGCATATAAAGGCGCCAATTTAACGTGGTTCGGTCAGTGTGACCTACGTCCACAAGCGGAGAAGAGCAATTTCACTATAGCAACAAGAGTACAAAAGAGCGTACAAAATTAGAGTAAATACTTTAATTAATCCCAAATACCCCCTATAGAATAACCTCACAAGATTACTCCGAAGAAAAGGGATCACACAAGTGTTTCCCAACACTCAACTCTCTTACAAAGTACTTTCAATTACTAAAAGAGGAGAAGAAACAAGAAATGAAGAACTCAAATCTTGTTTTAGTGTGTTTAATAAAGGAGAGCAGCAGGAGTATTTATAGGAGAAATTGAACTAAGTCTTACAAGTTTACAAAGGCAAGTTACCAACTTGCATGAGATCTCCACACTTATTCAAACTTGGTGGCCGAGAATAAATCTGTGCCAAGCACACCTTTCTTATAGGCACATACCTATTTACCAACTAAGAATGAGTTGAATTTTACAATTAAGAAAAATCATCCTTTTCTTGTAAAGCCAATTAGGCCATATTACAAATCTCCACCTTGGCCTAATTTTGGCTATTATAGTAAATTTGTTCCACCTTATTCGCAAAAGCCCGAATGGGCTAAATCATTGTTCATAAATGTCAATTAAGTTCACGCAAAGTTTGAACTTGACAACTGAAAGAGGTTTTGTGAACATGTCAACAGGATTGTCTTTAATGCAAATCTTCTTAACATAAACTTTTCCTTCAGTAATGGTTTCTTGGGTAAAATGATACTTTATATCAATGCGCTTCGTCCTCTCATAATACATCTGATCTTTAGTCAAGTGAATGGCACTTTGACTATCACAGAAAATGGTAATACCACCTTGGTGTGAACTGAGTTAAAAAAAATAGACCCTTCAACTATAAGGCTTCTTTGATCGCCTCGGTCACTGCCATATATTCTGCTTCAGTAGTAAAGCTACTACATGTTGTAATGTCGCTTTCCAACTAATAATGCAACCACCAATACAAAATACATAGCCTGTTAGTGATCTTTTTTTGTCAAGATCACCTGCATAATCTGAGTCTACAAAACCAACTAAAGTGTTAGTATTTTTCTTAAATTCCAAACATGTGTTTGAAGTACCTCGCAAGTATCTGAGAATCCATTTCACAGCCTGCCAATGTGCTTTACCAGGGCAAGCCATATGCCGGCTTACCACGCTCACTGCTTGTGAAATGTTGAGATGTGTACAAACTATTGCATACATAATACTGCCGAGTGCACTGGAATACGGAACCTGTGCCATGTACCTCTCTTCTTCCTCTGACTGCGGGACTGAGCAGCTGATAATTTAAAATGAGTAGCAAGAGGAGTACTAACTGGTTTAGCATTTTTCATGCCAAACCTCTCTAAGATTTTCTCCAAGTACTTCTTATGGATCAGGAATAACATGTTTGCTTTTCGATCTCTTTTGATCTCCATACCAAGGATTTTCTTAGCTACTCCCAAATCTTTCATCTCGAATTCACTTTTCAGCTGACTTTTCAAATTGTGAATTTCTGTTAAATCCTTAGCAGCAATGAGCATGTTATCAACATCAAGTAATAAGTACATAAATGGACCATCATTTAACTTCCGGAAGTAAACGCAACTATCATATATGCTCCTCGAATAACCATGACCCAACATAGAGGAATCAAACTTTTTGTACTATTGTCTTGGAGACTGCTTTAATCTGTACAATGATTTCTTCAACAAGCAAACATTATCTTCTTTTCCTTCAATTTCAAATCTTTCGGGTTGATGCATGTATATTTGTTCCTCAAATTTGCCATGTAAGAAAGCTGTCTTAACATCAAGTTGTTCTAATTCCAAATCATACATGGCAACTAAGGCAAGCAAGATGCGAATAGAGCTATGTTTAACAACATGTGAGAAAATATCATTAAAATCAACACCTTGTACCTGACTATAGCCCTTTGCAACTAATCGTGCCTTATACTTCGCATCTTCAATCCCTGAAATGCCATCCTTTTTTCTTGAAGACCCATTTGCAACCAACGATTCTTTTTTCTGATGGCGGTGTCACAAGAGACCAAGTACCATTCTTGTGGAGAGATTCAATTTCTTCATTCATTGTAATCAGCCCCTTGGCTGAGGCAACACCAGAAACTGCTTCTGAATATTTTGATGGTTCTCCAATTTCTTCAGTTTCCTGTGCAACTGAAAAAGCAAATGCAACATAATCTTCAAACCTTAATGATTTTACTTTCTCTTCTTGGTCTATGTTTGGCAATAGAATATTCCTCTTCTTCCGGTTCAACTTCAAGAGTCTCAACTTCAGGAATTTCAGTTTCTGGCTCAACTTCAGGAGTTTCAACTGTATTTTGCTCCAAAGTTGATGAGCTTGGCACAGAAGGAATGCCAATCTCAACCTCCACCTACTTCTGTGTACTCTTTCCTTTATCTCTATTACAAGAACTAGAAGACTCTTTTCTAGAATGTAACATTGAGGATTCATCAAAGGTTACATCTCTGCTAACTATAAATTTTGGTGCCATGGGATCAGGATACCATAGTCGGTATCCTTTCACCCCAGATGCATACCCAAGGAAAATGCACTTTTTAGCCCTTGACTCTAATTTTCCATCATTTACATGCATGTATGCCGGGCAACCAAATATCTTTAAATCAGAATAATTAGTAGGAGTACCTGACCACATTTCCTCTGGAGTCTTAAAGTTCAAAGGTGCAGAAGGAGCTCGGTTGATAATATAATAGCTGTAGAGATAGCTTCTGCCCCAAAGGCGTTTGTCAATCCAGCATTTGAAACCATGCAACGAGCCCTTTCCAAAAGAGTTCTATTCATCCTTTTTGCCACACTATTTTGCTGAGGTGTCATTCTCACATTACGATATCGAGCAATTTCTTCGTTCTTGTAAAATTTGTTGAATTCATTATTATAAAATTCCAAGCCATTATCTGTTCTAAGCCGCTTATCCTGTTTTCTTGTTTGCTTCTCAATCAAAACTTTTCATTGTTTGAAATTTAAGAAAACATCACTTTTATTTTTCAGGAAATAAACGCAAGCTTTCCTTGAATAATCATCAATGAAAATTAAAATATACCTGGCACCACCTTTTGATGGGTTACATGAAGGACCCCAAAGATCCGAATGAATGTAATCCAAAGTACCTTTTGTTCTATGAATCTCTGGAGATTTGAAGCTGACTCTTTTCTGCTTTCCGAACACATAATGTTCACAAAGCTCCATATTTTCAGTACTTTAGCCACATAAGAGACCTCTTTTGCTAAAGATGGAAAGACATTTTCCACTCATATGGCCCAATCGCATATGTCACAATATTGAAATGTCAGAATTTGATTTATCTGATGTTGAAACTGCAGCAACACCTGTAATAGTAGATCCCAATAGAGCATACAACGTACCAGATCTGCGTGCTTTCATGATCACAAGAGCACCATGAGAAACTTTCAGAACTCCACCTTCACCTGTGTACTTGTACCCAAGAGATTCTAGAGTGCTAAAAGAAATGAGATTTTTCTTCAACTCAGGAACATGTCTAACATCGTGAGAGTTCTCACCACACCATCATGCATTTTGATTCGGACTGTACCTTTTCCAATAAATTTTCAGGCATTATTGTTGCCCATCAAGACAACTCCACCTCCAATAGATTCATATGTGGTAAATAAATCTCGATTGGGACACATATGATAAGAACAACCCGAATCTAAAATTCACTCATTGTTAGATTTGAAACTATTATTAGTTGCTAAAAATATAGTTTCCTCAATCTCATCAACAACTACACTTGCTTTGGCAGTGCCAGTATTTTTGTGCTCATTTTTCTTTTCTACATGCTTTTCTTTGTTTTTCAATTTAAAGCATTCACAAATAATGTGACCTTTCTTATGACAAGCACATGACATTTCTGTATGGATTTTGACCTTGATTTAGGTCTCTCACTACTTGAATCTTTCTTATTTGATCTACCTCTTATGAACAAGTCTTCCTCTTGGTTCCCACTAGTTTCCCAGTAATATCTCTATCTATTTGTTCTTTTAATTTCAAAATAGATATGATATCTTTATAAGAGATACTATCCTTTTCATAAAGCATAGTATCTCTTATATGTTTAAATTACTGGGGTAAGGAAACAAGCAATAACACAGCTTAATCCTCATCTTTGATTTCAGCATCTATGTTACTTAAATCTACGAGAAGAGAATCAAAAATATCAAGATGCGTAAGTATAGAGGTATCTTCAGCCATACGAAAAGTGTAGAGTTTTTGCTTTAGATAAAGCCTATTTTCTACTATTCTTTTCATTTATAGGGTTTTCAGCTTTTTCCATATGCCTTTAGCTGAGCTTTCTGCTGCAACTTCACGCAAAACCTCATTTCTACTTCGGTCAAATTTCTCAACATAAGACTTTGTTAGAGTCATTTTGGATATTTAAACTAACCCGTAGATCTGGCTTTGATATCAATTTGTTAGGATCGGGAACCCGAGTAGTGCAAAATTTAGCCAAACAATATTATAATGATAATAACAAAGACAATGCAAGTTGAAAACAGCAGCAATTAAAGCATATAAAGAAGGTGCCAATTTAACGTGGTTCGGTCAGTGTGGCCTACGTCCACAAGCGGAGAAGAGCAATTTCACTATAGCAACAAGAGTACAAAAGAGCGTACAAAATTAGAGTAAATACTCTAATTAAACCCAAATACCCCCGGTAGAATAACCTCACAAGATCACTCCGAAGAAAGGGATCACACAAGTGTTTCCCAACACTCAACTTGCTTACAAAATACTCTCAATTAGTAAAAGAGGAGAAGAAACAAGAAGTGAAGAACTCAAATCTTGTTTTGGTGTGTTTAAGAAAGGAGAGCAGCAGGATTATTTATAGGAGAAATTAAACTAAGTCTTGTAAATTTACAAAGGTAAGTTGCCAACTTGTAAGAGATCTCCACACTTATTCAAATTTAGTGGCCGAGGATAAATCTCTGCCAAACATACCTTTCTTGTAGGTACATATCTATTTGCCGACTAAGAATGAATTGAATTTTACAATTAAAACATCATTCTTTTCTTGTAAAGCCAATTAGGCCATACTACACTGCCCTTAACTTGGAAAGAGGGAAAATCTTTTTCCCCCAAAGAAGATTATGTGTTTAAATGGAGATAAGGGCTCGTATCGCGTTTCCTTTACTCCCTCCGTTTTTAAAAATGAAGTTTGATACGGTGGTTTATGCATCTCATTCTTTTAAAAAATTCCGATATCTACTTTTAAAGTAATATTTTGATTTTCATACATATGCTAAAAACTACTCCATTTCGCAGTACTTTTCATATGATTTACACAATGGAGTTTGAGTAAATACTCAGTTTAATAAACAATAAAATAAAACGAAAACTTCTTACATATAGGCTAAATATATACTAACATATCAAAATTAACGCTAGAAACTTCTAATCTTTAACACGTGTGTCATTTTTTATTTCCTATAATTAAAAACTTGTCGCTAAAAGTAAAAAGAGAATAACAAAGTTAAAGAGTTTTCAAAATTATATATATAACACAACTTTATGAATAATGATAGACCTCACTTCAATATTTACCGTACATTTAATTTGTAAACTACGTAAATACTTATAATTCTTGAATTATTCGGAAATTTACACACATTGTCACTAACAATCAATTGACAGGTGACGGGTGTCCTTCTCCCATCCCTCTCTTCCCCGGCCCCTACAGCTGCGATTAATTACTCAATAACAGCTGAAGATAGTTAAAAGCATGAGGAATGTGAAGTCGATCCGGTACTATAAATACTTATTCGGACTCTCCAAATAGTAATCATATCACATAAAATGACACATAGAAAATATTATTTAAACAATTGTAAGCTATTTTATAAGCAGGCTTACTGTCTTGTGACAAGAGGAACTTCTCCGTCACAATAAATAAATAAAACGAGAGAGAGAAATTATTAAAAAAAAAAAAAAGAAGAAGAAGAAGAAGAAAGAAGCCTATAACCTATTGTCTTCGAAAAGCTACATTTTCTTCATTCTTGTTGTTTGTTTTCTACGAAAGAACTTCTTTCTAGTTCCATTTTTCGGCTCTTTATAGAATATATCAAATGTTTAATACATTTAAGGATGAAATAGGACTTCGTCATACTTTAATTAACTCTATAATTAGCTCAAACACATTATCTCGTTGATCCTTTCGATCTTACTTTTAGATGGAGGGCGTTAGATATATTTCTTTTTTATATATATATATATATACACACACTAATAGTTGGAAAAAAAGTTACCTAATTCTTGAGGTTCAAATCTCTATAGTTTGTCTGGGAATATAATCAATTTTAATTACTCCTTTCGTTCCGCTTTATTTGATATTATTTCTTTATTAGTTCGTTTAAAAAAGAATGACACATTAATTTTTTTTTTTATTGTCTTTTATAACCATACAAATGTTATGATAGATTTAAATCAC
The DNA here is from genome assembly GCA_002018475.1 of Nicotiana obtusifolia. NCBI lineage: Eukaryota > Viridiplantae > Streptophyta > Magnoliopsida > Solanales > Solanaceae > Nicotiana > Nicotiana obtusifolia. The sequence goes on along the minus strand of MCJB01010887.1, from coordinate 2,543 downwards.
AAGTCTCGAAAGTTTTATAACCAAACAAATGTTATATAAAATTACTAATTTCAAAAAATTTCTTTTCCTTATTGAACATTATGCCAAGCCAAACTATCAGAGACAAAGTGAAAGGGAGGGAGTAATCTTTTATGCTATCTAAGTTAAGATAACTTAAACAGCATGTGTCTTCGTACAATAAGCCTAACTTGATATAGTAATTGACTTACTATGCTAAGTTGAATTAAACTGTACTAGTAGCGTAAATGTGTTTTAAGGGGAGCTTTGGATCAATAATAAAGTTATCTTTGTATCGGATTCGAACCGTGAAAACAGCTACTAATGGTTGTATTAGGGTAGACTGTCTACATCACACAGTTGTGGTGCGGCCCTTGCCAGACCCAGCGTGAATATGGGATGTCACACCTCTTTTCGTACACCCCCGGGAGGAGTATATAAAAGAGTTTTTCCAATTAAAGTGACATTATTCGAAATGAGATTATTTAATTTATTTTTCAGAGTCGCCACTTGGGATTTTAGATTGGTGTCCCAAGTCACCGGTTTTATCCCAAATCGAGGAAAAATTTTGACTTTCTTAACGAAGTCTGCGAACCAGAAATTCTAGGTAAGGAATTCTGTTAACCCGAGGGAAGGTGTTAGGCACCCTCGGATTCCGTAGTTCTAGCACGGTCGCTTCATTGTCATAATCGGCTTATTATTTGATTTTATACCTGTTATCGACCTATAGTGCTTTTTACCTTATTCTACTTTTCCGCTTTTAAAATTATCGAAGAATTGCAATGTTAGTCAAAATAGGTCACAAATTACGTCACATAAATGCACCCGCAATTTGGAACACTTTTTAATTTAACATTGGGATTTGGGATTTGGGTCACATAAATGCGCACCCGACTTCAGGAAATTAAATTATTAGACTAACGCGCCTAAAGCAAATTACGCGTTTTTAGTTTTTGAGGGCCATGGAATTTGCTAAATAGCGCACCTCGATTTTCCTAAGTTTTTAATTAATGAGGGCCATATGTTTGTAATTTCGTTTGGCATGGCACGCCTCCAATTAGTTTAGAAGCTTTTAGTATTTAGAATTAAAGTCAGGTCACCTAAAAGGCACCCCCGAAGTTAACATTGTTGCTATGTCACGGGAACCGTACCCATAGCCACAATGCAATTAATCGCGCTTAAAGATGAGCTAGTAAAGTTAATAGACATTTGAGGCTTTCTTATTCTAATCTTGCAACTAGTTAATTAAGAGGGCCATTGGTGATCGCTGTTAATTGCATGGCACACCCCTACTAATTCAGCGGAGTTTATTAATATTACATGGTATTGAGTATCGACATTAGTAGCCACCTCGTTCAATAGGCAGTAGGTGAAATTCCAATACAAATAAGTCTATCATGAGTTCATTTGCAAATATAGCCAATAACTGCGTAAAAAGGAACAATTTGAATTTAAAGACTGTCTTTCAAAAACAGCCCAAGTTGGTTCTAAAGTGCACAAATTCAAATAAATCATGACCAATTACGCACACGGCCAATAACTTTGTAAAGATAATAGCACTCTAAATTTTACATTGATAACATCATTTCTATAGCAGCCATATCAAGCCTATCAATACAGTTTAATTACCGATGATAACTATTAAATTAACATACACATCTATAACCTGATTATTACATGAATAGTACTATTTTTCAGAACAACAGTCAAAAGAATAAGCTCGTTACTGTAACCTTATTACAACCAATAGCCATTAACTTTACAAACACGATTATAATTTGGATTTTTGCATTAGCAGCACTATTTCAGCATGGCCAGCTTAGTAAAATAGGCTAGAATTGAAATTTGCAGTGCGACAAATCTGTCACCAGCAATGAGCCAATTTGCATGATTACAGATACAGCTACTGTTTTAATAAACTAACCACAATCCAGATTTACAATGAGCCTACTTTTGATTACAGACATAGCCATAGGACAAAATTAAGAACCTTAATGCCCATTTCTGGAAATGACCACTGTGACATTGATTCCCAACAATCTTGCCCTTTACCAATACGATTGCCAGAACAGTCAATTACTAATTTCCAGTTGATTCGAGCATAGCAGCTATACATTGATCATAGAGCGGGGAACTGCTCAATTCTAACTTATTAGAGTGAATAATAAACTGCTCTTTGTTCTTTTTTTTTTTTAGACTCTAAACAACCAGAATAGACAGGACGAAGTCATTTTCGCTATGATTGATTCACAGTATCAGTTATATATCCTGTTTTGGTTGAGCTGAATGTATGTTTTACAGTTCATTAAGTGTTCATAGCACAGCCATTAATTAGATGACAGCAAACCAGTGCCTAATTCAGCAGTAATCCTGGATAGTACTCGATACAGAAAACACATTTATTCCTTATAAATGAGCAGCTAAACAGAATCTCAAATAGAAGGCGTGAGACAGCATTGATCTGATATTGCGAAGTCTGATCATTAACGATAATGGAGTAAATAGATGGAACAAACAGAAATGAGATTTCGAATAAAAGAACAATA
>MCJB01010886.1:666930-714183 GCA_002018475.1 Nicotiana obtusifolia | reverse complement strand
CAAGTCCATTTTTTGCTTTGAGGTAGTAGGTGCTTTTGGAAGTGATTTTTATGAAATCTTCCCACAATGTTAGTCTGATGAGCACATGTTTTTCTCTGAAGAAGCCAATGTTGCACTCTCCTTTAATTCCACACTGCAATGGTATAATTTTTCTCAGCTCTTGTATGTCTGGCCACCCATACGAGAACTTTCCCAGTACTGCAAATTGCAGGCCTTCAATGATATTCATCCTAGAGACCTCCGCTTCCGTGTATTTGAGAATTGGTTGTCCATGCATGTAGGTTATTTTCTTGATCGGAATCGGCTCTATTGTTTTGCTAGGGCTTTTTTCTGCACAGTTGTTTATAGTTGTTGGTTTGAGGATTTTCGAGTAATCAAGTGTTTTGGGGGTGGGTGAGTTGGGATTTTGTGATTGGAGTGTGTTTTGTGAAGGCCGGCCAGCCTGGGAGTCACCGGCCGGCGTCGCCATTGAAGGCGTTCTTCGAGCTTCCTCCGTGTTCTGTCTTTCTATCTCCTTAGGTCACCGGATTTTGTGTTTGCTTTGTAGGTATTTTGTATGAGATGGGTATGGGAAGTGGTGGCTAGGCCAGAAGCCTCGCCGGCCGGCGTCGGCGTCGTCACTGACGACGAAGTTATCGCCTTTTCTTTGTCTAAGTCGCTAGAGTTTCTCTTTCTAAGTCTCAAATTTATGATTTTTTTCAAATGATGATTTTGTCGCTTACAGTTAGTTGCCTCATTTAAAACCTTTCCGAAACCCATTTTGGGACTAAACTGAGGCCAACGACAAAAAAGTGGAGACCCATAACTCCAATGTTGATCAAATCCTAGGAGCGCCCTCGATATTGAAAGGCTTGGACTCTAAGAAAATTTTTCCAAAAGCCATTCCCCCCGAGCGCGGCACCGAAGCCAATCCTGAAGAACTTCCGTATGCCCGAAATTCTGAAGCATAATGGAACCACAGACCAAAACGAACACGTGACCTCCTACACATGTGCCATCAAGGGAAACGACTCAGAAGATGACGAAATCGAGTCAATTTTGCTGAAAAACATTCGGAGAAACCTTGTCAAAGAATTAATGATATGGTATCACAACATATTCTTTGATTGTATTGATTCGTTTGCTATGCTTGCAGATGCGTTTGTAAAATCGCACTCCTGGGCCATCAAGGTCGAGACCAGAAAATCGGACCTTTTCAAAATAAACAACGAGATAACGAAATGCTCTGGAATTTGTGTCGAGGTTTCAAATGGTCAATTGGACCTGCCTCCGGTTGCGGACGATTGGGCCATTCAGGAGTTCACTCAAGGGCTCAACCCTCGAAGCTCCTTGGGTTCACAGCAATTGAAACAGAAATTTAATAGAATACCTAGCGGTAACTTGTGCCGATGTCCATAACAAGTACTAACCAAAACTCAGAGTCGAGGACGATTAGCTCGTGACTCCTCCGGGTCCGTTTATCCCATCACAACCAATGAGAGGTCTAAGAGAGTCGTTGATCATGAGCCAAGACTGAACGGAGACCAATATCAACCGTATAGAGAAGATTGAAGGGGTAGCAGATCTGGGCGTAACCCTGCGAGAACTTAAAAAAGGAACAATCGAGGCCACAGTAGTCGGAACTCATGAGCAAAAACCATTTCAACAGGCCCCTCGGGGTCAGGGAGGCACCAAGGTTTTCCGAATATAACTTCAATATCGATGCTGCCGGAATCGTATATGCCATCGGACACATCAAAGATATCAAGTGCCTCGACCATTGAAATCTGACCCTACCTAGAGAGACCCTAACTTAATGTATAAGTATCATGACACTCATGGCCATAGAACCGAGGACTACCGACAGGTAAGAGAAGAAGTGGCCCGGTTATTCAATAACGAGCATCTCTAGGAATTTCTGAGTGATCGAACTAAAAATCACTTCAGTATTAGGGACTCTAACAAATAGACCGAACAAGAGGAACCTGAGCACGTCATCAACATGATCATTGGCGAAGTCAACATCCCCCTAGTACGAATGTTAAAGCTCACCAAGGTGTCCATCACAAGGGAAAAACGAACTCGAGATTATATCCCGAAGGGAACCACTTTGTTCAAAGATGAGATGCCGAAGGCATCCTAAAACCGCATAATGATGCACTAGTAATATCTATACTTGTAAATAAGTCTACTGTTAAGCGTGTGTTAGTTGATCTACATCAGATCGAGGGTCGTAGAGCAATTGTGTCTAAATAGTGCCGCCAATCCGAGTTTTAAATGGATTTGACATGGCATGCGAAACTACTAAAGGAGAGATGACCCTACCGGTGAACACCGCCGAGACCATTTAGGAAATAAGTTTCTATGTGATCGAGGGGGATATGAGATATAGTGCTCTATTCTGAAGACCATGGATTCACAACATGAGGGCATACCCTCGACACTACACCAGGCATTGAAGTTCCCCACACCAGGAGGAATCAAGAAGTTATACAAAGAGCAGCCGGCCCCAAAAGAAATGTTTGCGGTGGATGAGGTGATCCCGATGTCCGCACTTTTGACATCAATGAACATGGAGCCGGTTATTAAGGAACAAACTATATAGCAATCACCGATGTCGGCCCCGACCGAGCCAGAGAAGCAAGAAGCATGTGAGGATGATGATTACAGAGTTCCTAGGTCGTTCATCACCCCTGATGATTCTGATGGGACCAAATGAACGGTCGAGGAGCTGGAGCAAGTCATATTGATCGAACCTACATTGTTTTTCTTTGTCCCATCTTGATATGGTAGGGATCCCGCAAGAAATAACCACTCATAGGCTGAGCTTGGATCCGAAGTTCTACCCGGTTAAACAAATGAGGAGGCCTTAGTCTGAAGTCAAGCACACATTCATCAAAGACGCCGTATCCAAACTCCTTAAGATAGGTTCCATTCGTCACCTATTGTTATAACATAATGTCGTTCCGACTAAAGAACACCGGTGCCACTTATCAACGCCTAGTAAATCGGATGTTCGAAGAACAAATAGGAAAGTCAATGGAAGTTTATATTGACGACATGTTAGTTAAGTCCCTGCGAGCAGAGGACCATTTGAAACATTTCCAAAAAGCCTTTTACATACTGAAGAGATACAATATGAAGCTGAACCCGAAGAAATGCGCATTCAGGGTCGGATCTTGGAAGTTCCTTAGATTCATGGTGTCCAGTCGAGGGATTGAGATAAATCCCGATAAATCAAAGCTACATAAGACATCAGCATGGTGGATAGTGTTAAGGCTGTTCAGAGGCTAATCGGGCGCATAGGCACCCTGCGCTGGTTCATATCAAGGTCTTCTGATAAGAGCCATCGGTTCATCTCATTACTGAAGAAGAATAAGAATAACTTTTCTTAGACCCTGAAATGCCAACAAGCTTCAGAAGAACTCAAACGGTACATTTTACGTCCACCCTTGCTCCATACTACGAAGGCGGATGAGCAGCTATATCTGTAGTTCTCGGTATCCGATTTAGCGTTAAGTGGAGTCCTAGTCATGGAGGAGGAAGGTACGCAATTACCTATTTTATATGTTAGTAGAACTATGAGCGAGGCTGAAACAAGGTATCGTCGCTTGAAAAAATTAGCTCTCGCTTTGTAAGCGCCTCTGAAATTTTAAAACCGTATTATCAATGCCATCCTGTATGTGTCGTGACTTCTTACCTACTAAGGAACATTATGCACAAACCTGAGCTCACAGGCAGGTTGGCCAAATGGGCCATAGAAATTAGCAGGTACGACATCGAATATCGACCCCGAACCGCCATCAAATAAATAATTTTGGCAGACTTCATAGTCGACTTTACGCCAGCCTTAATACTCGAAGACGAAAAGGAATTATTGTTAACCTCGAGGACTTCCTCGGGAATCTGTACCCTCCTTATGGACGGTGCCTCAAACACAAAGTGGTCTGGACTGCGCATCATGTTAAAGCCGCCTACGGGTAACGTAGTTAGGCAGTCTGTTAGAAGTGTAAAATTGACTAACAATGAGGCCAAGTATGAGGCATGATTTCATGTCTCAAATTGGCTAAAAGCCTCAAGACTGAGGTGGTCAAAGCTAAGTACGATTCCCTCCTTGTGGTAAATCAAGTCAATGGAATGTTCGAAGCAAAGGAGGAAAGGATGCGAAGGTATTTAGACAAATTTTAGGTAACGCTGCATCAATTTAAGGAATGGAACCTATAGCATGTACCCTGAGATTAAAATAGCAAGCTCGATGCTATAGATAACCTGGGGTCATCGGTTGATGACGTCGAATTCAGCTCAGGAACGATAGTACAGCTCATGAAATTTGTTGTGGAAGAAGACCATGCCGAAATAAACTCAACAAGTTTAACATAGGATTGGAGAAACAGGTACATAGACTACTTGAAGACTGGGAACTCGCCCTCGAATTCTATAGAATCGAGAGCTTTATGCAGGAAAACGGCTAGGTTCAGCCTATCCGAAGGTTCTCTGTTCAGAAGAACATTCGACGGCTCGCTCGCCATATTCTTGGGGCCGGGAGATACCGAATATGTCTTGAGGGAAATTCATGAAGGCACCTAGGGAAACAACTCGGGGGCGGAGTCTTTGGTTCGAAAGATAATTAGTGCCGGCTATTACTGGATCGGCATGGAGAAAGATTCAAAGGACTTTGTACAAATATGCAGCGGTGATCGGAGACACACACCGGTGATCCATCATCCTGGAGAGCTACTACGTTCGGTCTTGTCACCTTGACCGTTCATGAAGTGGGAAATGAACATTGTCGGTCCCCTGACGTGGGCACCTAGTAAGGCTCAATTCATATTGTTTATGATCGATTTTTTTCTAAGAGGGTCGAAGCTCAAGCGTTCGAGAAGGTCCGAGAAAAGAAGTCATTGTCTTCATTTGGGACCACATAATATACCGATTCACGATATCGGCCGAGATAGTATGTGATAACGGGAAGCAGTTCCTCGGCAGCAAGGTAAAAAAAGTTTTCGATGATCACAAGATCAAAAAGATCCTGTAAATACCCTATCACCCTAGCGGGAACGGACAGACGGAATAAACAAACAAGACCACACTTCAAAACCTAAAGAAGAGATTGACCGATGCCAAAGGGAAATGGAAGGAAATTCTACCCGAAGTCTCGTGGGCATACAGTACAACCTCAAAATCTAGTACCGGGGCCACTCTGTTTTCATTGGTCTAAGGTGCCTAAGCACTAATACCTATAGAAGTGGGAGAACCGAGTGTCAGGTTCCGATATGCGACCAAAGAATCAAATTGTGAGGCCATGAGCACGAGCCTAAAACTATTGGATGAAAGGCGCGATGCCGCCCTAGTCGGGTTTGCCTCCCAGAAACAGCGGATAGAAAGGTATTACAACCGAAGAGCCAACCTCCGACACTTCAAGATCAGGGACTTGGTGCTTAGAAAAGTAATTCTGCACACCCGGAACCCGAATGAGGGAAGCTGGACTTGATTTGGGAAGGACCATATCGACTCATCAAATCTCCAGTAAAGGCTCGTACGAACTTGAAGAAGGAAACGGTGCACAACTACCGAAGAACTAGAATGTGACACACTTAAAGCGGTACTACTTCTAAGGTACGATCTCATTTACCTTTTTATAATATTATGAATTGGACTAATACTTGCAGGTAATATCAAAAGGAGAATGTGACTATTACCTCTGAAAGCACGCGTTGCAGTTTTTCGCATAGACCAGTTTTGTCCCAAATGAATTTTCCAGCAAGGTTTTCAATGAGGCAACAGTAAATCGTGCTATCTTAGGTTCGAAGATTGGTTTTAAATAGGAATCAATGGTCGCATCAACTGTATCTGAGCCCTCTCAACATCGACCTCAAATACTGGGGGCTATCACCCTCGGGTTAAGGTTCATAGCAAGGGATGAAGGAAACTTTGTACTTGAACAACCTATGCTCGGTGGTTAGGATTTATCGTAAGGGTCAAACGGTCAATTGAACCATTCCCCCATAGGCCACTCTAGCAATAATACAAGCTTTTACTTGCTTTTGATCATGTACTTTACACCTATAAATGAAAGAAAGATTCCACCTTGCTATTACATATTATTTCCTCTTGAAGCGTCGCCTAAGGGCTATCCTTATTCGGGGACTATCAAGCCCAAGGGCTACCCCTACCCTAGCCTAAGGGATGTCCCTATGCAGAGACTATCAAGCCCTAGGGCTACCGGCACTCAGAGATTGTCGTCCGAAATAAGTTCGGGCAACTCGGGCTATCAAATCTCGGAGGCACAAAACCCATTAGGTAGTGCCTAAACCTAAAAGGCTTCAGCCACCTAAAAAATGATTCGGAGACGTTCGAAGTCCGTAATCAAAACATAAGGGATTTAATAAAAATTCAAATCCTGCCAAAAGGTTACCCTCGGCAAAAGCATCGTCTAAAATCACTTAGGCATCTTGGGAAAAATTTCGGTCACTCCGAGTTTTCAAAGCTTCCACCATATAAAAATTGCACCGAAGTCCAAAGAACAAACAACTTATTATTACATTTGATTCTATGCTAAGGCACTCGAAATATTTTTAAAAATAGAAATTACGAAGAGATGCTAAAAATAAGTAGATACTCGAAATTGCCAAAAGGGGAAATTTTATATATTCCGGAATATCTTTACAAAGGCTCAACAAAAGCGGCCTCGAATAAAAAAAAATGTACACAACACATCTAAGGTATTCACCCCTGGTCTTCACCGGAGCCCGATTCATCATCAGAACCATCTAAGCCTTTGGATCCTTCGAAAACCCTCGAAGCCCTCCGCATCTTCAGGCTCGGATAGTTTCTTCACCTCGGCCTCAAGGCTTTAACCTCCTTTGATCTCGGCCGACAGGTTGAAGCCTCGGGCATGGATCTCTTCGAGGGTCTCCCTTCAAGATAGCCGCCTTACATATTCGGCATTGGTCTTCATGCGAGCTTGGCTGCTTCGACATCGGCCCTGTATTGGGCCACTATCACCTCGGCTTCGGCAGAGGTAGTCACCAGCTCGAACATCATTACCACGAGCTATTTACCGAAGGCGTCCTATTCGGCGGCAGCCGAGCTCAACTGTACTCGGAGATCTTCATTCAGCGGAGCCCACTTATCAGCTTTCTCCTCCGCCACCCACCAAAGATGAACCCCTACCAAATAGAGCTTTTCCTGGGTGGTTTCCTTCTCCGAAGCCAGCAGATCCATCATGCTCTTCCACCCATCGGCCATGTCTTGGATCTTTTCCATCGCCTTCTGGAGTTGGTCAACCTCGTCGATCTTTTGTTGGACCTGCGATGTTTTGTCGTTAGCCACTATGACTAGTTTCTTGTTTCAAACTTCAAAGACCTTTACCTTTTCGACCAAGTCGGTGTGCTCACACCTCTAGACCGATGCTTCTTTCTGAGCCCTATCCAGCTCGCCTAAAGGTCCGTAATCACCCCATCTTGTTGCTCACTGAGGAGCTTGTACGTGTCCCTTTTTTGGGCCTACTCCTTGAGCTCGAGCTCGAGCTGGTTGACCTCAACATGGTACCGGAGGAAGCTTTTGTGATGAAGTACCGAGACCTGCAAAATAATGAAAGACATGAGAGACATCAAAAACTAAGTAAAATTCAAAAAGAGGTAATGATCCTAACCCGGTTCAGCACCCGCTGCGCCTTGTTGAAAAGACACGGCATATCTACCTCGTTAATTTTTGCCTGGTTCTCCTCGGTCACCAGGAGTCGTAGGTAGCTGGCTACGCCCACGAGACCAGATAGAACCTGAGCGTCCTCTAAGGCCGTAAGAATAATCGATCTCTTTCGACCGGGGTCCACACTTGGAGCAGGAAATTGATTAATCAATCTTGGGCTCGAGCTCGACCCACCAGCTTCTGAAGATGTATCCTTCTTTAGGACATCCAGGTCATGCAGCCTGGAAAAATATTCCAAAATTGACGAGTCTACACCATCAAAAAAGGAATTAAAGGGATCGTCCGACCCATGGATCCCTCCATTGGACTTCTCCTTTCTTGCTTGGGCCGACTCGAGCATGGACTCAATGTAGGAGGGCGTCCCCATAATTCCTATTATACCGGGCGCTTCCTTTGGAGCGGAGCCGGTGACCCGGAGGGTTCTGGCCCCCATCTCCACGCCAGTATCCCGAGTCTTAGGGAGGTCGGCCTCACAAATCTCCCCCTCGGCTGACCCCTGCTCCCCCGGATGGGTTGATCTGTGGGCAATAAAATTGTCGTGTTCGGACTCATCCTTGAGCCGAAGAAGTGAATTCGAATCTTGCACCCGAGAGCTAGAGCTCTTCTTAGGCTTGCGAGCCACTCTTTTCTTTGACTTCAACACGGAGCTCAGAGAGCCCGAAGCTTTTGTTTTCTTATTCTTCATTTCCCCCACGGCAGCCTCGGGCGGTCCCGTAACGGAGGGATCAACGGACAAGGACATGTCCTTGTCCCCTTCCAAAGGCCTAAGTTCGGTGGTCTTAGGCAAACCTACAAACAAAAAGGGAAAGAAAAGTCAGTATGGCACAATTTAAAAGCCTGGTATTGACTATTTGGAAAAAGACCTTACCATGACAATAGCCTCCCGTCGTCCCTTCGAAAGCTCGTGCCATGCGCGCTCTAAGTGTGTCATCTGTTATCAGATGCCCTCAATCAACTTCTTAAGCCGGGGGACTGCATTTGGAACCCGGCAACAGCTGCGCAACCACAAGTATGAATGAGATGAAAGCAAATGAAGAAACAATTGACGCTCAAGGAGAGGCCGCACTTATGAGATGCATTCCACTTCTCGGGGAATGGCACGAACTCGGTGAGGGATCAAGTCATCGGTCTTCACTCGAACAAAGCGACCTTGCTAGCCCCGGTCTCGGTCTTCATCAATGATCAAAAATGTGGCCTTGCTGGCCCGACAAGTAAGCTTGATTAGTCCCCCTCGCAACATTTAGGGACTGTATAAACGGAGTAGATGATCGATGGTGAACCAACGAGATTCGGTCTCATTCACGAAGTAACGAAGGAGGATTACGATCCTCCATAGAGACGAGTGGATTTGGTCGAGGCACACTTCATACCTCTTATAAAAATCCAAGATAACCGGGTCCACCTGACCTAGTGTAACGGGATAAGGGTAATCACTTAAATACCCTTCAACGTGGGTAGTGATAGCATCCTCAGGCCCGGGGACTACCACGTCTTTGCCTTCCAATTTATAGTCCTCTTTGACTGTGAGGAGGAGATCCTTAGTAATGAAGCATACATACTTTGATGCTCCTTCACCCCGATCATATTTGGATGAGGGTTTCTCGACCTTAATGTCGTCCGTGATTGAGCAGCCTTCGGGAATGAACATTTTAAAGGGAGGCTCGGGGGCCGGTTCAGTGGCTGCCTACTTTGTGACAGCCACTTGGGGAGCTACCTTTTTTAGGGCAATTACTTCAGGAGCAACTGCCTCAATATCGGCGGCCGGTTAGGAAGATGAAGAGGCAACTAGTTGAGGAATAGCTTTAGATGTTTTAGTGATTGTTGCCTGGAGAAGTTTTATAATTTAAAGGAAGAATACAAATGTTTGAAAGAACAAGTTTGAAGGATGAGAGAACAGAGTATTAAGATTTGAAGGAAATATGGATAAAACCTAAGAACAACTATGAGAAACTAAAGATCAAGAATGACGATATGTGGTTTGAAGAATGTTGATAACAGCTAAGGAATTCGGAGGTAGAAGCTTGTTCATAAAATAGGAAAGGAGGAGGGGATAGAAGCCTTTATAGGGGAGGATCGTGTCGCTTTCCATTCGGAGGTAACCAGCTGATTGCTGACACGTGTCCGAAGTCAGAACGACGCGACTTATGGGACGTTTCGACTTTTACATTTCAGCCGTAACGTACAGATGAAGGAATCGGAGAACATCTATCATTTCTCATTGCTTCAGCAAACCTACTCTCTGAGAAATGAGGGGACTATTTGTATACGGGTAAAACAGAGGCTAAGGAGCACTCTGATTACCCGGTGGCGGAAACAAAGTGAGGGCGTAACTACAAAGAATCAAAATTAAAGCTGGGAACCTCCTGTATCAAGGTTCAAACAAAGCACCTGCCCCCGAAGCCATCGAGACCATGCCCCTAGACCTGATCAGAATAACAAGACTCCGAAGTGCATTGCCAAACATCCGCAATAATTAACAAAGGGCCGTGATATCCGCGCCCGACCGGATATCATGGCCTGAATCTCGGCTCGTATCAGTAGTTGATCAGTGTTTAGCGAAAAGGAAGGTCTTTAACACCTTAGAATTGTACTAAGGATAAAATTCCCCTACTATGTAAAGGGGAAGATCATTATTCAATAGACATGTTGTAACACGCATAACAAGGCAATATACATCTGTTTTCTCTGCTTCTAAAAGTGATTCAAAGTTCTTGATTTTATTCATAGTTGTCCATACGTGTTAGGCTGGGAACCGAAGGCAGGTTACTTGTTCAACTTATAATCGATCCCAGACCCAATATTACTACTGGATTGGCTGTTTATTCTGCCTTTAATTTGCTTATCTAACGTCATTAATCACTTGTATTGAATTAGTCCACATATCCTTAGAACCGCGTATAAAGCCAATTGTTATCCATTTTTAAGGGTAAACAAAACTCAAATTGGAAAATATATAAATTCAATAACAGACTCCATACTGTTAGATATAATTATCATGCAAATGTTTTATTAGATTAGTAATATTAAAATCCAACAAAATTTATTTCTAGAAAGAAATAAAATAATGGAAAATAAATCATTATACTATTATGATATAAGGAAAAAATTGCTTAAATATTATTTATATTGTCGGTGTAATCAAAGTAAGTTAAATTAATACATTGTTAGAATATTATTTAGCTTTTAAATTCTAATGTAGGATCTAGTGTTTGCCTGTTGGGGTGCAACCTATAGTTACACATTATTAGTAGACAGCTCTTAAACAAAAAATTATAATGTGAGGTGATAAATTATTATAAAAAAGTGCTTGTACATTTTTACCTTGGTGATAGATACGAAATTTATAAATTATATATTTTTTTCTGTCAGTATTATAAAAGTTTCTAAAAAAGAGCTTAGATGTTTTTATGATTAATTGGGAATTCTTCCTTAAAAATGCATATGCACGCATATGTATATAGATGCTTGATTTTGCATTTTTAAAGTCCTAAATTTTAGGATCTTTTACCTAGTGCATATAAGGAAAGATTTAATAACCTAAATTTTAATTAATTTTAAAATTTTAAGTATTAGAAAAAATAATTAAAAGACTATTTCATCTAATGTGAAATTTATTTCTAAAGGGTAATAATATTTCGTTAAGGCTTTCGTTTAATATAACACGCGTACACATTTCAATAAATGCATAGTTTTAATAAAAATTATACAAATATTATTAAACAAAATTTGTAAGTTATAAAGTAAAAAATTTAAAAAATAGTGACACTTGAAAATATGAATACTAGTCCTATTTTGCTAGCTCTAAAATGGAAGAAACATGACCTTTGAGAGTTCTTAGACGTTTTATATTGTGATTTTCGAGAACTTCCGTGGTAATATTTTATGAAAATTAGTGTTATTCCTATGACCTAATACAAAAAATAAAATAGTAACACAAAAAAATTCTAACGATCCCATATGTCACTTTGAGTTTTAGAATCTCATTCTCCTATTTGATACTTTCTGTAGGTTGCCGTTATGTTTTACGACTTGTGGAAAATGATGATGTCACGATCCAAAATCTCAACCAAGGGGTCGTGATGGCGCCTAACCCCATTTGCTAGGCAAGCCAACGTTTAACAATAATTAAAAAAGCAACAATAAATATTTAATAGCTAATATCATAGATAAAGAGTATTAACATAATAAGTCTAAAATCATCACAACTGTCTACACAACTCCCCAAGACTGGTGTCACTTAGTTGTGAGCTCCAAGGAGTGCTAAATAAAGACTGAAATGAATAAAATATTGTATGATACAATAAACAGTAGAAAAGATAATGATGGTGACTCCAAAACCTGCAAACGGATATGCAGCACTACCTCGAGTCTCCCAAGTGTCCAAGCTAAGCACTTATGGGGACTCCGCTTGTACCAACGCCCGACTCTGCTTTACTCAGTAAGTGTCGACCCAATGAACTCAGTAAATGTCAAACCTAACTTCGATGGGTTAGTAACGAGACTAAGACAAGACATCTACTTTATAAACCTTTGCAGTTAATAAGTAAGAGAAATTAACAGAATAAATATGAGAAAGAGTAAAATGATCAATTAAAAGAAATAACGATTATGTTTCTCAAATATCACAAACAAACCTTTCTCAGTAACTCAAATCCAAGAGGATGAAGCGATATTCATGAAGCAACATAAACATATCTATAAATCTGCTTACATAAAAGGAATGAGCAAAAGATAACATAACATATAGTATAGCAACACCTTTCGTGCATTTACCTCTCATTCTCACCAACATAAAAATACCCTTCGGACATATATATATCACTCGTCCTCACCAAGAATATATAAAACAATACAAGACAGGTAGGAAGCATCAATAACATCAAGAAAAATGATTAAGCATAACATACCACGTGAGAGATAATCACAACTTTTGCACCAATAGGCGAGTCAACGTTTCAAGAACCATAATGTCCAAATTTCTCAACAAGGCTTAAACATAGTTGCTAATATATATGTGAATAGTCAAGTAGTTTCATGAACTAGTAAAGCATAAGAGAATGATACATGAAGCAAACAAGACATGAATAAGGCTAATTCTACCCGCATGCTTAGACCATGGTAAAAGCATATGCTCTCGTCACCATGCATATATGTGTCCCAACAAACTTAGCACATATCAAATAGACCCAATTAGAAGCCAATTCCCTCACATCAAGGTTAACCAAGACACATACCTCTTTATGAAACAAAATCAACTCTCCAATATGGCTTTTCCTTTTGAACAAGCCTCCAAATAACTTGAATCTAGTCAATAGAACTTAAATAACTCAAAAACAATCTTTAGAAACCCTCCGAGTACTTAAAAGGTTTGATCTGTACCTAATATAGAAAAATCAACAAAGTGTCAACTAGGTCTCACATGGTCGAAATTCGAAATCAAGGCCAAATTATGATTATTCATTCTTCTAGATTCAAAATATATTATTAATTTCAAGATTCGACCTCAAATTAAGGTCGAAATCTCAAAAATTATCTTTCTTAAGTTTCTTCCTAACACCCCATTTCTACTCTTTGATATCATAGATTTAGGAGTGAAAATCTTTGGGGAATCATGAAAATTAATGAAAACTAAATTAGAAATATTAACCATTGAAGTAGGGATGAAAATTCTCTCAAAAATCGCCCCCTTACGAAGTATGGGTCTAAAAAATGGAGAAGAAACCAATGGAGAAAAAACAAAAAATCTCGAAGCCCTTTATTCCTAACTGTAGATGTTGCAAATAAGGAAATACCCTCACAAATGCGACATCACAAAAGCGACAAAACGGTCCGCAAATGTGTGAACAAGCATCGGTGCAGATGCCGCAGAAGAGACACAGCTCTCACAATGTGACCATCGCATATGCGGCCAATTCCTCACAAATGCGGCACACCTCTTTAGCAAAGCTCCTTGGAGATCCGAGTTTACATTCGCAAATGTGCCCTCATTTGCAAACGGGCAATGCAAATATGACACTTACTGAGCTCTCCCCTTTCTCGCAAATGTGAATTGGCTACACTTGACATCGCAAATGCGACAACAGCAGCACCGCCAATAGCAACATCTATGCAAAGTGTCAGAACCCAATTAGAAACTCACCCGAGCACCTCTAGACCTAGTCCAATCATCCCAACAAGTCTATATTCCTGACTTAATCTTTCTCAAAGGCTCAGAACATAAAAACTAACATACAAAACAAAAATCAAATATCAAAACAAAAATTCAAAAGTTCTTAAGTTCCAAATTTCTAACTTTCAACTATAAGCACAAATATGGCCTCAGGTCATACGAGACCCAAAACAAATATACATGCAAAATCATCATATGAACACACCAAAAATTAGAATGAACTATACAACAAAAGTTATAAAACATCAAACGAAGCTATTCAAGGCTGCGAATTATGAAAAGAAATCTAGAACTTAAAACTATCGGGTCATTACATTCTCCACCTCTAATTGTAGCGTTCGTCCTCGAATAGACATAGACATATACCAGAGTTGGAAAATAGATGCGGTGTTTGTATTGGGTCGGATATAGTCGAGTAAGGTTGAGACCGGTTGTAATTTGAGACCGGGCCACCCCGGTTCAAAATCAACAAGTCGGGCAGCCAAAATGGGACAACCGATATGGTCGGCCATGAGATGCCTCGTAACAAAGGATCGGCTTCAGACCGTATATCTCGCCAATCCCGGATATCTCGCCAGGAGCAATTTCCTCAACTGTTATAGCCGTTATGCTATCATCTTGGGATATTCAATCCCGTAATTAATGGGATTTGCCTTGTAATTAATCTTTTACCTTATTTAGGACTCTTTCATTTACCTATAAGAAGAGCATTGACCCCCCATTATAAGGAGCGACACATCTCAGAGAGAAAAACAATATAATTCTACT
The DNA here is from genome assembly GCA_002018475.1 of Nicotiana obtusifolia. Classification (NCBI taxonomy): domain Eukaryota; kingdom Viridiplantae; phylum Streptophyta; class Magnoliopsida; order Solanales; family Solanaceae; genus Nicotiana; species Nicotiana obtusifolia. Next base: position 699,557 of record MCJB01010886.1, on the reverse strand, counting down.
GTTAATCACAACTAGCTCCATTGTTCATCAAAATACTTCCCTATTTCTCATAATTCATTATCAACTGTTGGATACTTGTGGTTTGACTGTTCTCTTTTGCTTATTATATTTTAATCTTCTACGTCATATTTTTATATTGTATCAAATTGATTCACGGATCCTTAGCACCACGTACAAATTCAATTGTTATCTGGTTTTAAGGGTAAACAGTTTGGCGCCCACCGTGAGGCTAAGGATATTAGTGAACTTTTGATACGTTTTCTCTTGAAACACAATTTTACACTTGCTCTTTGTAGAATTCTTTGTTTTTTCAGGATACAGATTAATCATGGCACAATCACTCCCCATCAACAACGAGATCAACAACCAAGTGGAAAACAACAATTTGCCCGGACATGAGGTCCCAGTCGACGACAATTCTCAAGTGGCGGTCGAAGCCGACCAGGCATCCGGCTCGTCGCATAGCGTCCGGGGGGAGAACCGCTCGGGAATTCAACAAAGCGGAGAGGGAGAAATCATTCTCAAGGTAATATTTGACATGCTACAAGCTCAACAAGCGGCTATAGCTCAACTGCAAAGCCGCACCCAGAACCCGGACAGAGCAGAAAATGCTCCCCCTCAGGCAGCAACCGAGGAAAATGAACCGGTCACAGTGCAACCGGATGAAAGCGGTTCGGGGATCAATTCCGAAATTATCAAAATGATGGAAGAGTTAACTAAGCGGGTCGAAACGGGGAAAAAAGAATCGAAGCCAACGATAAAAAAGTCGAAACATATAACTCAAGGGTGGACCAGATACCGGGAGCACCTCCAGTATTGAAGGGCTTGGATGCCAAAAAGTTCGTACAAAAACCATTGCCGTCCAGCGCCGCTCCGAAGCCGATCCCCAAAAAATTTCGCATGCCCAATATTCCTAAGTACAACGGAACTTCGGACCCGAATGAGCGTGTGACAGCCTATACTTGTGCTATAAAGGGGAACGATCTCGAGGACGACGAAATCGAGTCTGTCCTCCTGAAGAAATTCAGAGAAACTTTATCCAAAGGAACGATGACGTGGTATCATAACTTACCACCAAACTCCATCGACTCTTTCGCTATGTTAGCTGATACATTTGTAAAAGCCCATGCAGGGGCCATTAAGGTTGAGACAAGGAAGTCCGACTTATTCAAAGTCAGACAACGTTAAGGGAATTCGTATCCCGATTCCAAATGGAGCGGATGGATCTACCACCGGTTACAGACGACTGGGCAGTGCAAGCTTTCACCCAAGCGCTGAATACCGGCAGTTCTGCAGCATCTAGGCAACTCAAGCAGAGTTTGATCGAATACCCGGCCATCACCTGGGCAGATATCCACAACCGGTATCAGTCAAAAATCAGGATAGAGGATGATCAGGTCGGAGTCGCATCAAGTTCCTCTTATACAGCTAAGACCTTTGATCGACCTCAAAGAGACAACTTCCGTGAACCAAGATCGAACCGAGACAGGCATCGACCATACCCGGAAGATCGACGGCTTGTATCGAGGGGACTCAAGGTCCCGAGACAGGAAAACAGGTACGAAGGGAACCAAAGGAACAGAAGGCCGTTGCCAAAAGGCAACTTCGAGAAAACTAACGATCGACAGGAGGCACCCCGGTTGTCCGAGTATGACTTTAATGTCGACTCGGCAACCCTGGTTTCAGCAATTGGCTGCATCAAAGACACCAGATGGCCAAGACCATTGCAAACAGACCCCGCAAAGAGGGATCCTAACCTCGTATGTAAATATCATCGTAGTCACGGCCATAGAACTGAAGATTGCAGACAATTGAAAGAGGAAGTTGCCTGGTTGCTTGAAAACGAGCATCTTCGAGAATTTCATAGCGATCGGGCAAGGGTTCATTATGAGAACAGGGACAGGCCGGCAGATCAAAGGGAGCCGAAACATACTATCAACATGATAATTGGGGGAACAGACGCACCCCAAGTACCGGTATTGAAGTGTACAAAAATTTCCATCACTCGAGAGAAACGAACTCGAGACTATGCGCCTGAAGGGACCTTATGCTTCAGCGACAGGGAAATCAAGGGCCTTGCACAACCCCATAACGACCCGAGTAAAGCGCGTACTAATCGACCCTGGAAGTTCAGCCAACATAGTCCAGTCCTGGGTCGTCGAACAGCTGGGACTAACAAATCAAATCGTTTCCGAGGTCCCGATACTCAACGGTTTTAATATGGCATCGGAAACAACAAAGGGAGAGATAACTTTGATGGTGAACGTCGCTGGTACCACCAGGGCAACAAGATTCTGTGTAATCGAGGGTGACATGAGGTATAATGCCCTGCTAGGAAGGCCCTGGATACATGACATTAGGGCAGTACCATCAACCTTGCACGAGATGCTAAAATTCCCATCGGCGGAAGGATTCACCACCGTTTATGGGGAACAGCATGAGGCGAGGGAGATGTTCGCGATAGAAGAAACAACATCGAAGTCCATCAATCCCCAACAGAAGGCCAAATAGCAATCACAAAAGTCGCCTTCGACAGATGAGGGCGAGCGAGATCAGCCCGATGAAGACAGCTTCGGGGTGCCCCGATCCTTTGTTGTCCCAGATGAGGTCGGCGCAACAAAGTCGACGATCGAGGAATTGGAGCAAGTCCCGATCCGCCATGACGCACCCAACCGGAAGGTATACCTGGGCTCGGGTTTGAACTCCAAGCTCAGGACCAAACTACTTTCTTTTCTTTCTGCTAATGAAAGCTCTTTTGCTTAGTCCCATATGGATATGACAGGCATACCACAGGAGATTGCGACGCATAAGCTTAGTGTTGACTTAAAATTCCGGCCGGTCAAACAAAAAAGGAGGCCTCAATCCGAAGTTAAGCAGGTCTTCATTCAGGAAGAGGTAACCAAGCTTTTGAATATAGGGTCCATTCGGGACGTGAAATACCCCGAATGGTTAGCTAACATAGTTGTAGTGCCAAAAAAGAGGAACAAACTTAGAATGTGTATAGACTATAAGGACATAAATAGAGCCTGCCCTAAAGATTCTTTCCCACTGCCCAACATCGATCGTATGATCGATGCTACTACTGGCCACGAGACTTTAAACTTTCTCAACGCCTATTCTGGATATAACCAGATACAAATGGATAAGGACGATCAAGAAAAAACATCCTTCATCACTAAATATGGCACATACTGCTATNTGTATAGATTATAAGGACTTAAATAGAGCCTGCCCTAAAGATTCTTTCCCACTGCCCAACATCGATCGTATGATCGATGCCACTGCTGGCCATGAGACTCTAAGTTTTCTCGACGCCTATTCTGGATATAACCAGATACAAATGGATAAGGACGATCAAGAAAAAACGTCCTTCATCACTAAATATGGTACTTACTGCTATAATGTGATGCCATTCGGGCTTAAGAATGCGGGGGCTACATATCAGCGCCTGGTAAATAAAATGTTCGAAAACCAACTAGGTAAAACCATGGAGGTTTACATTGGTGATATGTTGGTTAAGTCCCTGCGAGCAGAGGACCATCTTAGTCATTTGCAGGAAACATTCGACATTTTGAAGAAATACAATATGAAGCTGAACCCGGAAAAATACGCGTTCGGAGTAGGCTCCGGGAAATTTCTCGGGTTCATGGTCTCGAACAGGGGAATAGAGATCAACCCGGACAAGATCAAAGCTATCGAGATATAAAGGTCGTCGACAGCGTCAAGGCCGTACAGAAACTCACAGGCCGGATTGCAGCATTAGGCCGTTTCATATCCCGGTCGTCAGACAGAAGCCACCAGTTCTTCAATCTACTAAAGAAGAAGAACGAATTTTCATGGGAACCGGAATGCCAACGCGCTAGAGGAACTTAAGAGGTATCTTTCTAGCCCACCCCTATTACATACGCCTAAAATGGGCGAGCTATTATACCTTTATCTCACTGTATCGGAGATAGCGGTGAGCGGAGTCTTAGTTTGAGAAGAACAGGGTACCCAGTTCCCCATATATTATGTTAGTAGAACATTAGGGGAAGCTGAAACTAGGTACCCGCACTTAGAGAAGCTAGCTCTAGCCTTATTAAGTGCTTCTAGGAAATTAAAACCATATTTCCAGAGTCATCCGATATGCGTAGTGACAACTTACCCACTTAGGAATGTCATGCATAAGCCCGAGCTATCGGGCCGACTGGCCAAAATGGGCCATCGAGATCAGCGAGTACGATATCCAGTATCGACCTCGAACCTCGATAAAATCTCAAGTACTGGCCGATTTTATCGCCGACTTCACACTGTCGCTTATTCCCCAAGTCGAAAAGGAACTCATGACTAAATCGGGGACTCCTTCGGGAGTGTGGACTTTGTTCACTGACGGGGCCTCGAATTCGAAAGGATCGGGTTTAGGTATCGTTCTAAAACCTCCGACCGGAAATACAATCAGGCAATCCATCAAAACCGTAAAATTGACTAACAATAAAGCCGAGTAAGAGGCTATAATTGCAGGTCTCAAATTGGCCAAGAACCTTAGGGCGGAGATAATCGAGGCCAAATGCGACTCTCTCCTTGTGGTCAACCAAGTGAACAGGACGTTCGAAATCAGAGAAAGCCATATGCAAAGGTATGTAGATAAACTTCAAGTCACTTTGCACAGGTTCAAGGAATGGACCCTGCAGCACATTCCCCGGGAACAAAACAGCAAAGCCGACGCTCTCGCGAACCTAGGATCGACGGTCGATGATGAAGAGATCGACTCCGAAAAAGTCGTACAGTTGATGAGATCGGTGGTAGAAGAAGGCCACGCTGAGGTCAACTCGACAATCTTGACGTGGGATTGGAGGAACAAGTACATAGAATACCTCAGCTCAGGCAAGGTTCCACACGACCCCAAAGAATCGAGAGCTTTGCGTACAAAGGCAGCCCGATTTTGTTTGGCCAACGATGGAACCCTTTACAGGAGAACTTTTGGAGGACTCTTAGCTATATGTCTCGGCCCAGGGGATACAGAATACATCTTTAAAGAGATACACGAAGGAGCTTGCGGCAATCATTCGGGCTCAGATTCACTAGTGCAGAAGGTAATCCGAGCCGGCTATTACTGGGTCGACATGGAAAAAGACGCAAAGGAGATCGTGCGAAAATGCGATAGGTGTCAAAGACATGCACCGGTCATCCACCAGCCCGCTGAAACACTGCATTCGGTTATATCACCGTGGCCATTTATGAAGTGGGGGATGGATATAGTAGGACCACTCCCTCGAGCACCAGGTAAGGCTCAGTTCATCCTTTTTACAACTGACTATTTTTCTAAGTGGGTGGAAGCACAGGATTACGAGAAAGTTAGAGAAAAAAAGGTGATCGACTTCATATGGGATCACATCATCTGCCGATTTGGGATGCCTTCCGAGATCGTGTGCGACAATGGAAGGCAGTTCATCGGCAGCAAGATAACCAAATTCTTCGAAGACAATAAAATCAAAAGAATATTGTCGACTCCCTACCATCCCAGTGGCAACGGCCAGGCGGAATCAACCAACAAAACTATTCTTCAAAATTTGAAGAAAAGGTTAATCGACGCCAAAGGAAGATGGAGAGAAATGTTGCCCGAAATCTTGTGGGCATATCGGACAACTGAAAAAACCAGTACCGTAGCCACTCCATTCTCTTTAGTGTACGGCGCCGAAGCTTTGATACCGGTCGAGGTAGGCGAACCGAGCATCAGATTTCAGCATGCAACCGAGGAATCCAACCAAGAGGCTATGAATGTTAGCCTAGAGCTGTTGGATGAGAGAAGGGAGGCTGCTTTAGTTCGAATGACAGCTCAAAAGCAGAGAATCGAGAGATACTATAATCGGAGAGCTCGACTTTGACACTTCAACACTGGGGACTTGGTGCTCAGGAGAATCACTCCCAATACTCGAGACCCTAACGAAGGGAAATTGCGACCAAACTGAGAAGGTCCCTACACCATACTGAAGGCCACCAGGAAGGGTTCCTACAAGCTAGGGACTGTGGATGGTAAACAGTTGCCAAACAACTGGAATGTAAGCCACTTGAAGAGATACTACTGCTAAGGTATTTTACTTTGCCTTCCTTACTTTCTTTTTACTTCGTTTATCGATACTAACATATACAGGACAGTTCGACATCAGACAAACACCAAACATTTAGGCTGAAAGCACGCGCTGCACTCTTTTTCCCTTCGACCGGTTTTGTCCCAATTAGGGTATTCCGGCAAGGTTTTTAATGAGGCAGCCATATGTCGTGCTACCATAGATCAACCATATTGAATTCTCGCTGCATCCGTTTTTTTACTTTAATTTCGAGGGGCCGAAAAAAGATCACTAGGAATCAATGTAAGGGTCAAACGGCCAGAAGAGCCGTACCCGAATAGAACGATCTAATTCGCCTCCGATCAATGAAGATGCACGATTATTCATCAAATTAACAAATTCATTTGATGTCTACATTGTCTTATCGAGCCTAAGGGCTCTTCTTCTTATCTTCGCATTGATTATTACCGATATTAGTGGAAGATGTACTTCGAGACCGGGGGGGATAAGACCTAACAAGGCAAACCCCAAAACTGGCACACCGGGCTAAGGCCTTATCAAAGCTAATAAAGCACAAAGGGAGTTAAGACCAATGTTGGCAATCCCGATTTATGACCAAGGCCGGATCAAATTAAAAATTCTTAATTCGATCGAAGCTCTAAAAAATAGGGCTAAGTTAAACTTATTTGTAGAGGGTCCAAAATTTTGCTAAGGCATGTACCCGATCCCTACAAGCTAAATGGTTGAAAACAGGACAAATGACATCTTGTTAAAACCAGGCCAAGGCCAAGCTAATTATCGCTTTGAACAAGGCTAAGGCCTAACCAGTTATTAACGTATTTTGAATTTGATACGAGGCTGAAGCCGGGCTAATTACTAATTAGTCGGTCATGATTTATGGTACTAGCTAAGGCTAGATATTTTGACACATGAAAATCAAGGAACAAACTTGAGATATATATTGAACAAATATCATCGTACAAGGTGGGATAATTACATCAGTCAGGCTATAGAAAATAAAGACAACATTAATCCAAGCCGTCTTCGAATTCTTCAGGAAACATTTTCCTTCTCATTTCTTCCTCAACTTTCGATGCCTCTTCGACATCGGAGGACAAATCGAAGCCACAGGCCTAAAGCTCTTCGAGAACGGTAAGGCGAGTTTGGCATTCAGTATATTCGGTCAGTGCCTTTGATCATTCGTGAGCTACTTCAGCATCAGCTTTATACTGAGCTATTAAATTATCGGCCTTGGCCTTGGTAGCAGCGATTTCTAACTTTGCTTCCTGAAGGCGGTTGGTCATGGCCACCCGTTCTTGGTTGAACGATTCAGCTTGGAGCTGATGGTATTCATTATCCTTCGTCAAGGCTCCGATTCTTTCCTGAGCTGCCGAGACTTGTCCTTGAAGAGTCATTGTCTCCGCAGTTAGAAGCTCGATTATGACTCTCCAACTGCTCGCTTCAGTTTGTGCCTCACTCAGCTCAGATCGAAGTTGATCCAACCGGCTGTCCATTTTCCTCAACCGATCAACACAAGAGGCACGATCGGCTCAGAGATTCGCCAGTTCATTTTCAAGTCGCTGGCGTTGTTCCCACTCTTGCTCCATTCCTTCTTTGATACGAAGGAACACTTCATGATTAAGCACCGGACTGTGGAAAGTCCAAAACAGAATACTTTCAGTATGGGAATGTGAACCAAAAGTGTTGAATATAATCTAAGGAGAGCAGAAAAACTTACTCTGTTCAGTGCCTGCTGAGATTCGTTGAAAAGGCAAGCCCAGTCCACGGCATTCATAGCAGCTCGTTCCTCTTCGGTTACCAAGCCGTGAAGGTAGCTTGCTATGCCAACCGGGGGGCCTAATGCTCGGGTGTCCTCGGGGATAGAAAGGGTTATCATCCGACTCCTTTCTGGGTTCAAGCTCGGTGCAGGGAACTTATCTACTAGCTTAATACCAGCCGACGTTCCACTTGTTTCGGCTGGGGGACTCCTTCTGGGGATTTCAAGGCCGTACGTATCGGCCGATGGCACCCTGTCGAAGAATTCGTCGAACACCCCTGCTGTGGCCGGCACACTACCCGGCATGTGAGTTCTAGCATCTCGGATTGTCTCCGAAAAGGAAGGAGAGTGCACCATTTCGGGAACGTCCGAAGATCTTTGTGCCGCTTCTTGCACATTGGCTCGACCTTCGGCCCTTGCTTCCATCTCAATGTTAGCCTCTGAAGAGGCACCGGTCTCTCCCGCAACATGCTCGGGGACTCCCCAAGAGGATTTGTCAAGATCGGGGGTCTTTGTCCCCTCGGAATCGTCGCTCAGATCGGCGGGGGATCGGGAGTCGTGATCTTGCGAGCCGCCATTTTCTTCCTACCTTTCTTCTTCTCGGGCTCGGCATGATCAGGAGCCCGTTTTCTTTTCTTTCCTCCTTCCTTCTCCGACACGGGAAGGGGACGAGGAACTATCCCAACGGTAACTACCGACCTCAACTCGGCATCCTTTGAAAGACCTGCAAAGCGCATTTTCGATATTAAGTTTTGACGACCGGTTGTTTTGGGAAAGAAAAGTATAGACAATGCTCACCATGGTTCTTAGCCTCCCAAAGGCCTTTTGATATTTCCCTCCAGGCCCGATCTGAGTACGACCTTTGGGCCACGATTTTCCCGACCCAACCCATCAGGTCATCAATCGCGGCCGGTGCCTGAGAAACGGCTGCGCGCAATAACACATCAGTCGTACGCTAAAACAAAAAAGTAACAAAAGAAGCAAGGAAGGAGAGCACTTACGTCTCATGTTCCACTTTTCGGGGAACGACATATTATCGACAGGAATCAGGTCGGAAGTTTTGGTTCGAACGAATCGGCTCATCCAGCCTCGATCCCTGTCTTCGTCAATACTCGAGAACGAGGCCTTACTGGCCCCGCGAGCTAATTTAATCAGCCCCCCTCGAAACATTCGGGGACTGTATAACCTAAGCAGATGGTCGAGGGTAAAAGGGTGTCCCCCCTCGACCTTATCCACGAAAAAACGGAAAAGATATACTATACGCCATACAGAAGGGTGTATTTGAGCCAAAGTAACCTGATACCTCCTACAAAATTCGACAATCATAGGATCTATGGGTCCTAACGTGAACGGATAAGTATACACACTGAGATACCCCTCCACGTGTGTAATAATGGACTCGTTAGGGGAAGGAATTATAATTTCTTTATCAGTCCAATGGTAATCAGCCTTCACCCTATCAAGGTGTTTGGAGGTGATAGAACTAATATAATCTGAAACTGGTTCACCCCGACCGGGTACCGAAGAAGCTTTCTCGACCTTGAAGTCGGTACCTATGTAACATCCCACTGGCATGAAGGCCTTCAATGGAGGCTCCATAGGGGGCTCTTCAGTGCGGATGGGTTCAGCCTCTTCAATAGGCTGAGCGGGAGAAGTTTGTCTTGGAGGAACTGACTTGGAAGTTTTGGCCATCGAAATAGCAAGAAGCAAAGGAGATTAGAAGGATTTTTGATGAAGAAGACTAAAGGTTTTTCTGCTCAAGAAGATTGAAAGAAACAAAGTAATTAACTGCGTGAAGACAAATGAATCGATCCAAAGAGGGTGGAAGTATTTATACTTTCCCAAAAAGCGGCGGCACAAAGCACGAAGTGAGCGGCATTAAATGCACACATTTAATGCAATAAAAAGGTACAAAGTTCTGCAAAAGGCATGTAATGATTTCCTGCATCGACGGTTATGTGCATCACTACGCTACCGTCACACATAGGATCTTTTTGGGGATAAGCGGTTTTGACAGCTGTGCTTCCGCGTCACGTTTAGCGGGAATATCGATCGCTTAGTCAAGAAGTTCAAAGGTTGATAACTCATATCGTTTTTTGTCCTTACTCTCCAATAAACGAGGGGACTATCTGTATTGGGTCGGATACAGTCGAGTAAGGTTGAGACCGGTTGTAATTTGAGACCGGGCCACCCCGGTTCGAAATCAGCAAGTCGGGCAGCCAAAATGGGACAACCGATATGGTCGGCCATGAGATTCCTCGTAATAAAGGATCGGCTTCAGACCGTATATCTCGCCAATCCCGGATATCTCGGCAGGAGCAATTTCCTCAACTGTTATAGCCGTTATGCTATCATCTTGGGATATTCAATCCCGTAATTAATGAGATTTGCCTTGTAATTAGTCTTTTACCTTATTTAGGACTCTTTCATTTACCTATAAGAAGGGCATTGACCCCCCATTGTAAAGGCGACACATCTCAGAGAGAAAAACAATATAATTCTACTGTTATTCACAACTAGCTCCATTGTTCATCAAAATACTTCCCTATTTCTCATAATTCATTATCAGCTGTTGGATACTTGTGGTTTGACTGTTCTCTTTTGCTTATTTTATTTTAATCTTCTACGTCATATTTTTATATTGTATCAAATTGATTCACGGATCCTTAGCACCACGTACAAATTCAATTGTTATCCGGATTTAAGGGTAAACAGTTACAATACGTTTATGCAAGAAACTATTTACACAGCTTGAATTCGTAACCTCTTATTCACAAAACGACAACTCTTATTATCATGTCATGACATGTGGCGGAGCCAGAATTTTTGTTAAGGATGTTCGAAATATTAAAAAGTAAACACACGAGCATGTCAAAGGAATTCAACATCTACTATGTATGTATAAAAATAATTTTAATGTAATTTTTTGACGAAGAAAATTCGGATAAACTCCCTTCCGCCAGCCTATTTCTGCCCCGGGCTATGACTATCGTTCCTATCATATAACACAATATCCACATATAATTCCGAGTTTCTGTTGCATCTCATTTTGAGCATAGCTTATATTACTACTATATTAAAATTCATGTAGAATCCTGTTTAATTTTCGAATCATATATCGACAAGTTTAAGAACTATTTTCTCCTTTCTACACTTCTTTGTTACACAAGGTTATGATTTGGTCTCCCATCAATTCAAAGTACTGAAAAATAAGAAGCCAATTATAACGTACATAAATCACATTTCCTTTTAGGATTTGTTAATGAATGGGGTGGGGTTGGAACTAGGAACCTACTTTGTGAAATTGGTGGCTCTTGTTCAATTCACATTTTTATTTTGGTCAATAATACAGGCTGGAGATGCTGGATGTTTTCATTTCATTTTATTTTTTGCGACGTGTGTCATTTTCATGAGGTTTGTAAATCAAATTACATGACGAAAGAGAAGTTTATGTCATGCATTAAAGGAAAAAATTGACATCTCAATTCTCATATGTATGGTTGGTATAAGTAGATGTTTCTACTAGTTAATTTCTATAATCAAAGAATGAAAGAAAAGAGCATAACTACATATCTTGACTTCATAAATGTTTCACTGCCGAGGATTATGGTGTTATGAATATGATTCCTTCATCTTTAATCATACATCTTAATTTCACGCTATAAAAATAAAAAAAATTATGATAGAAAGAACTTCCTCCTTTAATAGACCTTATACCGAGGCCCAATAGTTAAAATCGAATAGCGAATGAGAAACACAAAAAGATATTTTTAAAGGGAATATTTTTGGTCATAAAATTATCAAACCATGTTGATTAATTATTATATTTGGCCACTCACTACATAAACATTCAATATTTAGGTGAAGAAAAATATTAATAGCTCCGTTAATTGGTAACTTGAATATTCATTGCTCTGCTTTGATATATTTGTGATGGTTATTTATATTGTTTGAAGAGGTATATCAAATCTAAAGTGGGTGACCTCAGATTAAAATTATTATTGGTACACCACTTGCTATTATTGCTAATAGTGTTGTGCCTCTTGATATGATATTTGCAAGTAATGCATGACATAGAAATATTATTTCGATTATGCCGAAGGCATCTACAAAGAATAATCCTGTTATACCAGAATCGACTCTTTATACTATATTCTTGAAAGCTTGTTCTTGATTATAATTTAGCTTTGGTTGTGCTTACTCAATCACTTGTATAGCATTTTGATACTTAATAATATACTAACATTTTTACTTTTATGGAATAAATTTATGTATCCTAAGATATTTTTTTTTAACTTGAAAAAGAATTTCACTCGTATGATGACTTTAAAAAATAATTGAATTGGATTCTCTTGCTAAATAATTAGTTAAAAATTTAATTATTGAGTTTTAACATAAAAAATAATTTATTCTATATTGATTCAAATTTTAATATTAGTTCATCTCTTGTTTTGAATATTTAATCTTAATTATAATTTTTTTCACTATAAATTTTATTTTCAAAGAGTAAAAGATTGATATGACATTTCATTTTTAGATCTTTATGTTTGTAGAATCATTAGTGGTATTGACTCTTACGAATCATTTTTTTCTCTTTCTCACACATTTATATTATTTATGGACTCTAACCAATCATTTTTTTCTCTTTCTCACACATTTATATTCTTAAATATTTTCTTAGTTATTGTTTAATAATTGGGTATTTTTGAATATTACACAAAAAATTGATAAAAAAAATATTATTTGAGCAGGAAAAGAGTTCAAATATAATATAACTTTATATTACCGTTGGGGTATTTTTTCTCAATTTCAACTCTTTATGCAATCCATTTAGTATTACTTTTTTTTTTTTGGGTATTGGACACTATGGAGTGGTAATGTATTGCCAATACGGAGGATTCTTATGAAATTGATTTTATTAAACCTTCCTACATATTTTTAATAAGAATGTAATAAATAAATTTTATTAATTTTAAAAATTAAATATTAAAATTAGCAAAGAAGATATTGTAGTCCCAAAAATAGGTTATTGCAGTTATGTCCTTTCTCTATGAGTTTTTTCGCTTAATATTTTTGGGTTATTTTGGTATATTAATATTTTATTTATGCTTTTATAATAAAATAGACTCTCCTTTTTCTAAACGGATTTGGACAATATAATACATTTTCAAAATAAATTAGTAATAGGACATTATAATACATTTTCGAATTAAATTAGTAATAGGAATTTTTAAGAAATATATCCTAAAAGTAATAGGATTACATTACAAAAAATATTTACTTGTTCAATTTTATATGAATTATACACCCTGAAAGTAATTATACTAATCGGATTCCTAAAGATAATCATGTAGGATTCCTAACGTGTAGTATTATGTCCTAAAATTAACAGGATTATAAGGCTAATATCTAGAATTCCGGTTATGTCCTTTTATTATAAGTTATTATGCTTAATATTATAAGGTTATTTTTATAAACCGACATTGAATTCATGTTTTTATAATATACATATACATATACATATACATATAAGAATATGATACGAAATTCACGAAATATGTATATTCAAGAAATGACTAGTCTATATGTATGTACGCTGCACGTATATTTTTTTGGTCAAATATTACAACACACGTGCCGAAAGTAATAAACAATTACACAAATATTCTAAAATCAATTGTTAATGAATATGATACGAAATTCAATAATCAGTTCTTTAAAACTAAAAATAGAAGAATTCAGCTGATAGTCGAAACGAAATAATTAATAAAGTTTTGACACAATCATAAAGGACAATATGGAACTAAATATTTTGGAATCACATAATTTGCGATTAAAGTTGTAAAATCATGTTAAAAATGCAACAACACTTAATATTTTCCTTTGTGATGCAAAAATTTACTTTGGTTAAACCATATTGATTAAGGTATATGAAAGTCATTTTCTTAAGATTAGATTCAGTAATGACGATGAAAACAAAGATGAAAAGTCATTTAGTCATTTCTGCCAACATTTTTTTTTTGTCATGAAAAGAAAAAAAGGGAGTAGATCGTGAATAGTCTCAAAAGCCAAGAGGTTGAAGAATTAATATTCTTAGCTACTGCATTAAGTTTTTTTCGCCTCAGCAACCAAATTGAGAAATTGACCAACCAAGTTTAAGGTGTGAAAATAAGTAAACCGTACACCAAAAATAAGTACCATGCTTTTGCCTCCGTCCAACAATTCTTTGCAAGAAAATATCAATTATATCTTAAAGGTTTATAATACTCGAATACACCAAATAATACACCTTTCACGTACAATACCGTCTAACTCCACCATAAGCACAGTTCAGAGTCCTCCTAATCTTGACCTCTTGCATCCAGCCGCACATCTCCAGGTGATAATCTGCCTCTATAAAAAATTATAGGGAGCGATTCCTATTTCTCCTTTCAATAATAAACAACAATAATATATTCAGTATTATCTCACATCGTGGGGTTTGGGAAGGATAGTGTGTACGCAAACCTTATCCCTATCTTGTGCGGATAGAGAAGCTGTTTTCAATAGACCCTCGGCTCAGAAAAGCATAAGCACTACGTTAATGAAAATATAGACAAAAAGGGACAGTACCAAAAATTTATATAAAAGCAGAATAAAACAACAAGACAGTAAGGTGATCAACAATGAAAGAAAATAACGGTTAGTCATAAAACCTACTACCAAAAGAAAGCGAGACTGCATGCCAATACTACTGTTGTGAACACTCTAGACTACCTACTCTACTACCTTAATCCTCGACCTCCATACCTTCCTATCAAGGTCATGTTCTCGATCAGATGAAGCTGCGCTATGTCTTGCCTAATCACCTTTCCCCACCTCTTCTTTGACGTACCTCTACCTCTCCGTAGGCCCTCCAATATCAACTTCTCACACCTCCTCACTGGGGTGTCTGTGCTCCTCCTCCTCACATGACCAAACCACCTAAGTCGCGCTTCTCGCATCTTGTCCTTAACAAGGGCCACACGCACCTTGTCGCGAATAACCTCATTTTTGATCCTATGTAACCTGGTGTGGCCGCACATCCATCTTAACATCCTCATCTCTGCTACCTTCATCTTCTAGACATGAGCGATCTTGACTGGACAATACTCAGCCCCACATAACATCGTTGGTCTGACCACCACTCTGTAGAACTTACCCTTAAGTTTCGGTGGCACCTTCTTGTCACACAAAACACTCAAAGCGAGTCTCTATTTCATCCATCCCGCCCCAGTATGATGGGTGACATCTTCATCAATATCCCCATCTCCCTAAATAAGGTACTTAAAACTCCCTCTCCTAAGGATGACCTGCGAGTCCAGCCTCACCTCCCCTTCCCCTCCTTGATTCTCTCCACTGAACGTACACTCCAAGTATTCTGTCTTGGTCCTGCTTAACTTGAAACCTTTAAATTCCAGGGTCTGCCTCCATACCTCTAATTCAGCGTTCACCCCGTCTCGCGTTTCGTCAAATAATACAATATCATCTACAAATAGCATGCACTACGGCACTTCCCCTTGGATATGGCGTGTCAGTACGTCCATCACCAGAGCAAACAAAAAAGGCTGAGTGCCGACCCCTGATGCAACCCTATCATAACCAGAAACTGGTCCGAGTCCCCACCCACCTCCTCACTCGGATCTTTACTTCATCATACATGTCCTTAATCAACCTAACGTAGGCAACCGATACACCTCTAGCCTCCAAATTTCTCCATAGAATCTCCCTTTGAATTTTATCGTACGCCTTTTCTAAGTCGATGAACACCATATGCAAGTCCTTCTTTCTCTCCCTATACTGCTCCATCAATCTCCTAACAAGGTGGATAGCTTCTGTAGTCGAATGTCTCGACATAAACCCAAATTGGTTCACGAAAATAAACATACTCCTCCTCACCCTTAGCTCTACCACTCTTTTCAGACTTTCATAGTATGGCTAAGCAGCTTGATACCCCGATAGTTATTGTAATTTTGGATATCACCCTTGTTCTGGAATACAGGAACCATCGTGCTCCACCTCCACTCTTCGGGCATCTTCTTCGTTCTAAAAATGACATTAAATAACATAGTGAGCCAATCCAAGCCTGCCTTGCCAGCACTCTTCCAAAATTCCACCGGAATTTTATCCGGCCCGGTCGCTTTGCCCCTGCTCATCTTATGCATAGCCCCCTCAACTTTATCAACTCTAATCCGCCTACAATACCCTAAGTCACAACGACTCCCTGCGAGTTCCAAATTACCCAGTACAATGCTCATGTCCCCCTCTTCGTTCAAGAGACTATGGAAGTAGGTCTCCCATCTCCGACGGATAAGCCCCTCATCCAACAAAACTCTACCTTCTTCTTCCTTGATGCACTTCACTTGATCCAAGTCTCGCGCATTCCTTTCTCCTGCCTTGGCTAACCTAAACAACCTCTTATCCCCACCTCGGCCCTCGAGTTCCTCATACAAACAACTAAAAACTGCAGTCTTGGCCGTCGTGACTGCTAGCTTTGCCTCTTTCTTAGCCAACTTATAATGCTCCCTATTCGCCCTCTTCTCCTCCTTGTCTAATAATAAACTCTAAATTAATCCATTCCTATTAAAATCTCTTTTAGAAAAATATTGCAAATTTATAATTGAATTCAGAGTCCTAAAATTAGGGAAAGTCTAAATATTATAATTCTTTTTTAAGGGAAGAAATTACTCTTTCAAGTATTGTTATATTATTTGAACAACTGAAAGCAATTGGAATTGAAAGTTCAGCCAAAGTCAATCAAGTGACCGTTATTATTGTCCAAGTGAATTTGTGTGGCATTGGCATTTCACTACTATGTTATGGCTTTAAAATTTTCTACTATTAGTTGGTTTCAAACTTCACTTAATGTTACATTTTTTGTTCAACATTCTATGTTACTAATTTTATCTAATATTCTATTTTTTTAAGAAATAATTATCTTTAGGAGGACACAAAAATTTATTAATATTTCGGAGATATTTTTGTCGTTCATTATTTAGTATGAAATATTTGTGACTGAGTTTTTTTTTTCGACATGGATTCATGGAATAAATTTAAATCTCATACAAACTGGAGAAGAATAATTGAACGAAGTATATTGTTGTCCAAAAAGAAGAAGGTTACTATATGAAGCATATGTTGTCCAAGAAGTAGGCTAACGATAAAATCCCAAATTGTCCAAGAAGAAGTGGTTAACGACTTGACCCAAAATCAACTTTATAGGTTCGGTGTATGTGTAATTTAATTTAAATCGAAAAACAATTCCAGTCTTATGTGATTTACAATTATATCATTAAATTATACAAATATTTAAGGTTATAAAAGTCAACTAATATTTTGAGAATATTTTAGTCGTTCAATATTTAGTATAAATTATTCGTGCTTTTATAATAATATATATAGATATAGATATTGTAATGACCCGACTTGTCGTTTTGAGAATTAGCGTCCCGTTCAGCGGTTTAAGATTTCGAGTAGCTTTGTAATGCATATTATAACATACGTGTGCGGTCGAGTTTGGTTCTTGTAACATTCAGAATAAAATTGAAAGAACAATTTTTATTTTTGAAGCTTAAATGAAAAGAGTTGACCGGAGTTTGTCTTTTGAGCAAACGACTCCAGAATTGAGTTCCAATAGCTTCGTATGGTGATTTCGGACTTAGGCATATGCTCGGATTTGGATTTAGAAGTCCGTAGGACAATTCGGCGTATCTTGGAAAAAATTGAAAAAGTTAAAGTTTTAAAATATTCATAAATTTGGCCGTGAGTCGATTGGTTGATATTGAGGTCAGATTTCGATTATGTAAATTGGAACAGCTCCATTATGTCATTTAAGACTCGTGTGCAAAATTTGAAGTTATTCCGGATTGATTTGATATGTTCCGGCACTAGTTATAGAATTTGGAAATTTCTTAAACTCATAAGTTTGATTCGAGGTGCGATTCGTAGTTTTTGTGTTGTATGATGTGATTTAAGGCCTTGACTAAGTTCGTATCGTGTATTAGGACTGGTTGGTATATTAGGTTGGGATCCTGGGAGCCTCGAGTGTGTTTCGGATCATTTTGGGCTACTTTGGATTCTGGTTTTCTAATGTCTAGTTTTGTTCTTCGTGTTCGCAAGGAGCCTCTCGCGTTTGCGAAGAAGGATTGAGCTTCTGGGATTTTGTTCTTCGCGTTCGCGAAGAAGGACTTCTTGTTGTCCATCGTCTGACTTTGGAAGATTATATCTTGAAATCTATAAGGAATTTGGAGATGATCCAAAAATGAAAGTTGTAGTCCTTGATGTCTAGTTTTTCAAAAGTCAAACTATTTGTCATTTAGAGTTTTGTACAAAGAGTTATAACTATTATACTAGAGGCTATCTGAGAAGAGTTTGAAAATAGCTGTTGAGGAATTTGTTCATCGCGAACGTGAGGGGAGGGTCGCGAACACGAAGAACAAACCCCTGGGCAGCACAATAAAGTCAAAAAATGAGACTTTGTTTCATTCTTCCATTTTTGGACGAAGAAAGCTCGGGTGAGGCAATTTTCGAGAATTTTTTAAGGAAAATATTGGGGTAAGAATTCCTAATTCGATTTTGGTTAAAATAAATGAATCTATTATTATTTTTATTATAAAATTAGTTAATTGAGTTGAAAATTATAGAAATTTTCGACACTTTAAAATGAAGATTTGGAGGTCGATTCATTATCGAAATTTGATAAAATTAGTATAGTTGAACTCGTATCGGAATGGGTATTCGGATTTCATCAAGTTTTGTCGGCTTCCAAGATGCGGGCCCCGGGGCTGAATTTTAGAATAAAAATTGAAAATCAACGTATTATTATATTTTCGATGAATTATAATTATTTTATAAAAATATTTTGACTAGATTGGAGCCGTCCGAGGGTCGTTTCCCGCAAGAAGGCTATTTTGGAATGCTGGCCTAACTTCGTTAAGGTAAGTGTCTTGTCTAACTTTATGTGGGGGAAACCATCCCTTAGGATTTGAGATGATTGTGTCATTTGTGTTATGTGAAGTTCGTGTACGCGAGGTGACGAGTGGGTACATGACCTATATGTGGTATTTGATCGGTTTAGACCGTTAGACTTCTTTTATACAATTGATTGTAAATATCGTTTCATGATTATATCTTTTGTTGTTAGAATTGTTTGTACGTGCCTTACTTGAAATTGTTAGTACATGTTCCATCTTTGTTGTCAAGATCACCTTATATTCCAACTGATGATCGTAACCACTCGTTGAATTCATGCTTTACCTGCTACATCTCTTAATTGTTAATTGATGCTCATAAATTGTGCCTTGGCTTATGGATTATCATTTCCCTGCTATTTGGTTTCGTGAGCTATCGTGTAGCTTTTTTCATTAGTTGTGACATCTTTTTGTAGCCTCGTTATTTCTTTTGATTTGTGGTATATTGTAGTTGGTGGTAAATTGGTTGATTAACATTGAGACCGATCGAGTTGCACGCTGCAACAGATATGATTTAATGTTAAGAGGGACCGCAACAGATACTATTATTATTGTGTAGGATCAGATTACACACCGCAACAGATATGATTTATCAGTGCATGGGATCGGGTTGCATGCTGTAACAAATGATCAAATATGAAATTATTGTGATATTAAGGTTAATTCTGATTGTGATTCTCATGATGCATTTCATGCTAGGACGGTTATTGTGTTTTCTTAAATCACCTTATTGTATTTTGATTATAATTGATTAACCGTCAATATATTAAAAATAGAACAATATGGATTTCTTGTGTGAGTCATGCATCCCATATGGTATGTTAAGTTGCTGAGAATTTAGCAAAGGTAAATGAAAGAATTTTCAAGTTGTTCCACTTGTGTGTCTTTCAAAAATAAAACTCATATCTTATTCGGAGATTTACTAAATTAAATGGTGATTATATTTTTATTCTAATTGATATCTCAACCTTCTCATTATCTTATTGTCGTGTAAATTGTTATTTCGTTTTACTTTAATAAATCTCATATTTATCTATTTAAAACTTGATTGAATGTCTTATTTTGTATAAATACAATATTTTATCGGATCTCATATACTTCTAAACTAAACTCAGTTGATTTTCTCTATGTACAGCCTCTCCACTATTTTACCTTATTTAAATCCTAAATTGGCTTAATGACTCATGATGCTTCACTGTATTTAATTTGGAAATTGTATTTAATTGTGTTTAAATTATTCGTTGGTCATCTTGGTTGATATTGATACGGAAATTATACACATGGTAGCACGAGGATTTTACCATGCAAAAGTGATTCGGAAGGTGTGGGCACAAGATGCCACATGTGTAAGAATTAGAAGTTGTCAATCATGAATTGAGATTTCGAGGAGTGGTACCTCGGGTAATTTATATTAAAATACATGCATCATAAATAATTTTATTGATTGATTTGTCAAATAATTCCTTATTTGAACCCATTCATTTGTCATTTGTACTCTGACTATGTTGTTGCTTAATTACTTGATTGTTTTCTCGTTGCTATCCATGTTCTCATTGTTCTCATTGTTGATTTAAATTGGAAATTCTTCTGTTATTGGCCTTACATCGATATTCTTTCCTTGTTGGCTTTATGTAGAATTTTGTACAGGTTTATATGTCTGGTAGGTGTCTTGACCTGGCCTCGTCACTACTCTACCAAGGTTAGGCTTGATACTTACTAGGTACCGTTGTGGTGTACTTATGCTACTCTTCTACACATTTTTTGCAGATCCAGGTACCTCAGTGTTGTTGATAATCTTGCTAATTGATTTGACATTGTTGTGGAGACTTAAGGTATACCTGTTGTCGATTTCGCAGGCCTCAGAGTCACCTTCTGACATTTTCCTGCCTGTTGATTCTATTCTGGAATAGTTGTATTTAGTGATTTTTCTAGTAAACTCTGTAGAGCTTGTGACTTGTACTACCGGTTTTGGAATTGTAGAAAATTTCTATTTCATATTTATTAATAAATCAACTGAACTGTTAAAAATGGCTAAAATTTATTCTAACGTCGACTTGCCTAGCAACTGAAATGTTAGGTGCCATCACGGTCCCGAGGCGGGAATTTCAGGCCGTGACAAGTTGGTACCAGAGCTCTAAGTTCATAGGTGCTACAAGTCATAAGCAGGTTTAGTAGAGTCTTGAGGATCAGTACAGAGACATTTGTACTTATCTTCGAAAGGCTACGGAAATTATTTGGAAATTCTACTTCTTTTATTCTTTATCGTGCGATATTGATTCAGCTTGAAGCATATATCTTATATTCATTTACATCCACTCGTGTATGACATTGCGCACTTGGTATCAGCTGTGCGCCGACAATTCGTGATGCCACAGATGGACTATGAGGGAGCCAGAAATGCTCAAACATTGTCTCAACGTGTGATCCCGACTAAAAATGCGGATGTATTGAAAGATCACTTAGTAATTCACGTGGAGGGTGCAGCGGATCCAGACATCTGGTTGATGATTACGAGCTGTGAAGGTTAATATTATGGATCATCGAACATTATGACCTATGACTTCGTGCCAAGTGGGGGAGTCTACTATCAATGGACAGATTGCGGAGTCATGTGTTATATCAGTTTTGGCCTGAGATATATATATGGGGTATTGAAAGGTTCCCCAAAATTTGCAAATGTTTAAGGCCTGAGATTTTGCAGGGGATAATGCTGGGACTAGCGGTATTTCTGCATCCTTAATAATCCTATTTTTCAGTACCAAAGGAGTTATAGAAAACAACTTCAAATTTACAGAAGGTTTACTTAGTGTGGACATCTCGGTTACGACATTATGGGGTACTCAGAGGAAGTATGGTGGTTGACGAGCTTCTAGGCTACGTGGTTCGTGCCAAGGTTTTCTGAATGTAGCTTTAACTTTGGGATCGTTGTGTACAAATAGGGGGGAAGTGTTACCCCAAGGAAGAATCGAGGAGTATGTGAAGAAATGAGTCAGTTCGGCGGTGTTGGGTCAGCATAGCAATGGAAGAAATTGGCCTTATGAAAGGTAATATTCCACCGGTGTTGTGGCAAGTTTATGAAAAGAGTAGACTCGCCGATGCAACGCCACCCACTTTGCCTCAGTTTTCAGAGATTTTAAGGGAGTTTGTTCCCCAGACCCTACGGAATGTGTGGCGCACAGAGTTTGAGTAGTTGCTTCAGGGTACTATGACGGTGTCAGAATACGCCATCGGGTTCAGTGAGTTAGCCCGTCATACTCCGACTTTGGTTCCTACAGCTAGAGAGCGAGTCCATGAATTCATTAAAGGACTCAATTATGATCGCAAACTTTTGTACGATTTGGGAGCTACAGGCTGATACTTCATTTCGGCTAGTGGTAGAAATTGCCAAGATGTTAGAACATGTTCGGGGTGAGGAAAAGGAAACTAAGGAGACCAAGAGGTCTCGAGGTTCAGTAGAATTCAGTGGATTCTACTCTGCAGCTATAACTTATTATGGCGAAAACTCGAGCAGTCAGTCAGCTCAATCTGCACATCAGATTACTCGGGGTGCACCAGTTAGTTCCTTTAATGCACCACCGGCACGGGATTCCTACAATGGTTATTCCAGTTATCCGGCACAGACTCAATATGTGCAGCCGAACCCGCAGAGGGGTTGTTATGAGTGTGGTGATACTAGTCATATCATGAGAGATTGTCTCGAACTTGGGAGAGACATATTACATCAGAGCACTCAAGCCACAGGCTCCATTTCAGTTGCTACTCCACCTACATATTCAGTTAGGGGTGGAGGATAGGCGGGTAGAGGGCGTCCTACAGGTGGAGGTCCGGCTCGTTGATATAATTGCCATGATTGACTGAGGCCGCTACACCAGATGGTATCGTTACAGGTATGATTTAATTCATAACAGAGGAGTATTATTCTTATTTTAATTCGATTCCTATTATCGAGGTAAGATCTCCTCATGCTCCTTATATGGTGAGTTTGTGAATTTGTACTCTACTCTCGTGTTTATCCCTGTTGGGAGATTTGATGGTCTTAGCTCGTGTCTTTCATTTTGTTTTGTACACTATTGAGGGAATTGAGTCCAAAAGTGACTTTTTGTTACTCACTACAGTAGGTTTTGATGTAATTTCGGGATAATTGATTACAATTTTATGAATTATATGCCCTACCGGTATGGGGGTTCATTATGTGTTGTGACCTTGTTTAACGAAAATTATTTAAAGAAGAAAATGGAAAGATTTTGATTGGCAGGATGTGCATATTACTTGTGATTCAGTGCTGATGACGGGATCCTCGCATTTTATTATGATTTGATATGTTTAAACCGGGATACAAGCCGTGGTGAAAGTTATATAAGGACGAGATCCTTGTCATAAAACTTCATGTGTTTAAATTCTCCCTTGTGCAATTAAATTTATACTATAGTACTAATAGGGATACATGCGTGATACGCTTAGTTAATAATTCTTATGTGTGTTTCTCTGTGCATAATTAGCTATATTCTTATTGTAATTATTGAGTTTTAGCCTACAAGGTGAGTGGCCAAGTGACGTTAAATGTGACTCGTTAATTCAGGTAAATAATTATGAGGCCTTCATGCCTCGTGTCTCTGATAAGTGGGGATTTTGACTACTTATTAGCACTTTTTAGCTTTCGAGCTTTAGTTCAAAAGCGTTTAATTGTCTTCCCAAAAACTGATGAAATGTGCTTAATTACAGGAATATTGGAAGATGAACCCCCGAGATGAAATCCAACTCAAGAAGGAGTAATCTGAACTCAAGGAAAAAAAAGGCACAAAAGCTCAATTGTGCGGACCGCATAATATCATCTGCGGCCGCAGGTTATGAAGGAATTTCCATCAGAGACTGGTGCAAAGTGCTGTCCACACATGAATTGTGCAGCTGCAAGAGCTGAACCAAAAGCAAAGTTCAGAGAAGATGCATTTCAGGACTCCCAAAAGTGCGGACCGCACAACAATAGTGCGGTCACAGAAGAAGAACTATGCGGCCGCAGATACTTAATGGGTGTTTGATTTATTGCTTGTTTATGGTTGGGTGTTTATTATTTAGCCTTATTATTGCTTTTATTTGACGAATTAATGGTTGCAAACATTAGTTCATGCCTATCTGACTTGGTCTCTACTTGAGAAAGAGAGACTTAGTCTAGGAAAACTTGGCTAGTAAGAAACTGGGTCAATCGAGAGATTGATAAACTCAATTAAGGGTTGAACCTAGAGATAGTAAAACCCGACTTGAGCTTTTTATCAACCGTTTTGTTTAATACCCATTTGGACTTGAGAAAGCCAAATTGGTTAAAATCACTCTCTGACCGAGAGGTATTGAGTGAGTAACTGAGTGTTGATAGCTATAATACATCCCGACCATTAAAATAAGCTTTAAAGTTTACAACCCATTAGACAAACACCTATGCGAAGGTCATACCCCTAGGCCTTCTGCAACACTTGAAATACAACAAAAACAATCTTCTAGTTTTATTTCTTAAATTGTAATTATAGTTTAGTTTCAACTTTAAAACAATCAATTTTTGTGAAAGTGCAAATTTAGATATACAAACTCACACGCTAAGATATATACTACTAACTCCCATACATATAGCTCCCTGTAGAATTCGACCCCGACTGTTGTTGGGTATTACTATTTTATCGACCGTTTCCATAACTTCGAATAGAGGAGTGAAATTGGACGAGATCAATTTTTGGCACCGTTTCTAGGGAGCTAAAAATAGTGTTAGCTATGTATTTAGGTGTGTTTTTGGGAATATCTTCTTTTCCTTCCTTATTACTAACGTGTTGAGTTATTGTAGGTGCAATCATGGAAAACAATGAGCTCGGAAACATAGCTTTGGGGGATGTGGACGTTGAGGATGATCAAATGGATGAGGTCCCTCTCGAACCTCAAGCCAATAGAGGGGCCGAGTGCCTCAAGACAATGTTCCCACTCCATCCCCACCTCCACTACGAGCAGCTCCACACCGGGTGTTGCCAAATGAAGGGTATTCAAGTGCTATATCCCTACCCGTATCAGGCGGGCAACTTCCAAATAACCAACTTGATGCTCACTTTGCTCGAGCAACGAGGTTTCTTCACAGATGCACCGGGTCAAAATACATACAAACACTTGAAAGGGTTCGTCGATACGTGTTGGGATAGAAAACAAACAAATGTCTCCGAGGATGCATTGAGGCTAAGGCTTTTTCCCTTCTCTCTACAAGGGAAAGCTTTAGATTGGTTGGAACATTTGCCAAATCATTCCATTTGTACTTGGGATGAACTAGCTGAGAAATTTATTTCTAGGTACTTCTCTCCCAGGCACATGGCTATTATTCGGGATGAAATTCTAGTATTAAAGCAAGAGCCCAATGAACCACTACACGAGATATGGGAAAGGTATAGAACAATGGTGAAAGAGTGCCCCAACAACGATATGACGGAGAACATGATTTAACAAACTTTCTATCGGGGGATCAATACCACCAACCAATGTGTGGTGAATCAACTTGCCGGTGGGAAATTCATGACTACACCTTATGCGGAGGCGTGTGATATTTTGGATGAGATAGCGGATACTTCATCGACGTGGCAATCTAGAGCCAATGTTCCACAAGGTGACCCCAATGTGATTCTTCTTCATAAAGAGTTACATGACCATGGACAAGCCATAGCCGAGTTGACAACCACCATGAACCAATTGGAAAAGGCTCAACTTCAACAAGTGCAAAACCCGAGGCAAGTCAATGCTATGGAGGGAGTCAATATGATGATGAACAAGCTAAGAACAAGAAGTCCACAACTGCAAAAAAGAGTGGACAATTTTGTGCAAGATGATAGTGGATTTGATCAAGGTGATTCTTACAATGACCAAGAAGAAGAGGTCCAATATGTGAACAATTTCCAAGGGCAAAGAAACAACTTTCAAGGCACTAGTCAACAATAATGGAGACCTTTAAACAATCAAGGGAATTGTAATTCTCAAATTCAAGGTAATTGAAATGGTAGAAACAATCAAGGCAATTGGAATAACAACAATCAAGGCAGTTGGAGTGGAAGCAAAAACCAAGGGAATTGGCATAACAATAATAACCAAGATAATTGGCGAGGCAACAATCAAGGCGGGTGGAATAACAATCAAGGAAATCGGGGGTCGGGTTCTCAAAGGCCCCCGATGTATCAACAACCAAGAAACCCACCTCCTTATCTTTCTCATGATCCTAGTTCTTCCAAACAATAAAATGGGCCAATATCGAGAACATGTTCAAACAAATGATGGACAATAATGCAGATTCCAATGCCCACTAGAGGTGCAAATGGGTCAAATCTCTCAAGCGTTAAATTCTCGTCCTAAGGGGGCACTACCAAGTGACACGGTGGTGAACCCGATGGGTGGGAACAATACGGGGCATGCCATGGCCGTTACTACAATAAGTGGAAGAGGTAGGAATGCACCTACCTCAAGTCAAAGGCAACTTGTGGATGATGAGCAAGTGATAGAAGAAGAGGAGATCCCGAAGAGAGAAGGGAAAAAGCCTTAGCCTCAAAGCATCCTCGGAGATATTTGTTTGTTTGCTCCCCCAACATGTATTGACGAAGACTTTCAAGTGTTTATATGCATTTTGACCCGGTGCACCGGTGAAGAACCCTCGTTGCTCGAGTAAAGTGAGCATCACGTTGGTTATTCTTGATTGTGAAGTTGACTATGAGGTGCCGATTATTCTTGGAAGACCTTTCCTTGCTACAGGGAAGGCTCTTGTTGATGTGGAAGCCGGATAACTCACTTTCCGGGTGGGTGATGAAAAGGCGGTGTTCCACATGTGCAAATCTATGCGGCAACCGAATAACAATGAAGTGTGTTCTTTCGTGGACTTGGTGACCAATGTGATTATTGATGATACAAGTGCCACGATTAATGTGGGTGATATATTGGAGGCCGTATTGCTTAAGTTTGATGATGACGAGATGGATGGCTTCATGGAATGTGTGAATTCTTTGCAAGGAACGGGGTCGTACAACTATGCACCCCAAAAACTTTCCTTGGATCATGAAATAGGAAAACTCCTCCTACAAAGCCTTCAATTGAAGAGCCTCCTACCTTAGAGTTGAAGCCATTGCCTCCACATCTTAGGTATGAATTTCTTGGCCCTTGTTCTACTTTACCAGTTATTCTTTCCTCTTGTTTGACTAACGTGCAGGTTGACTCTACATTGGCGGTGCTCCACAGGAGGAAGAAAGCTATTGATGGACTTTGGCAGATATTCAGGGGATAAGTTCCACATCTTGCATGCACAAGATTAACTTGGAGGAATATGCCAAACCATCCATTGAACATCAAAGGAGACTCAATGAACCCATGCAAGACGTGGTCAAAAAGGAGATCATCTCGGGGTTGTCTACCCCATTTCCAACAGTTCGTGGACTTCTCCGGTGCAATGTGTCCCAAAGAAGGGGGCATAACATTGGTTACCAATGACAAGAACGAGTTAATTCCCACAAGAACGGTGACCAGGTGGAGAGTGTGTACGGACTATCGCAAACTAAACAAAGTCACGTGGAAAGACCATTTTCCACTCCCTTTCCTTGATCAAATGCTTGATAGGTTAGCCGGTCGTGCTTTCTATTGCTTTCTAGATGGATATTCGGGCGACGACCAAATCCTTATTGCCCGGGAAGATTAAGACAAAATAACTTTCACATGTCCCTATGGAACTTTCGCTTTCAAGAGAATGCTATTTGGCTTATGCAACGCACCGGTGACTTTTCAAAGGTGTATCATGGCGATCTTTACGGATATGATAGAGGACTACCTTGAAGTCTTCATGCATGAATTCTCAGTAGTCGGGATTCTTTTGATGATTGTTTGGCAAATTTGGATAGAGTATTCGCAAGGTGTGAAGAAACGAACTTGGTGTTGAATTGGGAGAAATGCCATTTTATGGTCGAGGAAGGCATTTTCCTTGGCCACAAGATTTCAAAGAATGGCATAGAGGTCGACAAGTCGAAGATAGAGGTGATTTCTAAACTTCCACCTCCAACTTCGGTGAAAGGCGTGCGAAGTTTCTTCGGTCACGCGGGGTTTTACCGGCGCTTCATAAAGGATTTTTCTAAAGTGGTAAACCCATCGTGCAAGCTCTTAGAGAAAGATGCTAAGTGTCACTTCAATGATGATTGCATAAGAGATTTTGAATTTCTAAAGTTCAAGTTGACAACAACTCCCATTATCACCGTTCCTAATTGGAGTATTCTTTTTGAGCTCATGTGCGATGCTAGGGATGTAGCGGTTGGAGCAGTTTTGGGGCAACGTATCAACAAGATTTTTTATCCGGTCTACTATGCTAGTAAGACCATGAATGATGCTTAAGCTAATTACACCGTTACAGAGAAAGAGCTCCTTGCCATTGTGTTTGCTATTGAGAAATTCCGCCCGTACTTGATGTGTGCAAAATTTTTTGTTCATACGGACCATGTGGCACTTCGTTATCTTATGAGTAAGAAAGATTCAAAAGCTAGGTTGATGAGATGGGTGCTATTGTTGCAAGAGTTTTATATTGACATTCAAGATCGGAAAGGGAGTAAAAATCAGGTGATGGACCACTTGTCTCGTTTGGAAGAGGAGGGGAGGCCGCATGATGGCCTTGAGATTAGTGACTCTTTCCCCGATGAGCAACTCTTGGCCATTTCAATGAAGGAGGTGCCATGGTTCGCCGATCTAGCAAACTTCCTTGTGTGTGGAATCATCCCGGATGAGTTCTCTTCAAATCAAAGGAAGAAACTCAAACGGGATTGTCAAGATTATTATTGAGACGAGCTTTACCTCTTCTGCATTTTCACATATGGAGTAAATAGAAGATGTTACCGGATGAAGAGCAAAATGTTATTCTTGAGGCTTGCCGTTCTTCGCCTTATGGTGGTCACCATGGCGGAGCAAGAATGGCGGCTAAAGTGCTAAGTTGTGGTTTCTACTGGCCTAGTCTCTTCAAAGATGCAAGTGATATGGTGAAGAGATGTGACGAATGCCAACGGGCCGGTTGAATCTCGAAAAAGAATGAAATGCCTCTCACTACCATTTTGGAGATCGATATCTTTGATGTTTGAGGTATTGACTTCATGGGTCCTTTTGTGAGTTCTTGTGGAAACACCTACATCTTGGTCACGGTTGATTATGTGTCTAAATGGGTTGAGGCCATTGCTCTACCCAACAATGAAGCGAGAAGTGTGGTGGCGTTCTTGAAGAAGAATAGTTTCACAAGATTTGGTACTCTGCGGTCTATCATAAGCGATGCGGGGTCGCATTTTTGCAACAAGGCTTTTGACATTTTGCTTAGCAAGTATGGTGTCACTCATAAAGTTATGACTGCCTATCATCCACAAGCTAGCGGTCAAGTGGAAGTCTCCAACTGGGAGATAAAGAGTATCTTGTCCAAAACAGTGAATGATAACCCAACGGATTGGTCAAATAAGCTTGATGATGCACTATGGGATTATCGGACTGCTTACAAAACTCCTATTGGGATGTCTCCATACCGGTTGGTGTTTGAAAAATCTTGTCATCTTTAGTAGAACTTGGGCACAAAGCCATGTGGGCTTTAAAGAAGTTGAATCTTGATTGGGATGCAGCCACTAACTTGTGGGTTGCACATTTGAATGAATTGGATGAGTTCTGATACCATGCATACGCAAGTTCGTCCTTGTACAAAGAGAAGATGAAGTACCTTCATGACAAATACATTCGGAACAAGGATTTCAAGGTGGGCGATCTTGTGTTTTTGTTCAACTCACGATTGAAGATGTTTCTCGGAAAACTAAAATCTAAATGGAGTGGTCCCTTTGAAATTGTGCTTGTGACACCTTTGACTTGAAGAACAAAAATGATAAGATATTTCGCGTCAATGGTCACCAGGTGAAGAATTATTTGGGACAAGCTGATGATGGCCATGTAGTGGCAGTTATTCATTTGAAGTGATGGTAATCTGCGTCATACCGCAACGTTAAATTAGGCGCTTCTTAGGAGGCAACCCATGTTTCTTTTTCTTTTGCTTTTCTTCTTTTGTAGATAGGTTTTGTTTTTGTGCTAACTAGATTTGAAGTGTGTCGCATGAATGAGTGTGCTTTACAGAAACTATGCACAGAAAACTTGGCGAAGTGTGGAAAAAGTGCAGACTGCACATGTATTGTGCTGACCGCACAATTGTGAGTGCTACAGCAGAAGGCAACTGCGGCCGCACAATTTTTGTGTGGACCAACCACTTGGAAATGGAAAATGCAAACTCTCTGAAGTTTGATCTGTCAGAGAAATGGCCAATCTGCGGTCGCACATCAAATTTTGTGGTCCGCAGCCAATATCTGCGGTCGCACCCCAAATTATGCAGACCGCAGATCATCAAGGGCATTTGAGCTCCCAGGTAAAAGAGTGCGGACCGCAGAGGGAATTCTAGGGCCGCACTCCTTACTTGTCCCTCAAGTCTGATCGTTAAGTATAAATAGTAACCTTAGGGGCTACTGTACATTTTTTTCCTCTCTGAGCACTCTAAACTCTAACACTTTGAAATCGTCTATTCAATCTTCTGCTACACTAAATCCACATATGTGATTACTCATCTGCATTACTTCATATCTGGTATGTTTCAATTACTCATACTATATTTCAACTTTTAGTTTTGATTTGCAATTTTTAGGTAGTTTTAGGCCATTTGTCAATAGATTTCAATTTGACTACCATGTGGGGTTTAAACTGTGTTGGGTTAACTGATAATTTCTCTGTGGGGAATGGGTGATGTGTTTTTCATGCTCAAGTGTTCATAACATGTCGAATTTGCGAAAAATTTTGTAAACCCTAGGAGTATGATCGATTTTGGTTTGAAATATGCGGCCGCACAAGAAATTGTGCGGTCCGCAGAAGTTAAGACTAGGGTACTGTAAGTGAGTCTGAATCTGCGGTCGCACTTGAAATTGTGCGGTCCGCAGAAATCCCATCACGGCCGCAGAACAGCGTAATCGCTGTCATCAAAGAGCTGCTACTTTTGAAATATCTAATGTGCGGCCGCAATGATAAAAGTGTGGACCGCACATCAAATCTATGGTCGCACTCAATTTTGTGCGGACCGAATTTTCAGCTATGCGGCCGCAACTTCAAATTGTGCAGTCCAGACATCTCAGCCTGCGGCCACACTTGTAATTGTGCGGACCGCACTTCCCCACCCTGCCTGCATGTTCTAAACTGTGTGTTTACTGTCTGTTTGCAATTGAACTACAACTGACTGTTGTTGTTGCTTGTCACTGGAAAATGTTTAGATCTCGAGGCCGTGGTGATACTTAAGAAGGGAGGGGTGAACCTTCCAAAGATCGAAGAAAAAGTATTTTCCCCATCGCCCTCCAAAATATTATCACCAAGAAAGCTACAGCAAGCCGAGGAAGAAATCTAGAGCCCTCTAAATCTAGTTCATATGCCCCATCTCGGGAAGCATCGGAGGGCGACTCAGTTCAAGAGCTTCCTGCGGTCCAATTACAGCCACAGCAACCACAGGGAAGGTTTCAACTCCAAGATGAGATTTCCTCCTCACATAGCACCTTCGAGGGTTCAAAGAGTGCCAGTCAGGCTTCGGAGCCCTCTTCTACACCTGTCCTTGAGGCACCAGTGGCTACTGTTGACGATGTTCCGGATGATGGCCGGGGGGTGATACGACAGTTGCCAGCTTTGAGAGGTCGAAGAAGAAAGAGGTCTGGGAGGACAGGTTTTGTCAGTCTAGCTGCCTTCACCAGCTTTCGTGGGTGGTGGTCGGTGAGGTCGCTCATTCTTGAGCGACAGTTCCAATTTAAAGATCTTGAACAGTATAATCCGCCAGTCTTGAGGCAGTTCCAAGAGTGGAAGCGGTGGAGTTGGTTCAACTAGAACGTAGTGGATGCAAAAGAGTATCTTGTCGGGGAGTTCTAAGCCAATGTGGTGCACATAAAGAAAGGGACAAAAGTGAACAAAGTGAGGAATTTGAAGGTGTGGTTTGACCAGCACACATTGAACACCTACGTGGGGTTTGATGATGTTGAGCCTGCATAGTACTTGGAGAAGCTGGCAATGGGAGATGCAGCTCGCCCGCGGCTAGCTGAGATTCTTGCAACCCTAGGGCCACCACCACCATGGATCACAGCAGGGGTTCCTATTCAGCGGAACACCCTAAACTTTGATGAGAAGGAAAGGCAAACCTTTGTCTACAGCAGACTAGCCCCGTGCCAGAATAAAACAAATCTTCCTATCCCGCGGGCAGTTCTAGTCGCCTCTATCATGGCCGGGTACCCGATCAATATGGGTACCGTGATGTTGACCAACATGTCAGTGGTCGGGCAAGCTGATACCTCCCACCCGTATCCCAAAACCATCACTAAGTACCTTATGGATGCACGGGTAGAACCCAGAGATTTTGACACGAAGGTTCGGGCGAAGAAGCCCTTCTCTTGGTAATCTCTGATGGATGCCCACAACTCGAAGAGAAAGGGTCAACTGACTACCACCATAGGCCAGTCAGATGAGCCATCGATGGTGGTTACAGAGACAGCAGATATGCCATCCACTTCAGCAGAGCCTTCTACCAGTGCAGCTGCCATGCCTCTACCTTCAGCCTCAGCGCCTTCCAGCTCAGCTTTGAAGCCGGTGCCTATGCCCTCTGCTCCACTTACTGTGCTGCGAGTCTCTAAGACACTGGCGAGCCTCAACAACTGGATGCAGACAGCTACTGCAAAGCTGTCTGACATATCTAGTCAGGTTGCAGCACAGTCATCTATTCCGACACCCCAGATCCCCCCCTTCCCC
>MCJB01010886.1:628460-666734 GCA_002018475.1 Nicotiana obtusifolia | reverse complement strand
AATCCTTAAAGAAGCTCTTGGAAAACCAGAACACAATTATGGCCACTCTGGTATAGCATGGGGCAGTGATCGAAGAGTTAGGTAAAGAGGTAAAGAGAATGAGAAAGCGGCATGTATCTAAGAAGTCAGTAGATGAGCTTCGGAGCCAGGTTACAAAGCTTACAGCAGCCAGAGACATTCCATTTGATATGTTGATAGACCCGCACCACCCAGGCCAAGCTCCTACAGCACCAGGTGGCCAGTCTAAGCAGCTAGACACTACTGCTGACACAGCTGAGGCAGCCCATCAGATGTTCACCAACCCGGCCACTCCCGGACTTGAGGATGATGAGATACAACTGGATGAAGCTGAGGTCGGTGCCACTGCTGGGACACAGAGATGGACACAGAGCCATAGGGAGTTTACTTCACTCTTTCCCTTCTTTTACTCTGATGTGTTAAGCATTGGGGACAATGCTTATTTTTATTCTGGGGGGTGGAGTTTCTTTGGCACATTCTGATGATTCTACATTTTAATAATATGATACATTTGGCCTGTTTTTAACTTATTACTATTTTCTTCCTCTTTCTCATTATATATATATTCCCTCTTATCTCTCATTATGTATATTCGTTTAGATTATAATAGTTCTTTTATTTTATAGCTTCTTTTATCTTTATGTTTGTCTTCTTCTTGAATTAGTAGCTTCTTTTTATGTCTTAGTGGATAATAAGCATTTGGTTTTCTTAATGTCACGGTTCTTTCCAAAGGTGGTTTTTGTGTGAATCGGGTAACTTTTCCCAACGATGGATGGCGTGACAACCTTCTTAAGGGATTGAGTCAGTTTTGGTGTTTAGGTAATAATAGTAGTAGTAATGAATAATAAGGCCTAATTGAGTTATGCTCGAAGACCTAAACATGCTTCACTTGGTACCAACACACTTAACTGCATGCTTATGGTCAAAAAAAAGGTTTTTGGAAAGAAATAGCTCTAGTTAGTGACCTTGTGACTTTTGTGTTGACTTAGGTTATCATCGAGTAGTTTAATCGAACAATAGTGATTTTCAATCTTGAATATGGTTGTTGTGGGCCCTCGAATCTATCCTCTTTAACAATCCAGCTACGTGAAAGGTGAGATGTTGTAGTTCCAAGTCCAAGTACCCGTGCTAATGGTCTAGAACTTGCCCCGAATGTGTTTCTAGGCAAAATTTTAAGTGTTGCTTGACTTGAGAAGTGATTGTAGTCTCTCCTTGACCTGCTTGAAGTTTCCATTGACCACTAATTTTGTTACCCCTAGTCAACCCATTTGAGCCTTGAACCTTTCTTATTTGATAACCATGTTACAAGCCTTTATCCGTTTTGTAGTGGCCCTCTCTTGGCACCCGAGCTTTTGTTAACACTATAATTGGCTAAAAATGTAAGTTTGGGGGAGAGACGAGGAACCTAAAAGAGGTATCAAGGCATAAAAATAGAAAATAAATGAAGAGAAGGAAAGGCAAGAAAAGGAAAGAACAAAAAGAAAAATGCAAAATGCAAACAGCAAGAGAATAAGTTGATGAGTTGAAGGATTCAAAGAAAAGTAATGATGCAAAGCATGGAGAAATCAAAGTGGGCGAAAATGAATTTCATGATCAAGAAAGAGTGATGTTAAGTCTCTCTAGTCCCCCCAAGGAAAAGAAAATTCCTCAAAGAGTTAGCAAAGCATGAGCCGAGAAAAAAAAAATAGAGTGGTTAAGGAAAGATGAACTAGTTCTATCATACCATATCCAACCTTAGTCCAAAAGCCTTCAATGCATTCCGAAAAAGCCCTACATGATTTCAAGCGAGTGAGCTTACATTAGTGGTGATTTACATGAGGGGTAAGCCTATGATACTTAAAGTCGTACTTGCGACATTCCCTTGAGAGGGATGAGTGAACCTTTCGCAAATCCTTGGATTGAGTGCCAAATTCTTAAGTAAGATAGTTAAACGAAGAGTAGAGGGGGAAGAGGAGTTTGGGATCCACAATGACCTACATGAAATAGCTAGTTTCTTTGACGAATAAAGTCAACTCTTGATGCTCAAGTGTCACATTAGAACTATTTGTGCTTAAAAGTTTAACTTGTTGCCATGTTGATAATTCATAAGTGGTGAGGATAATTGTTGGTTTCAATTGATGTGTGAATGACTCACTGTGATTTGCTAGAATGGCTCTTAACTAGTGGAGGTGAGAACCACTTTATTTGCTTGAGGACAAGCAAAAGCTTAAGTTTGGGGGAATTGATAATTGGGGATTTTGACAACTTATTAGCACCTTTTAGCTTTCGTTTTAGTCCAAAAGCGTTAAATTGTGTTCCAGAAAACTGATTAAATGTGCTTAATTGCAGGAATATTAGAAGATGAACTCCTGAAATGAAATCCAACTCAAAAAGGAGTAATCTGAACTCAAGGACAAAAAAGACACAAAATCTCATAAGTGCGGACCGCAGAATATCATTTGGGGCCACAGGTTATGAAGGAAAACCCTTCAGAGACTAGTGCAAAGTGCAGTCTGCACATGAATTATGCGGCCGCAGAAGCTGGAATCAGAGCAAAGTTCAGCGAATCTGCAATTGAAGTCTAGCAAAAGTGCAAGGGAAGAGCTGTGCGGCCGCACATGTAAAAGTGCGGACCGCAGAAGGGCAAGGTGTGGCCACACTTGTAAAAGCGCAGACCACAGAAAGAGTGCAGTGCGGCTGCAGTTCAGAATTATGCAGCCGCAGACCTCCAATCCTATCAAGCTGAAGAAAAGTGCGGGTGCACATGAAATTGTGCAGCCGCAGAACTTTCGAAAGGGCATTTTTGTTCGAAATTTTCAGCCCTGTATAAATAAACAAGTTTCACATTTTTAGGTTAACTTTTTGGTATCAATAGCTACAGTAGTCGTTTCTCTTTACTCCTTTTAGTAGTTTTTCAAATTTTGAGCTATTTTAACATAGATTTTATCATTTCAATCTTGCAATATGAGTTTAATTATCATTTGTTCTTCTTTTTCTTCAATTTCAAGCATGAGTAGCTAGATTTTAACTAGGGTTGTGACCCAATACTAGTTTGTAAATTTAATGGGTGTTTTATTTATTGCTTGTTTATGGTTGGGTGTTTGTTATTTAGCCTTGTTCTTGCTTTTATTTGGCGAATTAATGTTTGCAAACATTAGTTCGTGCCTATTTGACTTGGTCTCTACTTGAGAAAGAGAGACTTAGTCTAGGAAAACTTGGCTAATAAGAAAATTGGGTTAATCGAGAGATTTATAAACCCAATTAAAGGATTGGACCTAGAGATAGTAAAACCCGACTTGAGCTTTTTATCAACCGTTTTGCTCAATACCCATTTGGACTTGAGAAAGCTAAATTGGGAAAAATCACTCTCTGACCGAGAGGTGTTGAGTGGGTAACGGAGTGTTGATAGCTATAATATACCCCGACCAATAAAACAAGCTTTAATGTTTACAACCTGTTTGGCAAATACCTAGGCGAAGGTCATACCCCTTGGCCTTTCACAACATTTGAAGAACAACAAAAACAATTTCCTAGTTCTATTTCCTAAATTGCAATTGTAGTTTAAATTAGAATTTAAAAACAAACCAAGTTTTTCGAAATGCAAATTTAGGTATACAAACTCACACACTAAGATATATACTACTAACTCCCATACATATAGCTCCCTGCAGAATACGACCCCGGCTCTTGTTCGGTATTACTGTTGCATCGACCGTTTTCATAACCTCGAATAGAGGAGTGAAATTGGACGAGATCACAAACCCCCTCAGAAGATTCAAGGACTGTACAGGTGGTGTAGGTGGTTGAGGGTGAACCGAGGAGACTCAGTGTTGTTCACAAAATGGCGCAAGAGGATCACAATCCTCTAGAAGGATCGGTGGATTTGCCCAAGGTACACCTCGTACCTCTTGCAGAAAGCAAGAACTATAGGATCCATAGGGGCAAGCCTTAAGAGGTAAGTGTAAACACTCCAATACCCCTTCACGTGAGTAGTAATATCGTCGTTGGGCTTGGGGATGATCACGTCCTTCCCCTCCCACTTGCAGTCTGCTCGGACTATGGGTAGGGTTTCTTCAGTGACGGAACATATGTATCTCCATGCTTCCTCGCAGAAGGTCATGCTGACTAAAGGCCTTCTCGATCTTGAAGTCGTCCCCGATAAAGCAGCCCCCGAGTATGAAGCTCTTCATAGGGGGCTTCTAAGCTACTTAGGGAACAGCCACCTCAGCATCTGCGGCCGGGTGGGAGGATGAGGGGGCAGCTTGCTGAGGCATGGACTTGGAAGTTTTAGCCATTGTGATCTTGGAAAATATGAAGATTTGAAGGGAAGTATGAAGACTTTAAGGAGAATATGAAGATTCAAAGGAAAAATATGATGATTTGAAGAAAGAGTATGAAGGTTTGAAGGTGGGATGATGATATGATGATTTGGGTTGAAAATCTAAGAACAATTATGAAGGTTTGAAGATCAGAGATGAAGATATGAAGGCTCAAGAAGAAGGGTATGAAAATTTGAAAACGTTAAAAGTCGTTAGAAAATTCGAAGGTAAACGCTAGGATCGGAAAGTGAAAGAACTGTAAAAGGTCGAAGCTTTTATAGGGGAAAAAGCAATCAAAGCGCGATGTTTCACATTCGAGGAAAAACATCCGATGACTGACATGTGTCCTCAATTAGAATGACGCGACTGATGGGACGTCTCGATTTACACGTCATCTCAGCTACAACGAACGAGAGAAGAACCTGGGGCTCATGTATTCATTTCCCATCGATCTGACGAACCTACTCTCCGGAAAACGAGGGGACTATTTGTATATGGGTAAAATCAGGGACAATGTATGCCCCGATGTCTTGGTGAAGAAGACAAAAGAAGGGCGCACAAGGATGAAATCGAGGCTGGGAGACTCTCGTATTGAAATCCATGAAAGGTGAACAATGTGCTCATCATCGAGCGCGATAAAGTAATGCTCCCCAGACACGAAATAAACTCTAAGATCTCGGGAAATATGGAAGACGGTTACACACGACTAATAGAAGGCCGTGATATCTGTACCTAATCGGATATCACGGTGCAAATCTCGCCCGATGTGAAAAAGGAATGTTTTTACCTTTTTAGACTTGTACTAGAGATGAAACTCTCCTATTATATAAAGAGGAAGTTTTTCCTTGATAACACACATTGTATCACGCAAACCAAGGCAATACAAATTTATTTTTCCACTTTCTAGCCATTGCAAAGTTATTATTTTACTGTTTGTTCTTTATTCACAATTGGCTTCGAATTAAGGGTCCGATCGAGGGAAAAACTACTGTTCAACCTGAGTTCGAGCTGGGCCAAAACATTGCAGTTGGTTTGATTATACATTTTGTCTTTAATTCGTTTATCTAATATTCTTGATAATTTGTGTTGAATCAATCCACACATCCTTAAACCTGCGTACAAATTTAATTGTTATCCATTTTAAGGGAAAACACTTCTAAATTTAGGAAATTTTTGTCAATACTCATAGTACTTTTATGAGAAACGAAAAACTTAAACAGTAACTTGAAATGATCCTCCTATTCGTGCAAATCTACGAATCAGCTTGAGACCAAAATACGAGATTAAAGATATAACGTCTTGTCAACTGTCACTAAAAAATAAGCAAGGTTACCATTAAGAAACAACACTATTATACAAGCACAAGGGCAACCTCAAAGGCCATTAAAGCAAAAAACATAAAGGTTGAAAACATTACAAAGGGCACCTCCAAGGCCAAGAAAGAGCCAATCTAACTACAACAACTCATTTTACTTCCAAACTCACCCAATGAGGGTTGCGTGTGAGGGAACAAAATGAAGGGATGGATTTTGTAGATTTTGAGAGCTTTTTATATTTCTATGTGTTTCTTAGGTCCTATGACAATTATAGAAAAAGAAATAAATTACAATCAATTAGAATAAAATCAAATCTCAATCAGAATCAAATATGTCCTTAATTAAGGCAATCAACAGAATCATTTATTTCCTAATAATTAAGGCAATCAACACTCCCCTCAAGTTGGTGGAAAGATATCGCACATGCCCAACGTGCAAACCAGTGTATAAAAAGTCTGTTTGTTGAGGCCCTTGGTAAACAATCAGCTAGTTACTTTTTTGTTGACACATGAAACAAGCTCAAGACACAATTTATAACTTTTTCTTTGATAAAGTGTCGATCAATTTTAACATGCTTTGTTAGGTCATGCTGGACTAGATTATGAGTTATGCTGATGGCATCCTTGTGATCACAATATAAGAAAACTTTTCGCTCTTAAGAGAGTCTCAATTCCTCTAGTAATTTTAGTAACCAAAGAAGTTCACAGACACCCTGGGCCATAGCTCTATATTCTGCTTCTGCCCTTGATCTAGCAACTACACTTTGCTTCTTGTTTCTCCAAGTAACCAAATCCCCTCCTACGAGTGTACAGTAACTAGATGTAGATCTTCTATCATCTAAAGATCCAGCCCAATCTGCATCTGCATAGGCTTACTATCTGAAGTTGACCATGTTTAGAGAAAAGCAGACCTTTGCCTAGAGCAGACTTCAGATACCGTAAAATGTGAAAAATAACTTGCATATGAGGATCTCAGGTATCATGCATGAACTAACTCACCAAACTAACCGAATAGGCTATGTCATGTCTAGTATGAGAGAGATAAATAATTCTTTCAACCAACCCCTAATACCTCTCCAACTCCTATTTGTAACTTGTGATTACTTTCAATGGGCGATTCTACTGGTTTGCAACATGTCATGTCAGTTTCTTTCAAGATATTCAATGTAACGACTCAATCGGTCACTTTGAGCTCTAGCATGTCGTTCGACGGTTTGAGACCTTTACTAGCTTCACTTTATTTATTATGACTTTCACGTGTAGTCGGTTTTGATTTTTGAGAATTTAGGAGTTGATTTGGAAGAATAATTCTCAATTCGGAAGCACCAACTTGGAAGAGTTGACGAAGGTTTGACTTTTGAGTAAACAGTCTCGGAATCAGGATTTGAAGATTCCTATAGGTTCGCAAGGTGATTTTGGACTTTGGTGTATGTCCGGGTTGAGTATCGGATGGCCCGGGAGCGTTTCGGCGCTTAATGTCGAAAGTATGCATTTTGAAGATTTTGAAATTTGCTAAGTTTGACTTAGAGTGGACTTTGGTGTTATCAGACTGGGGGTGGTGTTCCAGGACCTTGGATAGCTTCACTAAGTGGATTGGAACTCGTATGTACAGTTTGGTTGTGATCCGGAATGTCTAAGTGGGATTCGGACGCATTCGGCAAAGCATGAAGGTTTGAAAGTTAAGAGAGTTTAAGAAACTAAGTTAGGTCTTTAGTTCTTGGTTTTGATGTTTTAATTCGCATTCCGAGCCTTTGAACAAGTTTACATAGGGTATACAAACTTGTTAGAATGATTGGACGGAGTTCCTCGGACCTCGGGTGAGTTTTGGGGGTGATTTCGGACCACTTTTAGGGCATTTAGAAATATTAATAACTAATGTCAGGGGTTTGAATTGCGATCACAAAAGTTTGGGCCACGATCATGAAAAGAAAAGTGTATTCCAGGCCGTGTGATTGATAATTGCGGAAGGTAGGGTCGCGATCGCATAGAAGGAATTCTTTATGTTAGTGGTTTGATTCGGGAGCTTATATCATACAACCTATAAAGAATTTGGGGATGATCCGAAAATGAAAGTTGTTTCTCTTTGAATCTAGTTACAGAATTTCAAACCATTAGCCATTCCGAATTTTGTAAGAAATATTATGGCCATTATACCAAAGGGTATTTGTGAAGAGGAAAATAAAATTTGTACATCGCGATCGCGGGGATGTTGGTGCGATTGCGATGAAGAAAATGATGCTGGAACATTTGTTAACCATGATTGTGTGGCTAATGACCACGATCGCAAAGAAGGAAACATGGCATGTGTATTAAACATCAAATTTTGGGATTTTGAGTTCATTTCTTACCTTTTAAGTTCTTGGAGCACATGTAGGCCGATTTTGGGTGATTCTTGAAGACCCTTTTCGCCATATATCATAAAGAAAGTTATTCCTACTTGTTTTAAGTTATATACATGGACTATAGATGGATTTTAACATGAACATTAGTGGAAATTCTAGGATATTTGAAAGAAAACCTAGAAATTATATTTTTGGATTTTGACCATGAAATTGGACAAGTAATTGGGAATAAATTATATATTTGAGTTCATGGTACTACGGATAGTTTTTATCTTTGAGAAAAGTTAAGAATTCGGGCATGTGGGCCCAGCAGTTGACTTTGTCGACTTTTCGAGTGGATTTCGAAATTGTTATAAATTGTTAAACTATGAGTTTTTGAGTATATTTTGATTGGTTTGCATGTTGTTTGACTAGTTTTGAATCGTTTGGCATTGGTTTGAGGAGTTAGAGAGGCGTTGGATTTGGTTATCGGATTTTGGAACAAGGTAAGTCTCCTGTCTAACCTTGTGAGGGGAAATTTACCTCGTAGGTGTTATATTTGTTATGTGTTACATTTTGTAGGAGCTACGCACGTATGTGGTGACTAGTGTCTGTGCATATGCTAGAATTCCTGATTATGTCCGAGTAGACTTAAACTCACGTTATGATTTAATTGTATTATTTGAGTTATTTTTGCCTGTTTAAATGCTTTAATTTATATTTAGCCTAAGACTAGACTGGAGTAGAGTATCGAACTTGTATTTTAGATACTTGATAAACTACTTGATTAGTCGTGGAAATTGTACTTCTCTTTACGGATTTCTTTCGCGTTCTGCATATTCGTCCGAAAGTTTTCTTGAATTTTATAACTCTCACATACATTCGTGAGTGGGAATAGTGACCCATAAAAGTTTCATATTCTTATTAGTATCGGGTTTTTCACC
The DNA here is from genome assembly GCA_002018475.1 of Nicotiana obtusifolia. NCBI lineage: Eukaryota > Viridiplantae > Streptophyta > Magnoliopsida > Solanales > Solanaceae > Nicotiana > Nicotiana obtusifolia. The sequence goes on along the minus strand of MCJB01010886.1, from coordinate 657,838 downwards.
TCGGCAGTATCATGTAACACACTCTTATGGATTCGGGCCGTTCGGCTCGGTAGAGTACATATTCTTATGGGATCTGGTCGTTCGCCTCATCATGGTACATATTCTTATGGTATCGGGTCGTTCGCCTCGGTAGTATCATGTAACACACTCTTATGGGATCGGGTCGTTCGCCTCGGTAGTATCATGTAACACACTCTTATGGGATCGGGTCGTTCGCCTCAGCAGGGTACATATTCGTATAGGATCGGGCCGTTCTCCTCGGCAGAGTACATATTCTTATGGGATCAGGTCGTTGCCATGGCAGAGTACATATTCTTATTGGATCAGGTCATTCGCCTCGCAGTATCATGTATCATATTCTTATGGGATCGGGCCGTTCGCCTCGGCAGGATTATGTAACGCAATCTTATGGTATGGGGCCATTTGCCTCGGCAGAATCGTGCACAATATTTGATAAGGAGTCAGTGTACCAATGATTTTTTCTAACTTGAAATGTGACATTTTATCTGGTGTTGACCATTATGAATTCCATGCGAGGTAGTATCTTGTTATTGATGACTTCGTATGTATTCTCCTATTGAGGATCGTGTTATGTACATATATTTGCTCTCACGGTGTTTTACGTGCCATGCTTCGTACCTGTCGGCTTTTATTATACTTGATTTATTGGACCACTAGTAAGTGTCGATGTCGACCCCTTGTCACTACTTCTTCGGGGTTAGGCTAGATACTTATTGCGTACGTACTCATATTATACTTCTGCACTGATTGTGCATGTACTGAGACATGTACATTTGGTGGTCATCATAGCCTAGAGGAGCAGCTGCTGAAGAGACTTTGTGATGAGCTGCATTCCAGGTTATGATCCGCAGCACACAGAGTCCACTTCTTATTCATTTACTATATCCTATCTATGATATTTTCCAGACAGATGATATATTAGTGTTGTGCTTCCTAGTAGATGCTCATGCACTTATGACACCGGGTTTCTGGGGGTTTCTAGTTGATGTCCACTATCGTACTAATTATTATTATCACTTTATTTTATTTATTACTCATACTCAATATTTTGGTAAGGAAGGATGTCTTTTTCCATGAGTTTTAGACTTAACTCGATTTATTTAATAAAATTTCTATTTTTAAAAGTTAAAATGGATAATTAATTTGAAGGTTCACGCGTTGACTTTCCTAACAGCATCGTTGGGCGCCATCATGGTCTATTATGAGATTTGGGTTGTGACATCCAAAATATAATTTTTTTGAGAAATAAAGATTCCTCTTTTTGATCTAGCAACCTCATTCCCCAAGAAGTACTGCAATTGTCCTAGATCCTTAATCTCAAATTTATGTTTCAATAGCTTCTTCAATCGGGTCATCTCCTCTTTTTTATCTCCTGTCGTTACTATGTCATCAACATAAACTATGAGAAGAGTGAATGTCCCCTTTTGATGTCTTATGGAGAGAGTAATCAGCATTGGTTTGTTGGTAGCCGAAGGAGATCGTTGCTTTGTGGAGTCTATCAACCCAAGCTCTAGAGGATTACTTCAGTGCATACAAGGCTTTCTTCAGTCTGTGCATAATTCCTTGACTTTGTTCGGTATCAAATCTAGGAGGAATCTCCATATACACCTCTTCTTCTAAGTATCTATGAAGAAATGCATTCTTCAGATCAAACTGTTGTAAGTACCAATCGAGATTAGCTGCACAAGATAAAAGAATCTTGATAGTATTTTTTTGCAATAGGGGAAAATGTCTCTTGATAATCCACTCCATAAGTTTGGGTGAATCCCTTAGCCACTTATCTTGCTTTGAATCTTTCGCTCGAGCCGTCAGCTTTGTGTTTCACAGTGAAGATCCATTTGCAGCCAACCAACTTATTGTCTAGTGGTGGAGTGACAAGTTCCCAAGTCTCATTTTTTGACAAGGCCTTCATTTCTTCAATCATAACTTTCTTCCATTTAGGATCTGTTAAAGCTTCCCTCCAATTCCGGGGAGTAGACATAGAAGAAATAGACAAGGTAAAGGCTTTATAGGAGGGAGACATAGTTAGATAAAGGGTGTTTGGTGGTGCAAGATCTGAAAAAGATTTGGGTTCAAACTGTGTTATTGAAAGTCTTTTTCAGATCCTTTTCAGATTCGTTAGGGAAGACATCTGCAAGAGACTTTCAATAACACTAGGCAAAAGATTAGTAACATCACAAATGTTTAAAAGGAAGTCTTTGTGGACTATACAAATCATCACTTTTATTTCATCATTGCCCTTTAAACACGTGCTTTGTTTAGAAATCAAACAAACTCTATCCTAAACATTCGACGAAGGTGTCTTACTTGCATCTTCGGCCACTAAGGTCATTTTCCCTTGGCCTCCATTTTCAAGGATGTCATTCGGTGGTAGTCATCACTCACTTTCTTCAGTGACAATAGGAGTAGCACATGAGTTTGACTATTAGCCTCCATGGTATACGTGTTAGCTCTGCCATCGTGCCTAGCCTCGGAGTTGTATTGCTACGGCCTACCAAAAAGTAGGTGGCAAGCTTGCATTGGAACCACATAATACAAGATCTCATCACAGTAAGATCCCACCTCAAATTTCATCTTCACTTTGTTTGTCACCTTAAACTCACCACATTCATTCAACCATTGGACACGATAAGGCGTAGGATACATAAGTAGGTTCAATTGCTCAGTCAAAGTTTGGCTATCCAAATTCACACAACTACCTCCATCAATGATCAAAGAACATGTAACACTTTGAACTTTGCAACGAGCACGGAATAGATTCTCTCTTTGATCAAGATTGTCTTCTTTAGCCAATGCCCTCATGAACCGTCTCACAACAAGAAACAAGTCTGGAGCATCTTCCTCATCATCCCCTTCTCCCATGGGAATTTTGTCGTCATCATCGTCATGACCATCATGACATTCATCATTATGATCATCTTTATTTGCCTCTTTAATGGTTCCATTATCTCTGACAATTATCGTCCTCCGGTTGGGACAATTCATTATTTTATGGCCAAAACTCTTGCATTTGTGACATTAAATACCCATAAAATTAGGAGGATTAGGTTTATCAATGTTACCTCCCGTTTGGAACCCGCCTTTAGGATGGATTGATTCCACTTGAGCTTTCACGGCCGGGTTTCTCAAGTCTTGATTAAACCCTCATTGTTTCAATCCTAAGTCATTAGAGACTTTCAAGTTTCCGTATCATTGTCTCAAGTAGAAGTAGCACCTTTGGAACACTAGAACTAGTACACTTAAAGAAGGTAAATTACACCAAGTATTCTAATTGGAACACATATATGGAAGGACAAGAGAAGAGATTATCAAGTCGTGCTTTAATTTAAAACCTTGTCTTTGATTGTTGAGATGAACCTCTGGAACGATGCTATTGTTCTAAACGATGCTCAATCATTTGGAAATAAAGGCCACAACAATGGCTATTGTTTGGAATGATAGGTACAACGAAGACTCAACGATCCTGTCAATTATGAAGGATCAATCATTAGCGACCTTGCTGGATTTCACAACAATGAATCATTGGAAACGAAGGCTACAATTATCCGTCCTTTTGAAAGCTCAATTCTGGTTCATTGTTGGCACCATTTGAAATAATGGTGCCAGCGGTAGTCCGTTTTCTGCAGCTCAATTTTCAAGTTGAGATTTAAATTCTCTCAGTGGGGACATAGGAAACGGTCCTTTCTAAAAATAGCAAGTTTGTACATCTCCCGTTACCCAAGATGTCCTTTAAGCTTCTTTTGGGAAATTTGTCAACTATCAATGTATTTTCTCCTACCAATCCTTGGTAAATAAGATCATACTTAACACTTTTCATCATAATTCAAATTAATTAGATCAAAGCTACTACACAAGATCACTTTTCATATGAATATTATGAATATTCACAAGAACAACATGAATATGCTTTGAACACTCTAGTCAATTTCTTCATCAATGTACCTCAAGTTTTGAACGTATCAGTACATCAACATGAAGAACAGCATACACATTGCACAAGCCTTCAAACACATAGCACAAATAATTTTCAAGAGCTTATTCTTCAGCAGAGTTCAAAACTTTATCATGCTAGTAACAACATTGTCTTCAATATACCACCAACTTCTACTACACAAGAATTATAATACTTCACAAGTAGCACAAAAGTTGATAGTTTTCAAATCTTCATAACACTTCAACAATTATCATAAAGCACAACAAAACCTGACAAAGGAGTATTTTCGAAAAAGAAAACTCTTTTTTTTTTATTTAAAGTCAAGATATATAATTCAAGAACTATATTTATGGGAACAAATTTAAGCCTAGCTCTGATACCAAGATGATGTAAAGTAAATACAAGAGAGAAGTTGAACACAAGCAAGCCAAAGCAATTAGACAATGATTAAATATAATAACATTAATCATCTTCTGAAAGGAAACAAACAAGCACTTAAACTAAGCATAGATTCCCAAGAGGATGACTACCTTTAGCAAACCTAATTTACATGGTCTCAAATGGCTATTGGAATCTCCACCAAACCTACCATTTACATCAAGTTCACATAAACCAGAGTTCAACATTTATACATCAAAAACAAGCTAAGCGAGTACCATTATTCTACTTGGAGCGATGCTTATAATCGTTATAGCACCAAGATCTGAATTACAGATGATGACCCACTAAACCCTACATTCATCGACACACCTAAGAATAAGATCCAGGAGTGAACTGAGACAGTATCAAAGTACCCTAGAGTAAAAGGTAAAAAAACAAAGGAACCGCTTTAAATCACATCCCAGATCATCTCGGATGAGATTTGACTTGTTAAAGATAAGCAGCCCCTCAAAAGATCCACTGAACATCCGCATGTTGGGATGACAGAAGATCAAGAAATATGAATCCCATATAGTGCAACTTCAACATTCACACCACACATCTATTTAATCACTAAAGGACATGAGAGACCTGGTCTGATGTCCAAAGAGGTAAAGTCCAGCTCGAACAAGAGGAAACAACATTTGTGGTATGCATTCCATAATGACAAAGACCACACGACGGAGGAATGCAAGGCCCTCCAGTTGGAAGTTACATACCTGATTCGAAAAGGTACATCTGGGAACTACTCAGCGACAAGGGAAAACAGACCTACTCGAAAAATTGGAGCAAGGAAGAGACACTCTAGTGCCCTCACTCAGGCAGACAATCAATGTCATTTTTGGCAGTGCAACTATTTTTATGGAGTATCAAACCAGGGACCAACAAATTTTCCAAAACATCCTTCTTAAATAAGAAATGAATCTGAGGCTCCCTAGCTGGCAAAGAAATTTCTTTTAGCGATGTCAACTTGAGCGATTTAACTTACCCTCAATGATATTTTAGTGATCAAACTTCGAGTTTGTGACATTGACGTTAAACGTGTTCTGCTTGACCAGGGAAGCGCCGTGAATAACTTACACTCACGTGTATTAAATAAGATAGAGCTAGAGGAATGGGTCATCCCGAAATCCACTATACTCCCTGGATTCAACAACTCTAGCTAAATCTCCCAAGGCAAAGGCACCTTATGAATTACCGTCGGAGAAGTTGTAAAGGATGTCATCTTCCAATTTATGACAATCAACATGGCATACAACATCATAGTGGGAAGGCCATGGATCCACCCATAGAGGCCGTCCAATTGACGTACCATCAAGGGATCAAGTTTCCTTTGCCCTGGGGAGTCAAAATGATCAATGAAGTACAATTTGTGTCTTGAGAATGCTACATTCTCGCACTGGCAAACGGGTGTAACTAGGTGTAGCAATTACGACACCTTAAAACTCTAGTCAACCCATGGACTCTGGACAAAGCAATCGTTGAAGGTATGATAACAACCTTGAAGATCCAGATATAACCGACCCATCGGAGGTCTTGGATGAGCCGGATACACCAAGAATAACTACTGAAGAGCTCTAATCCTTACCACTCTGGGTTCGGCAGGCGGTGCGACAAGTACCGATGGGGGCAGAATTACACCCAAAGAGGTAAAATCATGCATTTTTAAAAGCTAATGATGATTGTTTTTCTTGGATGCAAAATGATATGACAGGTACCCATTCAAGTTTTGTGACACACAAACTTAGAATTGACCATTTCAAAAGCCGTCTGACAAAAGTTGCATTAACATAGGGATACAAAAAACACAGTCATCAAATAGAAATTGGCAAGCTATTATAAAAGCTCCATTTGTGAGTTCGGCTACCTGGATTTTCTTGCTATTGTCGTGGTGATATAGAAGAAGAATGGAAAGTGGAGGATGTGCATGGACTTCATCGGTCTCAACCAGGCTTGCTCTAGAGACTCGTTTTGAGTACCACACGTCGACCAAATCACGGATGCCACTGCTAGACATAATTTTCTAAGCTTTCTAGATGCGTACTCTAGATACAACCAAATCAGCATGGATCCAGACGATCAAGAAAAAACATCATTATCACTTTGTTTTAAATTTATTTGCTTTTTTGGCTTTAAAATCGGCCATATACTTTTGCAACTCTTATTTTTGTTAATGAGGGCCTTGTGTTCCTATGAAGCGCCCATGTTCCTTCTTCAATAGTTAATCCTTTTGAAGGTTTTCATCCCCGATTCACTACAATTGTTCATCCTTCTAATAAGCACGAGATGACATCTCAAGAAGATCTTTCTTAGCTTGCTCGAGGTCAATATCATCCTCGTGGAGCTTCTCTAAAAGCTGAGCATTCTTGGATTTGAATTTAGATTTTTGTAGTCGAGAAACATGCAATTCATCTCGAAGCTTGGACTCTTTGTGGCGGTTCTCTTGAAACTTCTTCTTCAAAGCCTGGAGATGGATCAAGGTCATCAAATTCAGGCCGAAGCACTATGAGATTTTGTAATGTATCTTTTTCCAAGCCTTTAACATGGCCAATTGGGATTCAAGGGCATTCTTTTCAGCCAAGAAACTTAATTACTTATATTGTTTCACCCGGTGCTTTTTACAAGCATGCGATATGATAAACGAAAACCTCAGAGAAAAAGAAAACAAAAGTTACGCAACTCAATCAACACAAATCGAAAAAATGCGAACATGTAGGAGATGTTTTTTACCGGGATGTTGTGAAGGATCACATCAGTACGTAAGCATACCATTGTAAGGTCAGACAACGTCACGTTCTCCTTTTTCCCAATAAGGTCAATGCGGAAGTGGGTAAAAGCATGGGGATGAAAAAAAGATAGATATCATCCAGGATGAAGATTGTCCGACCAATCTTGCCAATAATAGAGGGTCAAGGAACTGTCACCACGTGATGAGGACAGACCAGAGGCCGGAAGGTTGGAATGTTCTATTCAACCGGGACTAGGTTGCTAAGCAAAGTTCCACACTCGCTAGATCTTTACTCTTCAACTTTGCAACCTCCCGGCCCGAAGTAAAGTCATCAATCTTAGCAGCCTCGTCTTCATCATCATCTGTCACGTTGACAATGGAAAATAGCGGGGTTATCTCCTCCAACACAATCCACCTCTCTCTCTAGGGGAAAAGGCCTCAGTCCGGAAAGTTACCCTGGACTCCGGAGTGAAGAAGTCCATAAGTTTTGCTTTCACACTAGAAGTTGGATCCTCTGGGACTTCTTTTCCAATACTTTCTTGCTGAAGGTGAGAGAAAATCTTTTCAGCAAATTCCTTCTTCATCTTCCGAGCCTATACGCGATTCACGCTCTTAACTTTTTGCTCTACCTCCTCGGGATTAAAACCTCGAAATCCTTAACCATGTTTCTTTTGTCTACGGGTGCCAGAATATCTCGTTGAGACCCACTATGAAAAATCTATTCATCATTCTTTTATACCCGCATCTTAGGGGCCAAGAGCTTCTTGGCTGGCTGCTTATTAATTTTCTTATATTGTGCTACATGGACAAACATTTGTGTTAAATTAGTTTTCTCAAAGGACTTTCTAGAGTAAAAATAATTAAAATATTTATTCCACTTTACATAAACTTCTGTTACTCTTTGTACAGGATTATGGTTACAACTGAGCAATTTGGGCTGGATTAAATATATTAAAATGGAGGGAATTATCATTATTTCCAAAACGGCCTAAAACACATGCACTATGGCCATTTTGATAAATCGGTCCCTATACTTTACGAATTTTCATTTGGATACTTTAACCTATTCAAAATGTGTATTTTAAACCCATCAACCATATGTGTCTTTCAATCACGCAGACATTAATATCCATGTCACATTATGAAAAATAAATAAGCACTAATCTTTTTCCTATATTTTCTTAATTTCATTTTCTTTTGCTTCTCCACCATCCCCTTACCTTTTTTAGAGTCACTAGCTCCACTATTGATATTTTCATTATCGGCATAACCACCACTCTTCTTTCCACCACCACCTCCATTACCTCCGATGAAAACAACATACTTCATGTCCACCACCACTGCTATGCCTTTTCTGTCGACGTCTTTCACGATGCCAGCCATCGACCACATTACTACAATCACTCCAAATTCAACCACCTCCCAAGATCTCGACCACAAACACCAATGATTTTACCAACTTTCATATTTTACAAATATAAAAAACAAATAGGCATCACATTAAATTGTAAGTTTGAACTTAAATTGTTATTTATGTAGCTATAGGGCTTTTTTAAGAAATACCAAAATATAACATAGGAGATGTAGAGTAACCGGAATATATTTTCCGACGAGATCTTTTTTCATCAGTGGTGGAATTCACTGCTAGGATGGGATGGGGTGGAGAAAAATATTAAAACCTGAGGAAAGGAGAAGAAGAAGGAAATATAGCTCAAAATTCGACAGCAAATTCAAGAGAGAGGCTAGATTAAAAATCGAGAAAAGAGAAAGAAGAAGGATGGAGTACTGTCAATCTTCATCGTCGTTGCACACATTGTCCACGATGTGAATGAGTCAAAAATCTTAGCGGGTGGTCGACGATGATAACCAGGGAAAGGGTAAAGAAAGAAAGAAAGTTTTCCTTTTCATTGGATGTTTCATTTTTCTTCTCATAATTTTATCTTATTATTTTTCTAATATGAATTATTATCTTGCTTTTCAAGGCAGTGTACGTACCCACATATTTTTCCCAACTCATCAAAATGAATGTCACTTAAACTCAATCAATGATTAGAGGAGTGTAAAATACACATTTTGAATATGTTCAAGTATTCAGATGAAAACCCGTGAAATATGGAGACCGACATGTCAAAACGGACATAGTATATGCATTTTTTAGACCATTTTATCATCATTATCTAATTCTACTCAGCATTTACTTGGACAAAGACGATTCTGACGAAAACAATGGGTTATTGCCCAATCTGCCAAATTCAAATCAAATTTTATTTTCTTTATTTATTTTCTAATAATTTTATAATTATTTACAAAATGTCTTTTTACTTATAATGACTATTTACCCTCAAAATCATATAAAAATTAAATTTGTAAGTGGTTTTAAGGATACGCGAATTAACTTGATACAAAGCGATAAATTACGTTACTATTGAATAAACAAAGATAAAATAAATTTAAACCACACAAGTTAAATAGTTTCAGCCTTAGTGAAATAGCCACTCTTGAGCAGGGCTCACCACGACCGGTACAGATGAAAAAAAGAGCAAGAGCTAAAGATAGAGAAAATAATAATATATTGCTTTTGAGCGTGTGTTGCAATATACGTCATGAATTATCAGACCCCCTTTATATAGTAGGGGAGTTCTACTTTAGGTACAACTCTATAAAAGATAAACAATCTTCTGATTCACTGATTATCGATTCCTTATCAATACGTGCCGAGATCGCCACCGTGATATTCGACCGGTCACGGATATTTCGGCTTTCTGTTGGTTGTGCCTGATTATCTGACAATGTTCTTCGAAGTCGTTCGGGGCTAGGACCGATTCCGGGACCATGGTCTCAGTATTCTCGAGGGCAGGTGTTATGCCCCTGGGTTCTGGCCCAGTGGGACTTTGGCTCGATTTCGGTCCCTTGCCGCCATGTCTCAAGTCTGGATTATTTTGTCGGAGGCCGGGATACAGCATGAGCTCGATTTCACCCGTATACAGATAGTCCCCTAATTTTTCCGAGAGTAAACGACGAGAAATGACATGAGCTTCTGATTCTTACTTCGACACATCGTGACAGAAACGGCAAAACATCCAAAACGTCTTGTCATTCAAGTCATAATGGAATTAAATGCATGTCAGCCGCCGGTCGGCCGTCCATGGACATGAAGAACTGCTAAACTACTATAAATATCCCCTCCTTTGTTCATTTTTACTTTACATCAAACCTTCTACCCTCGTACCTTCAGGATTTCAATATTTTCAAAATTTCAAACCTTCTACCCCCGAACCCCCTTTGAAAATGTTCATCCCCGGGGAGTGCTCGGTCAACGTCTTTTTTAAGGTTGAAAAGCCTTCCTCCGTATAGGGTCGGTGTGAGGAGGTCTCGAGATACATCTACTCGATTACCGAAGAGGTCCTCCCTATGGTTCAAAAAGACTGCAATCGGACCGATAAAGAAATAGTGGTCCCCGACCCCGAAGAGGCCATTACCACCTATGTCGAGGGATATCTAAGTATTTATACTTATCCCTTTACATTGGACTAGGTAGACCCGGTCATTTTGGATTTCTGCAAAAGGTACAACGTGTGCCTAGGCCAGATTCATCCATCACTCTAGAGGATCGATCCTTCGTCGATTTTTTATGAACAAAATCGATGGGCGCTCGTTCACCATTAATCATCTACTCCACTTATACAGTCCCCGAATCTTCCGAGGGGACTGATAAAGCTTGTGTGTCGGGCCAGTAAAGCCCTGTTCTTAAGTATTGATGAGGATCGGGATCGAGGCTGGCAAGTACGTTTTGTCCGAGTGAGGACTTCAGACTTGATCCCGGCTGAGTACAGGCCATTCCCCGAAAAGCAGAATACGTCACGTAAGTAGAACTTACTTCCGAATGTTGATTTTATACTTACTTCTCGTTTCCTTATCGGTGCTTTGTGGTGGTGCAGCCGTCGCTCGGGTCCCAAATGTTGTCCCTCGACTCAAGGAGTGGGTCGAGGGTATCGCTTCACAAATGTCCTACTCCGAGCGCTCGTGGCACAAACTCTCGAAGGGCCATTGGGAGGCCTGTTCCTTGAGACTTCTTTTCGGAGTGGGTTGTGTTAGGATTCTTCTTTTAACATTAAGCCCTTACTTTCTTTACTTCTTTTTGCAGGCTTATCTAAGGATATCTTACTTAGGCCATCATTCAGCAGCGAGGACTTACCTGCCAAGTCCCGTGCTCCAAGACAGGCCGAAGAGAGTAAAAGGAAGAAGGCTCCAAGTTCCTCGAGTCGGAGAAAAAGAAAACAAGGAGAAGGCTGGTGCGTAAGTCAAAGGAAAATACCAGCTCCCGAGCACCGGCTTTAGATTTGCTCTATCGGCTGAGGAACGAGTCCGAGGGAGAAGAACCTTTCGTTCTGGTGGCCCGTGAGCCGTTGCAGCTCGAAGAGTAGGGGGTCTCTTAACCAGAGATCCGTGAGACCGATCTGCCTCAAGCCAGGGAGGTCGATGAGGAGACGGGGGCCGAGCCTTCCCGAGATGCGGGCAATGCCCCAAAAGAGGCACTCTGTGTGGTAGACATCACCGAGTTAGCTTCCTTTACCGAGTCCATGTATAACGAGGCCCAAACAGTGAAAGAGCGCCCCAACGAGGGGGGCCATGGTACAGACGACCTCCTCCGCTGCTTTTTAGATGGAGTGGATTCCACCGTCACGGAGGACGTCATCGGATTAGGTGACTTAGAGACACCAAAGAAAAGTCCGTCCTCGGGGGCAGGTGGGCCTAACTCGAGCCCGAAACTGATCAACCGGTTCCCTGCCCCGAGTGCGGATCCTGGTATGAAGCGGTTCATTATCATCACCGTTCCGGAGGATGCCCGTGTTCTTTCTCCCCCGTAGGGGTGGCCAGTTACCTCCGGTGCCTGGTGACCAAAGAAGACCAAGCCAAAATGAACGAGGTAGACGCGCCCTGCCTATTCAATGAAGCACAACAAGCACTACTCTAGATAATTACTGATGATATCAATTTTTCCTTTGATACTTGAACTAATTTATTGATAATTCTCATATCTTTCTTCGTATTTGTAGGTCTCGGCGCTTCACCATGAAACTTTCCTCCGGTATCGGGATGAGCTGAACCAAAAAGCCGAAGTCAAAGAGCTTGCTGAGAAGAGAGACACGTACAAACTTCTCAGCGAGCAACGTGAAGGAGAGGATAAGAGCCTTTGAGCTGAGTTGGAAGCGGCTCGAAAAGAACACGCCGACCTGGTTAAATAGGTACAAATCTTTGAAGCTAGTGACGATGAGCTAGACATGGTGACTAATGGCCAGAACGCGCAGGTCCAACAAAAGATTGATCAGATCGACCAACTCCGAGCCGAGATAGATGTAATCAAGGTCGAGGCCGAAGAGTGGAGAGGCAAGATGGACCACATCGCCTCAAAAAAGGAGACCTCCGGGGCGCAATAAACCTCGGCGGAGGCCCAACTTCGAGCAATGAGGGAGAAGGCTGAGGCACGATCCTAGAAAATTGAGGAGGACCGGTCTCAGCTAAGCTCAGTTGTTGCCGATCGAGAGATCCTTGTCAAGGAGCTTAAAGCGGCCAAGTCGGTGGTTGAAGTAACCAAAGACGATGTCGATGAGATGGTGACCCAGTATAAAGCCGATGTCGAGGCAGCACATGATAGCTTGAAAGACATTTTCTAATACGTGAAGTGGCAGTCCTGAAGGGAGGCCCTCAAGGAAGTTCATGATTGGGGTTTTAATTTGTCGGTCGAGGTCAAAAATGCTTAGGGGCTCGAGGTTGAGGCCAAGAAGCAGCGTATCCCGAGGACGAAGAAGACTCCGAGGGTTCGGGCGGATTCGGGGGCGGAGAAGACTCCGATGGTCCCGGTGATGAGGCGAGCTCAGGCAAAGACCAAGCTGTTTAAGTGCCTTGTAAATTTTTCTTTATTTTTGCACCTTTGTACTTTTTGTTGAGGTTGTTTGGCCTTTGTAAAGATATATATATATATATATATATATAAAAGTCCCTTCGATATTTTTTAAGCTTGTTTTCTTTCGCTCTTTTCTTTATTGTAAAGATATCAAATGCCTTAGCACGTAATAATTAGGTCTTGTTCGGAGGTTCGAACAGGCCTTGCTCTCGATATTATTTTGCTTAAGACTCGTAGGGGGCTCGGTATGACTGGAAGCTTTCCCCCAAGTACTTAGAATATTTTACATTACAATTTGCCGAGGGTAACCTTTTGAACCGGTTTAGTAATTTTGAAAGCCTTATTTTTGGTTACCAGTCTCGGACGTCTCCGAGCCTTTCTAAGATGGCCATAGCCTTTCTAGTTCAGGTGTTGCCCAATGGGCTTGTTACCCCGAGTCATCCGGGCTTAACCGAGATAACCATCCCGAACGGAGGTGGCCGTAGCCTTTTTAAGTTCGGACACTACCTAATAAGCTTTGTGCCCCCAGGATTCATTATCCCGAGCCGTCCGAACCTGCCTTAGGCGGCAGTCCCTGAGTGAGATAGCCCTTGGGCTCGAGGCCTTTAGGGGATCAAATGTAAGAAAGAAAAGTTTTCAACGGACAAAATATTTATCCGCAAGGTAGAAACTTCCTTTTATTTTTGTGTGCAATATACAAAGTTACACATGTGTTCAAGCTTTGTGTCTGGGCTCAGGCAGTCTATGTGGGCACGGTTCATTTGACCGTTTGTCCCTTACAGTAAATCCTATCAATCGAGCCTAGACTATTCGAGCTCAAACTTTCTTTCCTTGCCAAAATCTTTATCCGAGGGTGATGCCCCCTAGTATTCGAGGCTGATCATAGTGAAGCCTCGGATACTGTTGATGTGATCCTTGACATTGTTTCACAATCGGTCTTCGATTCTAAGATAGCACGATCCATTGTTGCCTCATTAAAAACCTTGCTGGAAAACTCATTTGGGACAAAATCATTCAAGGGAAAAAGAGTGCAACGCGTGCTTTCAGGCCTAAGAAATTATATCGTCCTTTGTCGGTCACCTACAAGTGTTAGTCCAAAATGTAAATAAATAAAAGGAGTAAACGAGGTCATACCTTAGCAGTAATATCATTTCAAGTGAGTTATGTTCCAGTTGTTCGGTAGTCGCTCACCGTTCATTGCTCCGAGTTTGTACGACCCTTTTCTGGTGATCTCGATATTTGATACGGACCTTCTCAGTTCGACCCCAGCTTTCCTTCGTTCATGTTCCGGGTGTTTAATGTGACCTTCCTTATCACTAAGTCACCAACATTGAAGTGTCGAAGTTTGGCTCTTCGATTGTAATACCTCTCGATTCGTTGTTTTTGGGCGGACAATGGGACGAGGGCTGCTTCGCGCCTTTCATCTAAGAGTTCCAGGCTCGTATTCATGGTCTCGTTGTTTGACTCTTCGATCGCATATCAGAACCTGAGACTCGATTCTCCGACTTCGACCGGTATTAGAGCTTCGGTGCCGTAAACCAATGAGAACGGGGTGGCCCCGGTACTGGACTTCGAGGCGTACGGTATGCGCATAGGATTTCGGGCAAGATTTCTTTCCATTTTTTTTTTGGCGTCGGTCAATCTCTTTCTGAGGTTTTGGAGTATGGTTTTGTTCGTGGACTCCGCTTGCTTGTTCCCACCAGGGAGGATGTTGACAGGATTCTTTTGATCTTATGGTCTTTGAGAAACTTGCTTACTTTGCTGCCGATGAACTGCTTCCCATTTTCACACACGATCTCAGCCGGCATTCCGAACGACATATTATGTGGTCCCAGATGAAATCAATGACTTCCTTCTCCCTGAATTTCTCAAACGCCTGGGCTTCCACCCATTTAGGAAAATAGTAAGTCATAAATAATATAAATTGAGCCTTAGCAGGTGCCCATGAAAGGGGGCCGGCGATGTCCATCCCCCATTTCATGAACGGCCAGGGTGATGAGACCGAATGTAGCAGCTCCCCAGGCTAATGAATCATCAGAGCATGACTTTGACATCTGTCGCATTTTCGTACAAACTCCTTCACGTCCTTTTTCGTGTCGATCCAATAGTAGCTGGCTCTGATTATTATCCGAACTAATGATTCGGCGCCCGAATGATTTCCGCAGGTGCCTTCGTGGATTTCCCTCAAAACATACTCGATGTCTCTGGTCCTAGACATATTGCGAGTGGGCCATTGAACGTTCTCCGGAACAGTGTACCGTCTTCGGATAGGCTGAACCAGGCCGCCTTTGTACGCAGAGTCCTTAATTCCTTAGGGTCCGAGGGTAGTTTTCTGGTCTTTAGATATTCTATATATTTGTTTCTCCAGTCCCACGTTAGGCTTGTTGAGTTTATCTCCGCGTGACCTTCTTCCACTACCGATCTCATGAGTTGTATGACCGCCCCCGAGTTTAACTCAACGTCATCGACCGACGATCCCAAGTTAGCAAGGGCATCGGCCTCGCTATTTTGATCCCGAGGCACATGTTGTAGAGTCCACTCCTTGAACCAATGTAATGTTACATGTAGTTTATCCAGGTATCTTTGCATTTGTTCCTCTCTGACTTCAAACGTCCCATTAACTTGGTTCACCACAAGGAGGGAGTCGCACTTAGTTTCGAGCACCTCTGCCCCCAAGCTTTTGGCCAGTTCGAGACCTGCAATCATGGCCTTATACTCGGCCTCATTGTTAGTTAATTTTACAGTCCTAATATATTGTCTAACTACATTACCTGCGGGTGGCTTCAATATAATTCTAAGTCTGGACCCCTTTGCGTTTGAGGTGCTGCCTGTAAAGAGGGTCCAGATTCCCGAAGAAGTCCTTGAATTTAACAACAACTCTTAATCAACCTCTAGTATTAGGGCCGACGTAAAGTCGACCACAAAGTCTGCCAAAATTTAAGATTTAATAGCGGTCCAAGGCCAATAATCGATATCGTACCTGCTGATCTCTACGATCCATTTGGCCAACCATCCCGAGAGCTCAGGTTTATGCATTACACTCCTTAATGGGTAAGTGATTACAACACATATGGGGTGACATTGAAAGTATGTTTGAGCTTCCTAGAGATGCTTAGCAAAGCAAGCACCAATTTTCTAGGTGAGGGTATCTAGTTTCAGCCTCACCTAAAGTCTTGCTAACATAGTAAATTGGAAATTGCGTACCTTTCTCTTCCCGGACTAGGACTCCACTTATCGCTATCTCTGATACTGTCAAGTACAGGTACAATTGTTCTTCTGTCTTCGGCGTGTGAAGCAGTGGTGGGCTCGATAGATATCGCTTGAGCTCCTCCAAGGCTCGTTGGCAATTAGGGTCCATAAGAAGTTACTCTTTCTTCAACAGTGAGAAGAATCCGTGGCTCTTGTCGGAGGACCTCAAAATAAATCGTCCCAAGGCGGCTATGCATCCGGTTAACCTTTGTAAGGCCTTAACGTTTTCCGCAACAGTGATATCTTCGATGGCCTTGATCTTATCGAGATTGATCTCGATTCCCCGGTTGGATACCATAAATCTGATGAATTTATCGGACCTGACTCCGAATGCACAATTCTCCGGGTTTAGCTTCATATTGTATTTCTTCAATATGCCGAAGGTTTCCTGCATATGTTTCAAATGGTTCTCTACTCACAGGGACTTAACCAACATATCGTCAATGTAAACCTCCATTGATTTTCCTATTTGTTCTTCAAACATCCGACTTACTAGGCGTTGGTAAGTGGCACCGGCATTTCTTAGTCCGAACGGCATCACGTTATAGTAGTAGGTGTCGTACTTGGTGATGAAGGAAGTTTTTTCCTGATCACCCAGGTCCATCCGAATTTTGGTTGTACCCAGAATAAGCGTCGAGAAAACAAAGGATCTCGTGGCCGGCCGTTGCATGGATCATGCGATCGATGCTAGGCAAAGGGAAAGAGTCCTTGGGACATGCTTTATTCAAGTCTTTATAGTCCACACACATTCTTAATTTGTTCCCCTTTTAGGGGACTACTACTACGTTTGCTAACCAGTCCGGGTATTTAACCTCCCGAATGGACCCTGTTTTAAGGAGTTTAGATACCTCGTCCTTGATGAAAGCATGTTTGAACTCAGATTGGGGTATCCTTTTCTGCTTGACCGGGTGGAACTTCAGGTCTAGGCTTAGCCTGTAAGTGGTTTTCCAGCAGGATCCCTGTCATATCAAGGTGGGACCAAGTGAAACAATCTTCGTTAGCTATAAGAAATTAAATGAGTTTTTTCTGAGCTCGGGATTCAACCTCGTGCCCAGGTATACCTTTCGATCGGGCAAGTGTTCGATCAATACGACTTGCTCCAGTTCCTCGACCGCTGATTTGGTAGCGTCGGAATCGTCGAAAGCTATGAAAGACGTGGGAACCCCGTAGTCGTCGTCCTCACCCGTCTCCTACTTCTCCGGTTGGGACATAGTCGGTGTCAGTAGTTGCTATTTGGTTTCTCCCTTGGTGACCGAACCCAACTCCTTCAGTGTCGAAATTATGGATATCGGGACCACCTCATCGACCGCGAATATCTCTTTTGCGGCCGGTTCTTCTCCATAAACTGTTTTATTCCTCCCGATGTTGGGAACTTCAACACTTGGTGCAGATTCAAGGGTACCGCCCTCATGTTGTGAATCCATGATCTTCTGAACAAAGCATTGTACCTCATCGAACTTTGTTTCTTGAACGGTCCCCGGGGGGTTCACCGGTAATGTTATCTCCCCTTTAGTGGTCTCACATGCCATGTTGAACCCGTTTAGGACTCGGGCCGCAGCCATGATCTGATTTTGTAGGCTGAGCTGTTCCACGACCCTCGATCTGATGATGTTGGCCGAGCTACCTAGATCAATTAACACATGCTTAACTCGAGATTTATTTATAGTACTATGCACTGTGGGGCTGCACGATCCCCTCAGTGTCTTCGTTATTGAAGGACAAGATTCCCTCCGGCACGTAATCTCGAGTACATTTTTCCCTTGTGAAGGATACTTTGGTGCGCTTCAGCATCGGCCCCTGGGGAAGGTCGACCCTACCGATGATCATGTTAATGACGTGCTGAGGTTCCTCCTACTTGACCTGTTTACTAGAATCCCTGTTCCTAAAGTGGTTCTTGGCTCGATCACTCAGGAACTCTTGGAGGTGTCCGTTGTTGAATAGCCGGGCTACTTCCTCTCTTAATTATCGGCAATCTTCTGTTCTGTGGCCGTGAGTGCCATGATATTTGCACATTAGGTTAGGATCCTTTTGGGCTGGATCGGACTGTAGAGGTCGAGGCCATTTGGTGTCTTTGATGCGTCCAATCGCGGATATGATGGCGGCGGCGTCGACGTTAAATTTGTACTTTGATAGCCTTGGTGCCTCCTTATGCCCGATGGGCCTGTCGAAACTATTTTTGCTCGTGAATCCCTAATTTCTTTGACCCCGATCACTCTTTCTTTCACTTTTCATGGGGTTTCGCCCAGATCTGCTACCTCTTCGGTCTCCATTGTATGACTGATACCGATCCCTATTCGCCCTGGGTTCACGGTCAATGTCTCTCCTAGCTATGTAGACGGCTCTAAAGGGGTAAACGGACCTGGAAGGGGCCCCGAGTTGATCGTTTTCGACCCTGATTTTTGGTTGATACCGATTATGCACGTTGGCCCAAGTGACAGCTTGCTACAAAGCCGACAAGCTTCGAGCATTGAGCATTGAATCCCTAGGTGAAGGCTTGAAGGGCCCAATCGTTCGCGATCGGATGCAAGTCCATCCGTTCCGTTTGAAACCGGGACACGAATTCTTTGAGTATCTCATTCTCCCTCTGCTTTACTTTGAAAAGGTCTGACTTCCTGGCCTCGACCTTGATAGCCCCGGCGTGTGCTTTTACGAAGGAATCTGCAAGCATAAGCAAACGAGTCAATAGAATTAGGAGGTAGATTGCGATACCATATCATAGCTCCATGGATAGAGTTTCCCCAAACTTTTTCAGCAGGACAGACTCGATCGCATCATCTTCCAAGCCGTTCCCTTTGATGGCGCATGTGTAGGAAGTCACATGCTCATTTGGGTCGATCGTTCTGTTGTACTTAGGAATCTCGGGCATGCGAAATTTCTTTGGGATCGGTTTTAGGGCTGCGCTCGAAGGAAAAGGTTTTTGAACAAACTTATTGGAATCCAAGCCCTTCAATATTGGAGGTGCTCCAGGGCTTTGGTCGACCCTGGAATTGTAGGTTTTCACCTTTTTGTCATTGGCTTTAATTTTCTTCTCCCCCGATTCTACCCGTTTTGTCAATTTCTCGAGCATCTTTATGATCCCGAGGTTGGTCACCGATTCATTTTCATTCAGCCTCTCTATGATCAGTTCATTTCTACGGGTGACTTCCCGGGATGGCTCGGGCTCAACCCTGCTCGGCGCTCGACTTTGGTTTTGCAACTGGGCTATCGCTGCCTGTTGATCCTGTAATATTTCGAAGATCACCCGCAAATTGGTCCTATCATTTTCACCGATGTGCGTATTCTAGGCAATCGATAGGACATCCCTGCGCACGCTGTTCTTAGGATCGGTAGGCAAATTTGTATTGATGGCCACATGCGAACTAGCATCGATCGGGTCCGCGACCGGAACTCCGCCGAGATTGACTGGGGGCACCTCGTTAGAGGTGCTACATTGTTATTCTCGCCATGGTGGCTGGACTCGGCATCTATATTTAGAGGGGCAAACTAGGGGTTTGACATTTCGACTTTGACCTAGAATCAAAGATGCTTCAAAGAACAAGTGTAAAATAGGATGTGTTACGGGAATTTTATCAAATTGCCGGTATTATCCTTAGTCCCATGGTGGGCACCAAACTTGTTACCCTCAAAAATCGGATAACAATTGAATTTCTAAGTGGTTTTAAGGATACGGGGATTAACTTGATACAAAGCGACAACTTAAGTTACTATTGAATAAACAAAGATAAAATAAATTCAAATCACACGAGTTGGATAGTTTCAGCCTTAGTGAAATAGCCACTCTCGAGCCGGGCTCACCACGACCGGTATAGATGATAAAAGAGCAAGAGTTAAAGACAGAGAAAATAACAATATATTGCTTTTGAGTGCGTGTTACAATATACTTCATGAATTATCAAACCCCCTTTTATATAGTAGTGGAGTCCTACTTTAGGTATATTTCTATAAAAGATAAAAAAAATTCTAATTCGCTGATTGTCGGTCCCTTATCGATACGTGCCGAGATCCCCACCGTTATATTCAGCCAGTCATAGATTTTTCGGCTTTCTGTTGGTTGTGCCTGATTATCTGACGATGTTCTTCGAAGTCTTTCGAGGCTAGGACCGATTCCGGGACCATGGCCTCGATATTCTCGAAGGCAGGCGTCATGCCCCCGAGTTCTGGCCCGGTAGGACTTTGGCTCGATTTCGGTCCCTTGCCGTCATGTCTCAAGCCTGGCTTACTTTGTCGGATGCGGGGATACACCTTTTCACCCTTATACAAAGACTATAGATCTAACCTAACAAAACAAAGGAATATTCTTTCACAAAAATTTTTTATAGGTCAATTTGGGCTATATATTTAGTCCAAAATAAATCAGATGCTAATTTAACAATGAAAAATATGTCCAGTCCAAACAAACTCCGAACTTGAACACATTAAGCAAGTCAAATAAATTTGGGCTATTTGCTACTCTTAGTTACATATATTTAACTTATTCAACCCTAAATAGAGCTGCAGCCGCAGCAGATGAAAAGAAAGTGAGGGTTGGATCCATGCAGCAGCAATCTGGATGTTGTGAGGTTTGCACCGCCCGGCAACCTCTCATCCTCCACCTTCTTCCCTACAGAGGTCTCCACCGCCGCCTCTGCACCGCCTGCGTACTGGCGGCGCACCCTGGTTCCTTCTGTCCTATCTGCTTCGAAGTCTTCCTCCACAACAACCCTCCTCCTCCTCGTTTACGTCTCCATTGCTTCAAATGCCCTTCCATCGCCCACCTCTCATGTGATGTTGTTGCTCCTGCTCATGCTCGTTACTTGTGCCCTCCCTGTTCCAACCCTAATTTCACCTTTTTCAACCTTCCTCGCACTGAACCCGTCCAGATCAACCTACATTTGGCTAAACAGTTGCTCGCCGCTGCTTCCATTGCTTTTGAGTCTATCAACAATGCTGCCGTTATCTCGAGGATTAACGCTGAGATTAGTGTCAAAGAAGCTCTGTTGGCTAAGACTGAAGTTGGCCAATTTTTAATGAATCATCATTTAATGCCCAAAGAGAAAAGATGCGTATCTCAATCTTCTGACGATGATACCTCAAGCAGTTGAGATTCTGCTGGTGTATAACTTCGCTCTTTTTTCAATGATTGGGTTATTTGGGGCTAGTTTTAGGAATATAGGAATTGGAATTATTCATCTAGCCTCTCTCTTGAATATGCTGTCAAATTTTGAGCTATAATTGATACTAAAAAGAAAGTGTTTATGAGACTGACATGCATCTAGGTGTAGTATGTTTTACATCAAACTAACATTTCAAAGCGTTTTAATTGATCGGACCTTCATTACTTCCTTGTTAAATTGGTTTAGAATTTTGGCACAATTACTAGCATAGGAAACATGGTCCTGCCCATCCATCGAACTGTCTAATCTGGCCTAAACATACCTTAGTAATTTTTGGTGCACTTTTCTGGTGTATAAAGTTGAATCGAGAGATGACAAGGGTGAAGTTTGTCTCTTGAAAGCATTTTACTTGGAAACTACTTCTTTACAGTAATGTATTTTGAAAACAATGACAAGGAAACACGATGAGTCATCCTCACAAGTAACAAGACGCAGTAGAATGGTGCCTGTGATAATGGTTGGTTACAATGACATGCTCTTATTTGTGTTGATCTATAATTTAATTATCGGCTTTGGTCACAGTCTTTTCTTTTTGTTACCAAATTGTCAGTGTTGCGTATCACTCTGGCTTCTGTTTTTAAATGGTAGGCTGAGAAGCACAATTCTGATTAGAAAACGATTGCCAAATTATTTCTTTGTGTTTGATATAGTTGTTATAGAATAACTCTTCCATCTTATGATATATTGAAACAGTAGTTTTTTTGTTTTGTTTTGGCTGATGCTAATGCGGGTGGGACTTTTATTAGCAAATCATTAGATCTGTGTATGAGTTCCATGTTTTTAGGATGCAGATAATTCTGTTGAAGACTGGTTACAGTGGGTTTCATGATTTTCAGGTTTGTTACTGCTAGATTTCTATCCTAAAAGGTGCAACCAGTTAGCGTAGACGTTGATATTCTTTTTATCAAAGGACATGTAATGAGGGCCTTTTAGCTTTGAAGATGTGAGCCCTGAAGATATGTACGTCTCTTCTAGCTTGTCTCCTTTAGATCGTCAATCTTCTTTGGACAGAATGTCCATCTTCTGTAGAAAAAGGTTTCAACTATTTTGTTGAAACAATTATATTTCTAGGGCCTTTGATATTTCAGGTTGATGATGTGTCTTGTCCAGTGATTACAATAGTTTTTTATTTTCCTTGTACAAAGTACTTGCTGATCATCTCTCTTTTGTGCGTGTTTTCGCTATGGAACGATAATATGCTGGTGTGCAGAAATTTGAGCTGAATTTGGTTCTAACATGGCACGCGAAAGCATCCTGTACAAACTCATAAAAATGTTGTTTTCAGAGGTGGGTCTTTATGTCATCATACAATCTGTTATTTTCTTAGTAGTTACCACTTCACATAACATGACAAAAGAAAGTATGAGCTTTTAATGAATTCTGCTGTTTTTGCATTACCATTTTCGATGCTCTCTAAGCCTTAGATATCATACTTGAGAAAAACTTCTGAGCTTCTTTATTGGACCAGGTAGGAAACAAATTACTTTTATTAAACGGTTTGGTCTTCATGGAGATGTTACTCTGGAAGACTTTCATCAACGGATACGCACAAAACAAAATAGTGTGGATCCTTCTGTTTTGTATGCCAAGTCAGCTTTCTCCGGCAAGCTTGTCGTTGGGAAGACCACAATTGAGACTGAGAAGGAAAATGCAGCATGTGTGTGGACCAAAGTGTAATGCTCATATCCTGAAAATGTTTGTGCATACATATTTGAGAGCCTTTGTCGGGGCAGGACGCCAATTACTTGGACGTAATATAATATAATCTAAGAAGCCACAGCATTTCACCATACAAGGCAAGTTTCTTCGGAATTGATTTTTCAAGTTATATTACTCTTTTGTAAGAGCTTTTACCTATAAGAGCAAGAGCCATCATTTAACTGGTACAGTTTTTGTCTCCATAAGATACTTCCTTAAATATATGTAAAATAAATATTAATTTACTATGCTATAATGGTTCCAAAGTTACCAGCTAAATAAAGAATTTGCATAAGACATTCATTACCATCTTATCACATTTCCTTTCACTACTAGAAATCCGGAAAAAGCGACCACAAAAAGCGATCAAAATTGGTTTCTTTTTGGCCAAAAGCGACCAAACAGGCCTGATCCATATTAAGCTGATCCCTTTACCTTAGCGACCAAAGTTGGTCGCCAATTAGCGATCAACTTTGGTCTCTAAGGTAAAAGGACCAAATATTCCGGGTAAAGCGAATAGAGACCAACTTTGGTCGCTAAATTGGCGAATAAAGTTGGTCTCTACATATAAATGACGGTTTTTTTATTTATTATAATCTGAAAAATTGCGACCAACGTTGGTCGCTATCTTGAAGAATAATTTCTTTTTTTTTTTTTTATGATAAGCGACCAACGTTGGTCGCTATATTGGCAGAGTTTAAAAATCTGGGTCAAATAGCAACCAACGTTGGTCGCTATTTCCCGGTCGCTATTTCCCATAAGATTGTTTTTTTTTTCAGTGAAAAGCGACCAACTAGAGACCAACGTTAGTCGCTTTTCTTGGTTCATTTTTTTCAGAAACTGCCTGTTTTGGGAGCTACACCACCTGCCAGCTTACCAAAATCCTAAACAGGCATTTTATGCCATAACGGACAACAACAACGACGACGACAACAACAACAATAACAACAACAAACCAAATTCGTTTATGGCATTTTATGCCATAAACAACAACGACAACAACAACAACAACAACAATAAAAGTAATATATTATAAAGTTCAATATAACTTATACATTAAGCTAACCAAAATAAGTTAAATGTTATTACAATTCAAGGATTATTTTGTACATCATTAGTGTCATCGTCCGATGAAGTTTCATCACGAAGACGGTGTGGAGAAAGGTGTCATTGTCTAGGACCAGAGGAATGATAACGGGGAGGACGGGAGGAACTAGCACGGGGAAGGCGAGCCTCTGGCAATGACTCACGAGACCGGAGAATCGGAAAAGCGCCAGAAGCCAAGAGAGATTTGAGCTGCTCTTGTATGCCAATGTACTGAGCATCTCTAATCCTTTCTCNAAAGCGATCAAAATTGGTTTCTTTTTGGCCAAAAGCGACCAAACAGGCCTGATCCATATTAAGCTGATCCCTTTACCTTAGCGACCAAAGTTGGTCGCCAATTAGCGATCAACTTTGGTCTCTAAGGTAAAAGGACCAAATATTCCGGGTAAAGCGAATAGAGACCAACTTTGGTCGCTAAATTGGCGAATAAAGTTGGTCTCTACATATAAATGACGGTTTTTTTATTTATTATAATCTGAAAAATTGCGACCAACGTTGGTCGCTATCTTGAAGAATAATTTCTTTTTTTTTTTTTTATGATAAGCGACCAACGTTGGTCGCTATTGTTGCAGAGTTTAAAAATCTGGGTTAAATAGCGACCAACCTTGGTCGCTATATTGGAGAACATTTTTTTTTTGGTGATAAGCGACCAACGTTGGTCGCTATATTGGCAGAGTTTAAAAATCTGGGTCAAATAGCAACCAACGTTGGTCGCTATTTCCCGGTCGCTATTTCCCATAAGATTGTTTTTTTTTTCAGTGAAAAGCGACCAACTAGAGACCAACGTTAGTCGCTTTTCTTGGTTCATTTTTTTCAGAAACTGCCTGTTTTGGGAGCTACACCACCTGCCAGCTTACCAAAATCCTAAACAGGCATTTTATGCCATAACGGACAACAACAACGACGACGACAACAACAACAATAACAACAACAAACCAAATTCGTTTATGGCATTTTATGCCATAAACAACAACGACAACAACAACAACAACAACAATAAAAGTAATATATTATAAAGTTCAATATAACTTATACATTAAGCTAACCAAAATAAGTTAAATGTTATTACAATTCAAGGATTATTTTGTACATCATTAGTGTCATCGTCCGATGAAGTTTCATCACGAAGACGGTGTGGAGAAAGGTGTCATTGTCTAGGACCAGAGGAATGATAACGGGGAGGACGGGAGGAACTAGCACGGGGAAGGCGAGCCTCTGGCAATGACTCACGAGACCGGAGAATCGGAAAAGCGCCAGAAGCCAAGAGAGATTTGAGCTGCTCTTGTATGCCAATGTACTGAGCATCTCTAATCCTTTCTCTTTCCTTGGAGGCTTCTAGCTCGGCTGTGAGCTTTGCCACAGTCTCCCGCACAGAGGAGAGGCTCTCCCCATCAAGTTGCTCCGCTTGCGCGGAAGTGCCTATTCCTTGCATTCCACACTTATAGTGGTGGAATTTCTTAGTGGAAAGCCCGTATACCTTCCCCCATTTTGGACCACCAGCAGCCTGCGTCCATAGTCTTTCAGCATCCTCGTCCGACGGTTGGATTGGGTCGCCCGACTCATTAGGTGGTTTGCTACGTATGAATTCCTCCATCTCAGCTGTGAAGCGACCCTATAAGAAAAATTACATTGAATTAATATTTCAAAAGTTATATAAAAGTAAATCAAAATACTTAATGAAAATTGAAAACTTACATGTACAGTCGAGGCTCGGCCCTCGACCCACCTTTCTTCATCCAAATTTTTCTTCTTCTTGACAATATGAGTCTCCTTGAATAACTCATCTTGCCTCATCAGATGCCCCAACTTCTTCTCCTGAAAACTCATAAATTTTAGTTAAAAAACAGAGTAGATATACGTTGAAAATTAAAATTAAATTAAACAATTACGTATCATTCTTCTCTTTATTGTCCCGAGGCTGATCGCACCTCCAGTGTGCAGGGAGCCTCCCTTCTCAGAAGCACGAGCTTTCTTTCCTTTCTCGCTCTTCTTTAAGAACTCTGCGGTTAGCCATTGCCTTTGCAAATCCTCCCATAGATGGTCAAGCAACCAGGAGGGCTTTTGGTTCAACTTTCTAGCTTTGGAAAAGCAATGTGACAACCGCTTGCGAGCCTTGAGATGGAAATTAGCAGCTACATCTGCGCTATAGCGGTGTTCCTATATACACTTGCTCTGTATTTTAAAAGTTAAGTATTTATATGGATATATCATAAATATAAATAATTGTACTGCTTAAAAGAATATTTATACCTTAAATTCATTGAAAATTTGCTCCTTAAGCGAGAATGAAAAATCACTCCAAGTCGCATAAGGGCCATCTAATAGCTTTCTGGTGGCTTAGGTGATTATCCTTGTAGTAATATTACTAGGGATGAACTTGTAATTTAATAAACTAAACACATTAATATCGTAGTAAACTGTACAAAACAATAAACGTAAAAATAACAAATAACTCTTATCCATCACCCTCATGGACTATGATGATCCTGCCATATTGATCACAATGCACCTCCTCGTCATCATCACCATCACCGTCCGAACCATGAATATCAGGGGCATGTGTGGAAGGTGTAGGGGGGTCAGAGCTAAGGTTAATTAATTTCATATCCTAAAAGTTCAATTCATAAACTAAAATTCCAATTCATATCCTAAAATTCCAATTTACAAAATAAAAGTTCAATTCATATCCTAAAAGTTCAATTCATACACTACAATTTTAATTCATATCCAAGGTTCAATTCATAAACTAAAAGTCCCATTCGTATCCTAAAGGTTTAATTCATATCCAATTCATAAAATTTCAAGACAATACAAGTATAATTCAAATCTAACTAAACTAAATTCAACACTAATTAAACTAATTAGTTAATAAAATTAATTAACAAAACTAATTTGAACAAGACCTAAACCCTAATCCTCAATAAAATACATTGTTCAAAGAATTGAAACACTAATTAAAATAATAAATTACCATACATCAAATATTGTAACACACACACTAAAAATAACAAAGATTGAAGGTTATAATTCTAACCTTGATTTTTTATAGGTGGAGAAGGAGAGAGATAGGCGCGGCAGTGGGCAGCGACGAGCAGCAGTGGCGGCGACGGGCAGAGGCGGCGGCGTGGTGGCGCGGGGTGGGTGAACGGGATTAGGGTTAGTGAAATAAGAGAGTTGGGAAATTTTGGCGAAATAAAGGGAAACCCCGGTTTTGTTTCTGTAAATTACAAAAAGCAACCAACAATAGCGACCAACGTTGGTCGCTTCTCTAAAAATTTTAAAATTGAAAATAGCGACCAACGTTGGTCGCTATTTTGTACTACGATGGGTTATGTGATCGCATAACCACTATGCGAACCGCATAACGATCGCAGAATTGACTTGCACACACACACACAAAATATAACAAAATGCGATCACAAACTCCACGGCAAAGTGGCAAACGCGATCGCAAACAACCGCAGATAGCAAGTTTTAACTAGGTGGTCTGTTTCAGTTTGCGGTGACTATGCGGTCCGCATATTAGTTATGCGATCACAAATGTCACCGCATTTCGTCATCGTCTTCAGCCTGAAGAAGGGTTTAGTTATGCGGCCCAAAATGCGGACCGCATTCCGATTTTGCACACCGCAAAATGCCTTTTCGGTTCGTTCCTTTTTTCTTTTTTCTTTTTTTTTTCTATTCGTTTTTTCTTTGACATTGGTCACAAGCCTTGACCATTTGATTGGCATCATGATAGATTGAAAGCCAATAGTAACCACATTCAACAACCTTAGCCGCCTTTCGATTTTCTCCATGATGACCCCCAACCGGTGAATCGTGGCATGCTTTTAGATATAAGGCAATATATATATATACAATATATACTATATATATTTATATAGATATATATAATCAATTTATATTAGTATATACATATATAGTTTATAAGAAATTTTCCTAGATAAAAAAATTTTCCGGAACGAAAAAGCCCGTTTAGGCCCGTTAGGCCCATTTAGGCTTGGGCCCGGACCACAATACAGCCTTAAATACACTTAGTATACTATAACGGTGATTCATCGTTACAAGTGTATCAATACCTAAAAGAATCCGTCTCTGTGTTCCGAGCGCTTCATGTTCTTATATATATATAACTAATACGCTATACTATATATATATATAGTATAGTGTATTATATAATACACTATACTATACACTTGGTATATGCAATACACTTAGTATATATATACTATACTATACTATGCACTAAGTATTAGTGCATTAGCTAATATTATATCGAATATAGCTTTTATATATATATATATATATATATATTAATTGATATAAATCGAGACGTTTTAATTTATTGTTAATATGTATACATGCATATGAGTAGATTATAAGTCGATGAATCAATTTACAAGTGTATCAATACCTAAAAGAACTCAT
Source organism: Nicotiana obtusifolia (assembly GCA_002018475.1). NCBI lineage: Eukaryota > Viridiplantae > Streptophyta > Magnoliopsida > Solanales > Solanaceae > Nicotiana > Nicotiana obtusifolia. The sequence continues at coordinate 629,198 of MCJB01010886.1, read as the reverse complement.
CCCTGATATATAATACACTATACTATATATATCTATAGTATAGTGTATTATATAATACACTATACTATACACTTAGTATATATATACTATACTATACTATGCACTAAGTATTAGTGCATTAGCTAATATTATATCGAATATAGCTTTTAGTTATATATATATATATATATGTGTGTGTATATATATATATATATATATATATATAAATGGGGAGGATGAAGCAAAGTAGCGGCAAGAGCTATAATACATCTATATGCTATTCCCAATCTAATGGTGCTATAAACCAAGATCTCTTCGTCAGGATCGCCTGAAGAAAACCAAGAGGAAGCCTAAGCAAGTGAAACTCTCGCGAATAGGAGAAGAAGGCTCCTGGCGAGTGTACCCAATTATTAGACGCAGAAGCTGAATCCTAGAATCCGCATGGTATCCGCCAACTTCAAACAAGAAGGAAAGCCAAGGGCAAGGGAGTTCGCTCCGCTCCGTCCCATGGTTCAATACCCAGAACTACCAAATGAAAGAGACAGCCTGGCATGCGCCACTAAAAAGAGAAGCATCTCGGCGGAAAAAGGAGGTGCTTTACGAGTGGAATCTGCGGGAAGAAGCGTAAGAAAAGGTATCTAACCTCCATAGGGAGCAGGGCAAAGTCTTGTTATCAACGGATTTCTTCTTCCCCTCGCTAGCTGATCCCAGGACTTCCTTAAATGAGTGTTGACTACTCTCTTCTTTCGAATCAGTACC
>MCJB01010886.1:604571-628049 GCA_002018475.1 Nicotiana obtusifolia | reverse complement strand
CTACTGCTCAATATATATATGTGTGTGTGTGTGTGTGTGTGTGTGTGTGTGTGTGTGGATACGCATGCACGCTTCGTAGTACTACTTAACTGCATATATAGCATATTAGAGTATATTTTAGTCTATTCATCCCTTGTATTACAAAAGTGTTAACGGCTTACATTTATATTATTTAGATAGTAAATACAAAAGTGAGTTTAATTTTGACCAAATGTTGACCTGAAAGCAACCAACTTTGGTCGCCAAATATATATTATTTAAAATTAGCGACCAATGTTGGTCGCCAACTATAAATCGGATTTATTTATATTTCCCCAGGTTTGCGACCAAGGTTGGTCGCTAATCTGGGACCAACTGTTACTCCTTATTAAGCGACCACCGGTGGTCGCTAATCTTATAAGTGGGTCCTCTTAAGCGACCAACGTTGGTCGCTAATCTGGAAATTTCTTTGACCAAGCAAGTCTGACCAGTCCGGTCAACAGTTTGACGAAATTAGCGATCAAATAGCGACTAACATTGGTCGCTAATGTATTTAAAATTATTATTTTATTATTTTCACCAGTTTGGCGACCAACGTTGGTCGCTTTTTTGGACAGACCAACGTTGGTCGCTAAATTTTGATCGCTTTTTATCGGATTTCTTGTAGTGTTTTAATCTGCCTATCTCGTGCAGAATTTGCGCTCAAATACAATGGTATCTTCCAAAATTAAAATAGGCGGTGACTCCTTAAGCTATTGTTACAAAAATATTGTAAAAGTCCAAATACAATTCTTTCTTTAATCGAGTTTGTGAATGAAGATTGAGAGTGAATACACCGAAAACGAAGCTTAGAAATTACTGATACGGAGTAATATTTTTCAGAAAGAATTCAGGAGGATCAAGTATATAAGGCCAGGGAGACGATCGTGAGTATAATGCAAAATAACTCTATCAACGAAAAGATCCCGTTTAAGGTTTGAAAGTCAAGCGCCACGACGCCCACGAGGTACAATCAATTGTATATTCTGATGTGTATGTGTATAAAATAGAGAATCTTACGTAAATGTCTCAAATAGTTCTAACTTACCAACATGTATTCATTAATCATACATTTATCAAAAATAGCAAATCACATACAAAATTAAAAATCTAAAATAAGAATTCTTTCCCTCCAAGAATTACACGTAAAGATTTTCTTTCATATTTCGTGATCAGCAATATTACATTCAAGACCGAAAATTTTTTTTGTGTATGAGGTAGCAAGCAAGGTGATAAAATAAATAAATAAATTTATATATATATAGAGAGAGAGACATGATTTAAAATTTTTAACCAAAAAGGGATCTTTTTCAATGGGTATGGTTGAAATTCGCTGAAAACATATAAATGACTCAATATACAAAATTTGAGGAAGATTGGAGTTACTTTGGACTGATTTAATATCAAAATTCGTAGTTAAAAGCAGTATCTCACACACAGGTATTGTTACGTGGCGCCTTCCTGAGGTTCTTTGGAAGGGCAACGTAAGGCTAAGCAATTGATGTCAGTATGATTGTTGTCCGCCAATTAAGGTTCCCTCCGTACGCTAGACTAGATTGTCAGTGCCGTACGGGAAAACCTATGTCATGAGCAATTGAGAACAGAAAAAAGAATTGAGAATGAAGGAAAGCTTGATTGCATAAATGAAAGTTATTACAGAAAAGCTACGCGGTGTCGAGGGGGAGAGACACCAGTACAGAGAATTGTTTGCTTGCTAGAAAGTTTTGAATGCTTGATCCACCCTAATAATGCTTAAAAAAAAAAAACCAAAGTTAGATGACTTTACCTAAGGAAGCTGTAGGGGCATACTAAAAGAAAATGAAATAAAATCTACTCTATATTTACAATGAAAAGGACTTAATCTTCTACAAGGTAGAAACAAGTCGTTTGCAGTAACTTTATCTTTAGCATCAAGGTCCGCGTGCGGTGTTGTCGGCGCGCGCAGCGCTGTGGGCATCTACCTGTGGCTGTGCGCTGGCGCTAGTTATTAGTGGGGCGACAGAGGGGCCTGTGTGCTTGTCACTTGGAGCTGCCGAGACCACGGGGCCGGCCGTGGCGCTGGGCGTTGGGAGGCTTGCCAGGATGCCATGGGGCGCGTCCAAGGGGTCATGGGGCATTGTTGGAAAGCCGCCTTTACTTGCAAGGTAGTCATCAATTATGCTCTTGTAGGCTTTGAGGTTTGTCCCCCTCTCCCAAGTATTCTCCTCTGCATCACGTCCCTTCCATTTCACCAAGAACTCTTAGTGATCTTTCCTTGAGGCATGAATCACTCTATCATTAAGAATAGCTTCAGCACACTTTTCCCGATTGAATTGGGGCCTCGAATACTAGTTATTGTGAGTTGGCTCCGTGAGAGATCCTCCGTATCTTCCCCAAAAGGTTTCAGGAGACTGACATGGAAGACGGGATGAATTTTTCACCAAGCTGGGGTATCCACCCGGTATGCAACTTTACAATGCGCTTTTCAATGGACAAGGGTCCAATATATTTTTGCAATAGGCGAGGGTCATGGACTCCCGCAAATAAGTACCGCTTTGGAATTTTAACCATCACTTTGTCTCCTACCTAATACTCAACAAACCGACGATTTTGATCAGCATGCCTCTTCATCCGCTTTTGTGCTTTGACAAGATAGCTTCGCACTATCTCAAAATTTCGCTTCCATTCTCTTGAGAAGCTAGCAGCTCGAGGAGATTTTGACATTTTTGGTGCATTCACAGTGTGTAGGAGTAGCGGTTGCTATCAGGTAATAATTTCAAAAGCGCTCTTGTTGGTACTAGAGCTCTTTTGTTAATTGAAACACAGTTGAGCAGCATCCAAAAACTTCACCCAGTTCTTCTGCGATCCGGATACAAAGTGGCGGAGATATTCCTCCACTTCTGCTTGGGCCACCAGTACTCGGATGACCCCCTTTGTATCCTCCTTTGACAGGCTGTTGAGGCCTATCATTCCGAGCTTCCACTTGATAATCCCCAAGGCATTCCGCTGCTTGGATCTCCTTAGGTAACGTGTCTACCCTTTGTCTTAGGAGTTCTATACGGGCATAGGGTTTCAATCCTTCTAGGAAAGTGAAGAGTTTGTCTTTGTCCTCCATGTCGCGTATGCTCAGCATGAGTCGGAGAATTCTCACACGTAGTCCCGCACTGATTTGGTCTAGCGGAGCTCCCGTAGCTTCCTCCTTGCATTGTACTCAACATTTTCGGGGAAAAATTAGAGGCGTATGGCTGCCTTTAGTTCCACCCATGTGTCGATAGTATCTTCACTGGCCTTGATGGCTTTGTATTTCACCCGCCACCAGAGTTTAGCATCACCTTGAAGATACATGGCAGCAGTTGCCACCTTCTTAGCTTCTTCTAGGCCTCCCACGGCATCGAAGTATTGTTCGATGTCGAAGATGAAGTTTTCCACTTCTTTGGCATTCAGAGAATCACTGTATGGCTTTGGCTCAGAAATTTTCAGTTTTCGTGTCGCGGGGGCGAAGTTCACAGCACCCCCGGTTTGGTTCCCGCTTCCTCGAAGCAGGCCTTGTAAAGCAGCATCGACAACGTTGAGCTGACCTGTTAAGTTGTCTATAGTTTGTTGCATGGCAGTCACCCTGTCTGCCTCTTGTGCCCTGTGGGCTAAATCTTCGACACGCTTTTGCTGGAGGCTCTCAAATTTCCCAAAAATTTCGGCTGCCTCTGTGGCTGCCGTTTGTCGGTCTCCTTCAGAGTTGCGGCTGATGTTTTCTATGTCAACTTCGGCCTGGTGCATCCTGTGATCCAGGTCGTCCAACCTTTGCACTAGGCTGGTCTTTAGGTCAGGCACCGTTTCCACGATGTTCAGTAATGCGTCAACCATCTTCTTAAGGGTCGCGATGCGATCCCCATGATTCACCAGGGTCAGAAATGGTGGTAATTGCAATGTTATCCCTCGTCCGATGTCGAGCAAAGGCTCTGATACCAACTGTTATGTGGCACCTTCCTGAGGTTCTTTGGAAGGGCAACGTAAGGCTAAGCAATCGATGTCGGTACGATTGCTATCTGCCAACTGAGGTCCCCTCCGTACGCTAGACTAGATTGTCAGTGTCGTACGGAAAAATCAATATTGTGAGCAACTGAGAACAGAAAAGAGAATTGAGAATGAAAGAAAGCTTGATTGCATAAATGAAAGCTATTATAGAAAAGCTACGCGATGTCGAGGGGGAGAGACACCAGTACAGAGAATTGTTTGCTTGATAGAAAGTTTTGGATGCTTGATCCCCCTTAATAATGCTTAAAATAAACCAAAAGTTACATGACTTTACCTAAGGAAGTTGTAGGGGCATACTAAAAGATAATGAAGTAAATCTACTCTATATTTACAATGAAAAGGACTTAGTCTTCTACAAGGTAGAAACAAGTCTGTTTGCAGCAACTTTATCTTTAGCATTAGGGTCTGCGCGCGGCGTTGTCTGCGCGCGCACCGGTGTGGACATATGTTAGTGGCTGGGCGTTGGCGCTGGTTATCAGTGGGGCGACAGAGGCGCCTGTGCGCTTGTCACTTGGAGCTGCCGAGACCAGGGGGCCGATTGTGGCGCTGGGCGTTGGGAGGCTTGCCAGGACGCCACAGGGCGCGTCCAAGGGGTCATGGGGTATGGCTGGAAAGCCGCCCATGACATTATACATGAATATACATGTGATACACATTTGATACAAATATGATACATATGTGATACACAAATAATACACAACGTGATACATATACCATCTTTTTTCATGTTCATCCACTTCGAGTTTCAATTCAAACCACCTCAAAACTCTACCAAATCATCCCAAAATTGAGATTTAAACTCCTTAAAATGTAACCAATCTATTCCAACAACACCTAGAAAGCAAAAATTTAACAGTTTTTGGCTACAAATAGTTAATTGGCTAATATTGATAATATTTTATGAATTGACTAATTTTTATACTAACTTACTTATGGACTGACATTACTGATAATTCCCTATAAAATATGACTATGAACTTTTACATGTGTTATATGTATTTTTTTTTCAAATATGTACTAAGGTGTACCCTGTTATATACAAATAATGTTGTTTGAATAATTATGCAAGGTAATTGTACTTGTATTTTAAATATTTATGATTTTGTATAAGTGTGTATCTACTAGTTGCGTTCTTAATGGTTAGATAATGCCTATCTTGCAAAAATGATAATTGTGCTTGAAGTTGCAAGTATTCAGCAATGTACGCGTCAAAAAATTATGGGGATCTTATATAAATGTCCCAAATAAGTCCCAACTACCAATCACTAGTCATTAGTCATAGACTTATTAAAAGTAGCCAAGCATATATAAAAATTAAAATCCCAAATAAATAAGGCTCTTTCTCTCCAAGAATCACACGCAAAGATCTCCTTCATATTTTTAATCATGATCAGCAATATATATATATATATATATATATAATTTTTTTTTTGAGAAAAATTGGAAGTGATTTGGTATCAAAATTCATGAGTTCAGAAAATTCTGCGACATATGTATCACACATGTATCACACACACAGGTATACATGGATATACACGTGATTCACATTTGATACAAATATGATACATATGTGATGTACAAATGATACACAGTGTAATACACATATCATTTTTTTTCCATGTTTCATCTTCTACTTCAAATTTTCAATTCAAACTACCTCAAAACTTTGTCAAATCATCTCAAAATTGAGATTCAAACTCCTTACTATATACCCAATCTATTCTAATAACATGCCCTCAAAAGAAAGCAAAGTTTTGACCTTTGTTTGGCCACAAATAGCTAATTGGCTAATAGTGGTGATATTTGGCTAATTTAATTATTAGAGTGATTACTCAATCCAATTTGAAAGATTCTTAAAATTCACATCCGGGTCCGCTTGTCGGGATTTCGAAGATTTTCTTAAATAAGTGTTACCCATAACCTCACGAACATAAATATATAATTTCTACCCAATTGCTTAATCATTTTCGTAGTCTAATCTGGTTTTTTTATTTTATTTTATCAAAACCTAGATTTTCAACAAACTACTAAAATTTCTATAATTTTCATATTAAAATCTACCCATAATCTATGTATTAAACTCATATATTGTAGAATACACTTACCTCAAGATGCCAGGAGAAAATCCCTCTCTAAAAGCTCCAAAATTGGCCAAGAAATGTGTGATAATGAAAGAAATGATCTAAGTCCCGTTTTAAATTAAAACACTGTTCAGGCCTGCCTTCTTCGTGATCGCAAATAAGTCCTCGCGATTCGAAGGAAAAACTGACCAAGCCCTTGAAAACCTTTTACGCAATCGCAAGAAGCATTCGCGAACGCGAAGCACAGGCTCTGCCAACTTACGCGAACGTGACCAACTTTTATGAACGTGAAGGGCATTTCACCTGCCCAGCCCCTCAGGCCCAGGCCTTCAATGCGAACATGAACCATCTCACACAAACGTGATAGCCAATGGCCCAGAGCATCGCGATCGCGAGTTCTTTTTCGTGAACGCGAAAAACAAAATCTCCCCCAACCCAATTCCTTCATCGCGAACGCGAGGCTATCTCCGCGTTTTTGAAGAAGGAAACCAGAACATCATTTGGCAGAAATTTGAACTTAACTTCAGGTGGTCTAAAACTCACTCGAGCCACTCGAGACCCCGTCCAACGACACCAACAAGTCCATAAACATAATATGAACCTGCTCAAACCTTCGGAACACGTAAAACAACAATGAAACTAAGTATCGCACCCCAAAACCAAATTGAATCAACTTATGAACTTCAAACTTTTCAATTAGCTCCGAACGCGTCGAATCATACTTAGACCACTCGAAATGACATCAAATTTTGTGTACAAGTCATAAATCACCATACAGACCTATTCTCAGGCTAAGAATCCCAAACGGACCTCCATAACGCCAAAGTCTACTGCAAATCAAATTTAAAGAACTTCAAAACCTTCAATGCGCCAACTTCCAACATTAGGCGCTGAAATGCTCCTGGATCACCTGAAACTCGGTCCGAACACACGCCCAAGTTCAAAGTCATCATACGAACCTATTGGAACCATTAAATCTTAGTTCCGAGGTCGTTTACTCAAAATGTTGACTTAAGTCAAACTTGGCCATCTTAGACCACTATTAAGGATCCAAGTGTTTCGATTTCAACCTGAATCTTTCCAAACCCAAACCAACCATCCCCGCAAGTCATAACATAGTAAAAGCACATATAAAAATTTTTAATTAGGGGAACGAGGATCTAGAAAGTAAGACGACCAGTCAGGTCGTTACAAATTCCACCTTTAAACCCTCAGTATTGATTCCTCATATATGTTAGGAGTGATGTTGTTCAACAACTACCTAAATATGTACCGTTTTCCGAGAAATAAATAATAAATAGGCACAGTCAATTGAGAGCTCTTCAATCAACTGAAATATGCACGTAGTTAAACAAGTAGAGAAATTAAAAGGCTCAATTATATAAAAACGTAATAAGAATTCATCCTCTAAAAGATTCCATCAAAACCATAGATAAAAAATTAGTTATTCGTGCTAGTATGTAAAAATACAATACTATAATTCATAACAATGAATAAAATATAAAGAAAGAGGAAAAAACGCGAAGTTGAATCATTCTCCTTGCTCCAAGTGTTTTCTTGCCTCCCCAAAGTCTTCTCTCCTTGAAAAAGTGGCTAACTATCATATTTATATCAAGTAGGGTTGAGTTTGGGCGAGTTTGACTTCTCCTAATTCAGATTGGAGAAGCTGGTTTTTCTGCTTCGGTCCCGGTCTGGCAAAGCGAACCTCCCTTTGCTATCATAGATTTCTCTCTTCCGTTTTTCTTTCGCCAATTTTCTCCTATTTCTTTTCCACGCATGTTCATTCCTACACACAAGAAACACGTAATGAGCTTATTTTCACTTCAAAAGCGGTGTGAATTCCTGCAACTTACACAAGAAATAAGATGCAAATATATTCAATTGTGCATTTTCTATCCTTTATCAATGGCGGATACCCGTTTGTGGTTAAACAAAACCATATGAGACCTCAATATGCACTATATTTTCTATCTCTATGGCACGTGGTAGTGCTTTATAAGGTGGAACTTATTTTGTTTTTAATGATTTCATTGCCTTAAAGGGTGGTCTAGGTGTAGATAGACTTGATGGAATTACCTACGTGAGTGTGAAGGTGCGGTCGCCTTTTATAAAAGACTTAAGATGTCTTTTTAGAGCACTCATGAGACCCAAAGTATGTGTATGACCATAAATATACTTTGTTAGTATCGCGGAGTTTACATAAAATTAAGGATATAGTATGTGTTGTAGAGATCTCAATTAATGTCCATTTAGTTTAAGAGTACTTCACTTTGTGTATATTGGTTGTTGCCTCATTTCACTACGTGACTATTCAAATCGAAAGATATTGACGCTTAAGTACATGTTCCTTCTTTTGCCCAGAATTATTCTTATTCTATTTTTGTCTTTGCATTAATGGGGGATTGTTGGTCATAGTTAAACTTGGTAATGCAAAGTCAAAGATTTCTTTATGGTCTCTTTTTCTTCTTTACTTATTTGTCTTTTGTGAAAGACAAAGTATCCCTCATCGATTTTTGAAAGTTTCTTTCTTCTCTTTATATTGAATTGCTCTTTGTTCGGCTTGTATATAGCTAGTAAAAAGGAGTGGTCTCGCGCACATGAGAAATTGGTCCTGAAGGCAAAACATGCCCATTTGTTCGCCCCCTGTGCACGAGATATACGTGAGGCCTAATCCAAATCTAGTTTTGCTAAAATTATTTCTTTATGTTTTGAGCTTACCAGAAAAATATCCAAATACAAACTTACTAGAATATGTCCAAATTCATTCTCTTTGAATTGAAGTTTGTAACGTCTAATTTATTTCTCACAACTATTCTTTAATTTTTGTAACAACTGTGTTTAATTTTTGTAACAGCCCCATTCTAATTTTTGTAATGGCTACAGATTAATTTCTTCATCTATAACTGTCAAACAGTTTTGTCTACAAAAGGCAATCTTCTTTGCGAATTATCTAACACAGAAAACACCTTCATTTTCTCTTCTTCTTCAATCCTGGACAATTGTTTTGTACAAATTCTAAATTTTCAGCGTTTGGGGGTTGTGAAATTTTGGAGAATGACCGGTCTTAACGATTTGCTCCTAATAGTGTCAAAATCTCTTTTAAAGCAATAGCTTGCCACGACACAGTATTTTTCGGCAACTTATTTTTGTTTTCTTCTTGTTATTGGTCAATATTATCCACTAATTTTTCATGCAGCTCTATTATACGCATATTTGTTAATTTATGATTCTTTTCGCTGAATTGCCATTCGAGCATCCGATATGTTGCTATTTGATTTCTCCTTCACAAATACACGTAGGGGTACTTTAAGAATTTCTAAGTAATTTTTTCTTCAATTCTATGTAAACATTGTTTATCAACACATATGAGCATCCTTCTTCGGAATTAATTAATCTTATTTTTATCAAATTCTATTACGTGTCAACTTCTAAGTGTCTTGCAACTATTAAGACTAAAGTCTCAAAATTGAACGTAGAATCAATAATAATTCATTTCCGACTGAATTGACGTACGAATTTGTATTGATCATTCCATTCATCGTTGTGCTATATGTATATGAGAAACAAATTCTTTGGAAACGAAAAATGAGGAATTTTCAGAAATCACTATTGTTTAGTGGTTATAACTTCTTATAACTATCATATATACTATTATTTCGTATAGTTACTATTTAGTTGTTACGTGACTGTATTCGTTGTACTCGCGCTACTGTATTCATGAATACAATAACAGAATTCGTCTAAAAAATAATGGAGTCCAGTTGTGCGACTGTATTCGTTGTATTCACGGTACTGTATTCATGAATACAGTAGCAGAATCCGCCTAAAAAATAGGGGAATGCAGCTGTTTAATAACAAAAAGAGGATCAATTAGCGTGTATATCTCCTAATTTAACTCAACAAAATTAATTCATTCATGTATTCGCGTGGCTGTATTTATAAATACAGTGAGGTAATCCGCCTCTAAAAACAGGGATTACAACTGTTTAATTCTATATTCCATTTATTTGATGAATGTATTTATAAATACAATAAGATAATCCGCCTAAACAACAGCGATTACAGGTATTTAATTCACTGTATTGAATTCAGTTGTATTAAACAACAAAAAATCAAGAATAGGATATATACCGTTCTATTCAATTCGACTGTATACGTTGTATTCAATTCACAGATATTCATTATTCGCTATTATACATTGTATTTAATTCACCATATCCAATTCGACTGTATTCAAACAACAAAAAATCACAAAACACAATGATATTCAGTTGTATTAAAAAAATACAGACCTTTGGAATACATAAATACAGGTGAAAAAATAATGTATTTAAAACAAAAGTACAATATATTTGAGTGTATTTGTACAAAATCCAATGTATTTGTATCATCGAATGTGATTAAATAGCAAAGAAGAAAAGAAAGTTCACCGGAGATGGCGTTTTCCGGCCAAGCAAAATACTGTATACATTGTATTAAAACAAAAAATGGAAACGAACAAAAATCTGACCCTCAAAATTTTTTCGGCGTAGCCATGACTAGATCTATTCACCTAAGAGGATGAGTCAATAGTGGATGATGACGCCGACGACGATTCTGACGACGACCATGATGATGACACCGACGATTCTGCTGATTTGAGAGAGAAGAGAGAGGATTGAGAATCTTGCTGATAGAGAGAGAAGGAAGAGGGAGAGAGAAATAACATAATTGGCGCATTTCATGCCTCAATGGCAGGTATAAATAATGTCTATTTTGCTATAAAATAAAAAAAGAAGCTATAAGTAATAATATTTAAAAATTATTTTGATTTATAATAAATAGAGTGTAATAGTTTGCTATAGGAGGTAAAATTTTCAACAAAAAAAAATATTGAATGGGAGCCTACTTTACTTTTTCTAGAAGAATTGTTGCAAATCCTTATCTCTGAATGTAGTAGCGACTAGCAAAAGCTTCAAATTTTACTGTTGAATTATACTAGTGTGTTTCAGAATCTGGCTTGTTTTGTATAGTTTTTGTAGCAATATAGCTTAAGGAGTAATAGCAATCATGCCTTTGATGAATTTTGACTGTTTTCGCGCGTAAAATCTTCGCAAGAACCACAAATTAGTTGCGGTTCATACTAAGGCTGGTTAATGGTCTCATTTTTACCGGATCGGATCAGATTCGGGCCGAAAATCGATCCGCATCGGACCGGATTCAGGTTGAAAATCGGCTCATACCGGCCCGAACTAGTGGAAACTGGATCATTAACGGTTGCGCAAATCCAACTCCGGTAGCGGGACGATTTGCTCGTTAAAAGCCGGACGGACCGGTACTAAAATGGACCGGAACCGGACGGACCGAGCCGCACCGGACCGGTCCAAAAAAAAGAGATAAATTTTGTCCGTTAACTAGCAGTTGGCAACGACTCTTTTGACCTCCTAGCCATTGTCCAACGGCTAAAAACAGCCATTTTCACCCCATAACCACCCCTAACTATATTTTTCATAACCCCCATTATTTCATCATATTTTTCACATAAATCATCCAATTCTCTCTAGTTCTCTCAAATTCTCTACAATATTGCTATTTTGCTACTTTGGCTATTTGTTAAAATTATACAATTTGGCTACTTTATCAAGTTTTAATTGGAGTTGCTATCACAGTTATATTGGGCTATTTGGTGAAGTTTTGAATTATCAAGTATTGGGTAAATTGGAGGCGCTGCTTGATTGAAATATTAATTTGGCTATTCAAGTTTTTCGATTATCAAGTATTCAACTTATTAATTGAAATGAAGGTTCAAGTTTTAACTTCTCCTCAATTATACGGTTATATTTGGTTGGTCCCCTACTTCCTACTCTTTTATTATTTTTTTGTCATATATTTACTTTATTTACTATAATTATGTCTCAAAGAGGTTCAATTGGAACTAGTAGTGGGGGCCGGGCACGTGGTCGTGGGGAAATAGGGGTAAAGAAATTGCTGGTAGTTCTAGTCAGCACATAGATGATTCTCAATATTATCATGATGTTAGCACAAATAATCCACTTGATAATGACATGTTAGAAGCACAATATGACTATCAAACTCGGGTTAATTTAATAGAACCACATGAATTTCAAGCTAGTCCACTTGAAGTTCAGTCTGACTTGCCTCTTGTACCTCCTATTAGAATCCCGATTAAACGTAAGGACTGATCTAAGGTGTGGGAATTTGTGGAAAAGAAAATTGAAAGTTAGACGGCCATATGTGGCTTTGTGGAATGGAGTGGGTTTTTAAAACTGGGGGTAATGACGGTGGGACGGGTAAAATTAGGACCCACTTAAGAAATAAACATCCTAAGGAATGATCAATACGGGCCGGGGGTATTTATTTAGGAACCGAACATGGGAGAATGGCGCATGATGAATCCTCGGATACCCAAACAAAAATTAACCAAACAACAGGAGGGCTTCTTACTTATGATAAACAAAGGGATAGGGAAAATATTGCTAAAGTAGTTGCGGTAGAGGGTTTACCTTATAGTTTTTCTTCTTCTACTGGTTTTGTTCATTATATTCAGGCTACATATAATCCCTCTTTTAAAGGTTTTCCAAGAACTACTGTTAAAAATGATATTATTAAATTTAAGAACGAATATAGAGATTATTTGAGATATTTATTTGATAACTTTGACACTAGAGTATGCCTTACTACGGATATGGGTCATTCTACTAATAATTATGTTTATATTATATTTACTGTTCATTGGATAGATCCTGATTGGGTATTTCAAAAAGGTATTATTGCTTATAAAGTTGTTGATGAACCACATACAGATAATTATATTTCTAAAAAAGTTTCATCAATTTGTCGTACGTATTGTTTAACTAATAAGGTTTTTAGTATTAGGGTAGATAATGCTACAAACAACGCAGAAGCACTTAGGAACTTGAGACCTATTTTGAACCCCCTTTTAATAAATTTTTTCATGTTAGATGTGCATGTCATATTTACAACTTAGTAGTAAAAGATGGTCTGACTTGTTTAACCACATTATTGAAAAGGTGAAAGTGGCTATTGTTTATATATTTAGAAATAAAAATCAAGAAAGAAAAAGAGCATGGGAAAGAAAATGTATAGAATTAGGAATGCCGATTAGGAGAGTCCCAAAGGAAGTTTGTACTAGATGGAACACTTTATATGAAGCATTGGCTGTCGTTTATGAATATAGAGAGCCTATTTCTCAAATGTATAATAAGCATTTTATGGAAACCTATCACCTTAAAGAGAACGATTGGAACCTTGTTAAACATCTCCTTCAGTTTTTAGAAAATTTTTATCATGCTACTTTAGAATTTTCCGGACAATATTACCCAACTACTCCTACCATGTTATATTATATAGCTGGAATATCTGAATTATTGAAATTATATAGGCAATATGAAGTATATAATGTGGCTATAGAGGCTATGATTGAAAAATTTAGAAAATATTTTTTCCTAATTCCTCCTCTTTTGTACATTGCTTCTGTGTTGCATCTTGCTTTTAAACTTAAGTTAATTGAACGACTTGTTAGAGAAATATATACAAATTTAGAGATTAATCCTATTGAAATTGCGACTAATGGATATCCAAGTGTAGAAGATGCTTGTGCCAAAGTTCTTTCAGATACCGTGGCTGTTTTTGCAAAGTAAAGAGCTTGGGCAGACAGTGCTACACCAACTGCACCAATACAGTCAACCGGTGAAAGTTCTTCTCAAATGGGCAAAAGGCATGCGGGGATGAGCACTTTTGGGGGAGTTGATCAAATGCTTTCAGAACAAGACGAGTACGGGAGAAATACAACGAGTTCCAAGTCTATTTAATTTAATATCCAAAGAAACTTGCAAGTTTTGGAACTCATCATTTGTTGGATTATTTGAAGAATCAAGAATCGCAGTTTTCAATACTTACAAAAATGGCCCGAGATATATTAACAATTCAAGCTTCATCAGTTGCATTGGAGAGCGCTTTTAGCCAAGGAAGATTTCAAATTGGAGATCACATACAATCGTTGAAGGAAGAGGCAATCGAGACAGGAGTTTGATTCAGGGATTGGATCAGAGCAGCGCGAAGAAATTTTGGACTACCAGAACTTTCTCAAAAAAAAGACAAAGCATATCTCGTTCAAATTTTGGACGACGGAACAAGTAAAGAAGGGAGTCAAACGGCAATGATGAAGAAGAAGAAGAAGAAGAAGAAGAAGAAGAAGAAGATGAAGAAGAAGAAGAAGAAGAACAAGACGAAGATGATGAACCAGAACAACAACAACCAGTTCCTAAAGAAAAGCCTACGGCTATCATAAAAAATTAGCCAATATGTTTAAAAGAATGTAATTTCTAAATTAGAATATTGAAATTACAATTTTGAATGTTTAGCTATGTAGTATGTATTACACTACTTATGTTTTAAACAATACAATAAAATTGCTCCAAATCTTGAAATTCCATTACAACTCTTGTCTTTTTTTTTTTTTTAAATTTATAATTTGCGCAAAAATATTACAATTAATTACTAGTTTCTAAATTAGTTCAAATATAATTTTATAAAATTAAGTCAAAGTTTGAACTTATCAAATTAATTCAAAAGTTTGAACTTGTCAAATTGATTCAAGGTTTGAATCTAATTTCAAACTTTGAAACTAATTAGTTTGAAAAAAAATTACAAGTTTTTTAATTCTAAGTTTGAACTTTGAAATAAACTAAACATTCCAAATATATATATACAAAGCTAATAATATTTTATTGTTATATTTTCAAAAACTTAAAATTATCCATCACTTTAAATGAACGACACAAAAAAAAAAAAATCCGGCCCGACCAGACCGGACCGCGCCGAAAAAACCGACCTAATGGTAGCCGGTGTCGGTCTATGCCTGCCTTCCATTCTTTTTGACCGTGGCACCGGACCGGTAATACCGGTCAGGTCAGGTGCCACTGCCAGCCGGCCACCGGACCGAACCGGAACCGGGAAAAAAAGCCGATCCAGGACCGAACCGGGCCGCTGACCAGGCTTAACGTAGATATAGATATGTATCTAGATATGGATGTACACATACATATACATATACATTGTAGTGTTAATTTATGTGTACAATGGTTCCCCAAAAACTATATATAGTATTGAAATGTTTATTATGTAGTATAAACCAAATAAAAGAAAATAAAATTATAAAGTAGCCGTTGTAACGGAATAATCGATTTTTTTGAGAAAAAAAAAAACCTGGCCAGTTCTAGTATTTTTAACTGGATAACCGTAACCGGATTAACTGAAAATCGGTGGGCCAAACCAGTTTTTTAACTAGAAATCGGCAATTGTTCCAGTTCAGTTCCGATTATAACCGGTTATAACAAGTTGACAGGTATAATCTACCTTATTATAAAAGTATGAATGTTTCATGTCAAATATTAAACGATCAAAATATCATTGCAATATTGATCGACTTTTATACTCTTCAAAACTAAATTATTTTTTCATGTAAATAACTCCATGTTGGATAAAATTATAAAATTAAAAACCTTACCTCATAATATTTAGAATTTTGAAATCAATTCAAATTTTACTAAAAGATTTTGTAATGGAACGTAATTGAACAATTCGAGCTTGCAAATGAGATGGAACGAGATTGAAGAATTTGTGCTTGCAAAGGAAACTTTCTACTGAGTCTCAATTTAATTTGGAATCGATTGTGTATTATACATTAACCAATTTTACACAAAATATCGCTGACTTTTCTCTTTTTTTTTTTTTTTTGTTGTTGTTGTTGTTGTTGTACTTGTGGAGTGGTGATACGTACGTATTAAACTTTTTAAGAAGTAAATAACGTGTTCTATCTCGTCCAAGCTAATCAAGCAAAAGACAAGAAAAGAATAATATATTTTGGTGTATTGATAATCTTAAAGTATGCCAATTATTTATGAGACGCAACTTCGTAACTTGTTTTATTTAGACTCATGAATAGTAGTTCTACATGACTAAAACAATAGCTTTTACTTACAAATCAGTAGGTCATATTAGTAGCCATCTGATACTCATCAAGGTTTGATATGTGGCATATGAATTTAATTTTGTTTCGACGAGATGGCACATGCCTAGAGCGGTAACAAGAGTTCAAGAAAAATTGGAACAAGGCGGAAAAGAAAATCTTTTCATTAAGGTATATTTTGCTCGTTGCCTGATAAGATTAATATAGCCAAAGAGCCGCGGGCAGAGGTTGGATTGTGCTTCATGTGACGTCCATGTCGGGTGATTTCTTGCTACTTCTAGGAAATTTTCTTATTGCATACTTTCCTTCTTTTTTTTTTAAATTTAATTCCAATGTTTAATTTTGCTAAAAATTGTTGGTAGGATGAAAACATTTACTATGTCGACAAATAAGTTATTACTACGTATGTAACGACCCGACTGGTCGTTTTCAGCTCTTGCATGTCGTTCGACGATTCGATACCTTGAGTAGCTTCAGTTCATGTATTATGACTTGCACACGTAGTGGAATTAGATTTTTCGGGAAGATCAGAATTGGTTTGAAAGAATAATTCTCAATTCAGAAGCTTTAAGTTGGAAGAGTTGATCATGATTTGACTTTTGGGTAAACGACCTCGGATCGTAGTTTTGACGATTTTGTAAGGTCCGGATAATGAATTTGGATCTAGAGGTATGTCCGAATTTGGATTTGAATGTCCGTAGATTGATTTGATGCTTTTTGGCAAAAGTTGGAAGATTGAAAGTTTAGAAGGTTGATTTGATCGAGAGTTGACTTTGTTGATATCGGATCGGGGTTATGGTTCCAGAAGTTGGTATAGGTCCGTTGTCACATTTGAAACTTGCCTGCAAAATTTGAGGTCATTCCGGGTTGATTTGGTATGGTTCGACATAAATTTTAGAAGTTTAAAAGTTCATTAATTCATTAGGCTTGAATTGATGTGTGATTCATGATTTTGATGTTGTTTGATGTGATTTGAGGCCTCGAGTAGGTTCATGTTATGTTTTGGGACCGGTTTGTGTGATTGGTCAGGGTCTCGGGGGCCACGGGTGTGTTTCGGATGTGTTTGGGTTGCGTCGCGCTCTTACTTGATGTTTCGGCGTCGTTTCTTTAGGCATAAAGGGTACTATATTGAGAAAACGACCTTTGATTTGTGATTAGATTGAACCATTATATTTGTATCGTAATTACGTGACCATAGCAACAAGAATCGTCGAATTTCAAGGTCATATGAGAGAGTTATGCCCATTTCCGTGCCGGAAAAGATTGTTGGTTTTTGGTACGAACTTTTGTTATTCGCGAACGGGAGAGAGGTTCCGCGAATGCGAAGAAGGATTTTTGGGTTGACCGGTCAACGCGAAAAGTTACTCTTCGTGAATGCAAAGGTCTCTCCTGAAGGCGATGAATAAAAATCATCTGGACAGTGTTTTAAACCGAGAATTTTAGTATTTTGAGCATATCTTGAGTCCTAGAGCTCCGCTTTTGGATTTTTGCAGCGATATTCTTGTCTCAACAAGGGGGTAAATATCTGACCTTTATTTTGATATTTTTCCATGATTAGTTTGGTTTATTCTTATTTTTATCCGTCTTTGGATTGTAAAAATTGGAGTTTTTAGCTCCACAATTGAGAAATGGTAACTCCTTGATTTGAGGGTCAATTCGTGGATGAAAATGGATGATTTTCTGGATGTATACTATATATGTTGAGGATAATACTTATTTTCGACAATATCTGGAATTCGGGCATGTGGGCCCGGGTGTTGACCTTGTTGACTTTTCGAGCGGAGTTGAGAATTGTTACAAATTATTAAATTACAACTATTGGAGTATATTTTGATTGGTTTGCACATTGTTTTATTAGTTTCAGATCGTTTGGCATCGGTTTGAGGAGTTAGAGAGGCCTTGGAGTCGGTTATCGAATTTCGGAGCGAGGTAAATCTCCTGTCTAACCTTTTTAGGGGAAATTTACCCCGTAGGTGTTATATTTATTATGTGCTACATGTTGTGGGAGATGCGAACATATAAGGTGATGAGTGTCCGTGCATATGGTAGAATTCCTGATTATGTCCAAATAAATTTAGACTCACGCCATGCTTTAATTGTACTATTTGAGTTATTCTTGCCTATTTAAAGGATTTAATTTCCATTTAGCCTGAGACTAGACTCGCGTAGAGTATCAGACTTGCTATTTTTAGATACTTGACGAGCTACTTGATCAGCCGTGAAAATTGTACTTTCCTTTACGAATTTATTTCGCGTTGTACGTATTCGTCCGATATTTTTTCTTGAATTTTATAACTCACCCATACATTCGTGAGTGGGGTCACCGACCCGTCAAAGTTTCATATTCCAATGGGATCGGGATGAACGCCTCGGCAATACTCTTATGGCATTGAGTCGTTTGCCTTGGCGGTATCATGTAATACACTCTTATGGGATCGGGCCATTCGCCTCAGCGGTATCATGTAACACTCTTATGGGATCGGGCCATTCGCTTCGGCAAAGTAACATATTCTTATTGGATCAGACCGTTTGCCTCGGCAGTTCTATGAAACACTCTTATGGGATCGGGCCGCTCGCCTCGGCTGAATCATGCGAAATACTTGATAAGGAGTCCGCGTACTCATGAGTTTCTTGACTTAAATTGTGACTGTTGGTTTGGTATTGACCATTATGTATTCCATTTGAGGAGGTATCCGATAATTGAGGACTTCGTGGTCACTGTTCAGCTGTAGATCGTACTATTGCCTATATATGTTCTGATTGTTTATTTACCATGTTTCATTCTTGTTTACTTTATTATATTTGATTTACTAGACCACTAGTAAGTGTCAATGTCAACTCCTCGTCACTACCTCTTCGGGGTTAGGCTAGATATTTACTAGATATGCGTTGATTTACCTACTCATGATGCATATCTACACTAAATATGCAGGATCTGACAGGTTCATTTGGTGGTCATTTGGACGCGTAGGCGCAACTGCTGAGGGGAATTTATGGTAAAGCTGCATTGCATGCTATGATTCGCAGTATATAGAGTCTCCATCATAATCATTTACTTTATCCTGTCTATTTTGTATTCCAGACAGATGTTGTATTGTTATTGTACTTCCTAGTAGATGCTCATGCACTTGTAGCATTGAGTTTTGGGATGTTCTAGAATTTGTTTATGATTTTGCTTACCATTGACACACTTTTACTTTATATTTCATTTAGTTGTACGTATCTACAATTTTTAATGCATTGATTTTCCTATCTAATAAGATTTATGATTTTAAAAATAATAAAATGAATAATTAAGTTGGTAGTTCACCGTTGGCTTGCTTAACAGCAACGTTGGGCGTTATCACGATCCAAAATCTAACTAATCATGATGGCACCTAACCCAACCCGCTAGGTAAGCCAATTTAATAATAATCCAATTCAAATGAGATTTACTATGAGAAGTAATGATAATACAACTGAACCTTTATGCAAAAATTCCAAGGATTGGTAGTACAAATCATGAGCTTCTAAGACCGAGAGTTTACAAAGCTGATATGAAATAAATACAATATCTATTCAAAATGTACATAACAGATTTTTATAAATCTAAAGCTACCATGAATAAGAGGCAGCTATAACCGGAACACAAGTTCATCTTCAATGCCATCTCCCACCATACACAACAACATCAGCATCCAAAATCTACACGCAAGGTGCAACAGTGTAGTATGAGTACAACCGACCCCATGTAATCAATAAGTAACAAACCTAACCTTAGGTTGAATGCAATGACGAGCTTGAACAAAGGTTAGAGTCCAACACCAACAACCAAGAATAACTCGTAACAATATAATGAAAATCGTACAAATAATACTCAAAGATATGATGCTCAGCTCATTCACAGTAAAGAAAAATAGGCATGCTTCTCAGATATAACAGTAATAACCCAAATCTTTCATCAAAAACACCAAAATGTGAGTGTATCAGAAAAACTGTGATTTTTACCAAAACCTTTTAACAACAGATAAGATGTTTCATTATCAGATGACATGAGGAAAACATATCTCTATGCCTACATGACAATGTGCATATAAAGTTATGAATGTCACAATACCTTACAACATGAGGAAATGCATCTCTATGCCTACATACCAAGTATGAATGTCAAGTGTAATGCACCACAGTGATAAACTCATATGCTCATGCTCTCGGAGAAGTCAACCTCACTCAACACACTCAATCACTCAGTCCTCCCAATCACTCGGCACTCCCACTCGGCGCTCGCACTCAGTAGGTACCTACGCTCACTGTTGGTATATTAAACTCCGAAGGGGCGGATCCTGCCCAAGCGCTAATATTAGCCAATCATGGTATGTATCAATAAAGCTTGCTGCGGCATGCATCTCGATCCCGTAATAGCACTCACAATCAGGCCCTCGGCCTCACTCAGTCATCATCCTCTCCAATCTCTCCGCCTCACAAATCTCATGCCAATCCCCACAATGATAACATGATGTGACAATAAGTGATAACAGAGACTGAGATATGATATGCATATGAATGAATATGACTGAGTATGTAACTGCAATTTAAGCAAATAACTCAACAATAGAGATGTCCTCGGTGGGTCCCAACAGAATAAGCATATAGCCTAAACATTTTCTAATATGATTCACAACTCAATTCCTGTAACACGTAGAAATTTCATGGATAGAAACAAGATTAGGTAACTACACAGTATCACAAAATCAACCGAGTTATTATTCACACGGTGCACGTCCACATGCCCGTCACCTTGCATCTGCATCACCTCAACACTAAACACATAACACGTATATTTAGGGGTTCATACCCTCAGCACCAAGTTTAGAAGTGTTACCTACCTCGAACAAGCCGAATCCAATACCGAGCAAGCCAAACAATACTCTAGAAACGCCATCCCGCGTGTATCAACCTCTGAATGGCTCGAAACTAGCCAAAAGCAACTCAAAATCATCAAATAACGCCTAAGGAAATAAACCTAATCGATAAAGGCCAAATCTTTAATCAAAAGTCCAAATTCAACCAAAAGTTAAACCCGGGCCCGCACCTCGAAACCTGACAAAACTCACAATATCCGATAATCCATACAATTACGTGTCCAACCATACTAGTTTTACTCAAATCCGACTCCAAATCGATGTTCAAAACACAAATATTCAGTTTATGAAATTTTGGATAAAAACCCCCAATTTCTCTTTGAAATTCATAATTCAAATGCCAAAAATGAAGATAGGTTCATGAAATATAGTCACACCCGAGTATAGAAAACTTATCCCAATCCATGTGGTGAAAATCGCCTCCAAGATCGCCCAAGTCCGAGCTCTTCAATTCAAAATATGATAAAATGAACAAAACCCTCGATTTATAACTTCTGCCCAGACTTTTCGCATCTATAATCACTGAGCCGCTTCTACGGCGTCCCTTTTGCGACCAAAATCGTGCTTTTGTGAAGAACCACTAAAATCTCGGCCATCGCACGTGCAGAACAATCACCGCTTCTGCGACATCGCAGGTGCGATGCAAAACGCGCATCTGCGCACATTTCCCGCTCCTGCGCCTCAACCATCGCTTCTGCAATAACGCAGATTCGGCCCAAAACCTCGCATTTGTGATTCTCCCAAACACATTCCTTTTCCGCTCCTGCGACCAGTAGTCCGCATTTACGGACTCGCATCTGTGTCCATACTTCCGCAGATGCGAAAACAGCAGCACCAACACTTCTTCAGCAATGCAACATGAGACAAAAATGATCTGAACCACATCCATAATTCACCCGAGCCCCTCGGGACCCCGTCCAAATATACCAACAAGTCCTATAATATAACACGAACTTACTCGAGGCCTAAAATCACGTATAACATCAAAACCACGAATCGCACCTCAAATTTTAATGAACTTTTGAACTTTCATCTTCCAAAACTCGTGCTGAACCATACTAAATCAACTCGGAATGAACTCAAATTTTGCGCAGAAGTCCCAAATGACATAACGAAGCTATTTCAATTCCCGTAACCGTCGTCCAAACCCGACATGATCAAAGTCAACTCCCGATCAAACTTATGAACATGCCAAACCTTCAATTGCCAACTTTCGCCGAACCAAAACCTTCTAGAAATATCCAAATGCAAACCGGGGTATACGCCCAAGTCCAAAATCTATTACTCAGACCTAACGGAACCATCAAAACTTCTATCCGAGGTCAAATAATCAAAAGTCAAACTTGGTTTACTCTTCCAACTTAAAACTTCCTAGTTGAGAATCATTCTTCCAAATCAATTCCACATCACTTGAAAACCAAAATTGATGATTCACACAAGTCATAATACATCATATGAAGCTAATCAAGACTTCAAATAGCTGAATGGAATACAAATGCTCAAAACGACCAGTCGGGTTATTACATTCTCCCCCACTTAAACATACGTTCATCCTCGAACGTGCCCAGAATCGTTCCAAAGCTATCAAATCGCCATGTAACCTTACCATGCACATACCCGGGGATGATCCCACGTCACCCCAATCCATATAAGCCTGATAATACAACATAACTGAAGATCCTTAATTCAACCTTAGCCCATAAATCTTGGAACCCAATTTTCAATATCCAGAATTCCTTACAAGAACTGAATCTCGCATTTACATATCGTATAAGTCTGAACAAGCTGTATTAAGCTATAACCATAATCCAAGATGAAATCATATGATATACCACATAACTCGCATACTAGTAGCAATAATTTCCGATTAAAGTAACTACTCAAAACAAAGCCGGTACCGGCAATTGTGAGCACCTAATTTTTGACCGTGCTTGAATATTTCCACACTCATCTAACCAACGCCTCACTTTCCACTTTCCCCACTCATCTCCCCATTACCTAACTTCCCACTTCCTCCACTCACTTTCCATTTTCCCCACTCACACTCCCACCTTCACCACTCATGTCCCCCACTCACATCCCCACTATCCCATTCCATACACCTAGACTACACGACATGCATATATAATCACACTCTCAATACTTATCTCTTCCACCAGAGAATTCCCCTTGTTGTAATATAAATAGACAGCCTCACTAACACAAAAGGGAGGAGAGATCTGGAAAAGATAGAAAACAGAGAGGAAATAGATATGGGGGCTGCTAGACATGTCCTTCATCAAAAGGTTTTCTATCATTTTAGTCCAATTAGAATTTGTAGCTTTTTAGCCACGAAATCCCCTCAAAACAGTCCCTAAAACTCCACCTGAAAACAGCCACAAAACAGTTGAAATCCACCCCCAAACCAGCACCAAATATCCGGTGATTGCTACCGAAAAACACACCTGAAACTCCCACAAAACAGCTCCAAAGAGCA
>MCJB01010886.1:589703-604497 GCA_002018475.1 Nicotiana obtusifolia | reverse complement strand
CCCCAAAAAAAAAAACCTCAAAAACGGCTCTGTTCCCAGCGAAAATCAGAGGCAAAACAG
Source organism: Nicotiana obtusifolia (assembly GCA_002018475.1). NCBI lineage: Eukaryota > Viridiplantae > Streptophyta > Magnoliopsida > Solanales > Solanaceae > Nicotiana > Nicotiana obtusifolia. The sequence continues at coordinate 604,437 of MCJB01010886.1, read as the reverse complement.
GCTACAAAAACAGCCCCAAACATTAGCTAAAATATCCAGCAAAAACAGCCATGTAAAGCACCCTGTTCTTCACCCAAAACCAGATCTAAAACACTTTTAGATCACCAAAAAATGCAGCTAAAAATCAGCTCTAGACCCAGCTGAAAAACAGTCCCGAAACTACCTCTAAACCTCCACTTTCCTCCATTAAACCTTCACGAAAGCTGCCGTCCTTCATCCAAACCAGCAACTCCTTCCTACTCCGTCAATCATTGTAAACGAGCCGAGCTCGAGTCAGGTTAGTCGAAGTTCATTGAGGTTTCCCGGCGAGGTTCGTCGTTTCGTGTCGAGCTCTCCATTTTATCCTCTGATTTCCTGAACTTTGGTTTGGAGTTTTTTTGCCAATATAAGGTCCCTTTCTCTTCTTAATATACTTCTTAGTTCTATGGTTTTTGCCGCAATTTTTTTTGCCTTCATGAAAGTTAGATGATACTCTCGTTAATACGTGATTACTAGCATGCCTAAATCATGAATCCACTTGAGAATTTCTATATGGTTGATGTATATATTAGCTTTATGAATTTGGAATTCATTTGTTCTGATAGGAAAGTGTTGTTTCATTTATTAAATTTGAGATAAAACTAATTGAAATGTGTTAAAGGAGAAAATGAATAACGTCTCCTAAGAGAGATTGAAAAGTAAGGTTTGGACCAGGGAAAAGGATTTTGGACTTTGGGTGGATTCATAATTAAGATTGGAATTGGCTATTATGATTATTGGACCATCATTTGTTGAAAATTGGGCCGTATTGAATCTCGTAAGAATTGACCCTTTAAAGCATATTCAGGCTTAGGAAAGAGAGCTGGCCCAACTCCAAAACTCCATTACTATTAGCTCGTTAATGACCTGCAATGTAGATAATCCTTTTAATTGTAATAATAGCTAAGTAATGCACTTTCTACAATAATTTTCATAATCTTTGGCCTTCACAATAATTTCAAACTAGCTTAGGAAGAATAATGAAACATTCACAGAATGCTAAGGCGTGCTTTTAATTTACTGCAAACGTTTGCATGACATAATTACGATTTTCAAAATAAATCAAGGTACGCATTCGTGCGACTTTGTCCGAATAATTTTAATAATTAATAAAGCGTGATAAATTGTGTATACGTACGCGTGACATAATTTTAGCGCCCCGAACAAAATGGATTTACACACATGTGATCCGTTTCAAAGATAAATCCATAAAAATGCAATAATTAAAAGCGGTAAAGAATTAAAATACAATAGGTCTAAAACATGTAATCATATAATTAAGCAAGGTATTAATTGTTAAGAGACCGTGTTAAAACCACGGAACTCGGGAGTGCCTCACACCTTCTTCCGGGTGAACAGAATTTCTTACCTGATCTTCTGTGTTTCGCCGACCGTAAAACAGAGCCCATTTCCTCGATTTGAGATTTAAAATAAATTGGTGACTTGGTACACCATATAATTATCCCAAGTGGCGGCTCTAAATAAATAAATAATCTCATTTCGAATAATGTCACTTTAATTGGAAAAATTCTTTATTCTCCGGAAAAGGAGGTGTGACAGTAATAAATCTCATATCAAATAAAACCTCGTTCCAAAACCTTCATACAATACAGATGATGAAAGAAACATGCAAAAACTCATAACCACTCATCAGATCAATAAGTCATGGAGCTCTCTCTCATCCGATTAGAACCAAAGCCAAATCCTAAGCCGGCTTCCGATATTATTCTTCCAAACATACAGTAATCAAATCCGATTGTATCCACTCTAGGTCCAATGACCTTATCTCATCAAACAAAACTATTTTATTGACATTCCACATCAATACAATCTAAAGCCACAAACCGTGCAATATTTGTACCGATAAGCAACAATTCAATTGTACTCAAACATGAAAAAATGACTATATGAGAGAACCGTCCGGAAAGATCAACAAGTACAACCACAACGCAATGCTATAAACCCATCACACACAGTAGAACCAAGATACACGAATCTATCACAAAGGATCATCCCAACATAACCCAGCTGCAGTGCGTGACCCCATCCAAACACTGGTCCATATGAAATACCTCAAGCCACAATGCTCAAAATCAACAACCATGCACAATTCGACATCAAATACACGAAGTGCATGACCATAACCATGGAGAACCAAATAACACAATATACCACAGCCCACAGAGAACATAACCAAGGCGCAATCAACCATTCAACAACCCGATAACCATCTCGCTCAAATTTCGCTACAAGGCCCGAACAGAACCATATTATGTGTGCATATAACCAACAAATCACAATCCCTCGTAGCATAGAAGAGTAACACATAGAACATATCAGAACATGAGCAAGTTAAACTCTAACCAAATGACACACCTTTCAGCAATAACGGTGCTGAGTCAATCAATCCGACTCGGTGTAAAATACACATCTTCCTCGGGCCTACCAATGGGCCCCAAATCAACTCCGATCATCCCTAAATGGATTAATGGCCCTCCAAAAGTCCATAATGACCTAACCATAGCACGTACTACCATCTAGCTAACTTTGGTCACATCGTCATAGTCCGCAACCTGAAACAATCTGCTTCTGGCATCTCCCAGTCTCCAAATCCATAGAACACATGAATTATCATAGCCGATCCCAACTCCGCCACTCGAATGACTAACACATCTATCACACATAATCATCCCCACGAGAAATACTTCTATAATTCTTCCATGCTACATAGCAAATCTGAACATCAGCAGTCGATCAACCAGGCGAGTACTGCAATACCAATGAAGCATCCGTAAGTCAAAACACAGTGCACCTTCTAAAATACACACCCTTCTCAACCAATATCAAGTAGTAATAGCATTCATCTATTCATCTTAAATCGTCCATGTTGTCTTATAATTCCTGAACTTCCCTTTCAAAATTTTGAATCGTGACCTTGCACATACAAATCTCAATCCCACACAACACACCGTATCTATCATGCCATCATATGAAAAGCATGAGAATCTCCTAATCAACTTTGATTCACCAGCAGAATACATACCCGATCAGTTAGAAATCTTCTATTTGATTCCATCCGGGAGAAAATCACAATACGCAACATGCTCCTCACACCGGTAGGAAATATCCATCTCAAATCGGGGTAGAAACCATCGAGAACTATTCGAAACCCATTTGCACATAACCAAGCCATCAAAACTGAATCTCTCTAACTCAATCAAGCCGCGCCGGTCGCCAAACCCAAGAGTATTTCCACAAAATACCTGTAGAGACTCACCACATCATAAGTATCCAAAGAACCGATCATATCCATTATCGTGTTGATCCAACCTACTACCAAGCTATTCTATTTCTCCGAGTCCTTACAAATTACCATCAAGCTGATACTTCTCCTTGCCAGAACACCGCAATCCTTACCCAAAGCTCACCGCAAGAGATCCTAGCATAAAACCACACCGCCCTTAGCCCCATAGGCCGCTGTATTCCCTCTTATATGGAGGCTTTCTGGGAATCCAAAATTGTTTCCTTCACCTTCCTTATACTAAAATGTAGAATCCATAATGATATAGAAATACTGCGAGTCTCGACACCATCCAATGTAAATCTCATATTCTAGCCATATAAAAATCTAAAAAATTCTCAATTGCCACATATAAATCTTGAATCTATTAGAACCTTCTCAAGAGTCATTCACTCCACTCAAATCTCAATTGCACCGTCCAAATGGGCCGAACAACCTGTGCCCCATTAGCACGACAACACCCAAAGAAGTAACCCCGCCTTAATGCAACCGAGCAATTTCCTACTCCATACGTACTACATCCTTCACGAATAACAACTCAATCATTCCATGATTCCCATAAACCTATAAAGTATAATACACAATGCATCCAGAAATTTCCTTGCATAAGTCATCCATAAAACTAGCCTCTGCAAGTCATAACCAATCCACAAGTTTGCCTCAGATAGAAACCACTACAACACGTAACCATGCAATCAAATCGTTGATAGCAGACTCCCCCACTTGGCTCAAAGCCATAGATAAAAACACTCGATAACTCACAATGCCCATACTCTATTACTGCCATAATACTGTAGTGAGACTCAACTAAATCCTTTCTAAGCTCTTGTTACACAAACCATATAATACCTCAAATCATCTGCTAAGCTCGCATTCATCCTCGTGACAGTTAAGTCAACAGTCTCAACCAATCCAAACTCAAATTGCAACACCTTTAACCCACTGGTAGAAAAGAAAGCCTCCACACAACATCATAAGGATCACACCTTCGTAGACCATCCTGCAGGAGATAATGCACCTGCTTAGCCTCAAATTGGCATCATTCTATATCCTTTCACGGCCACAATTACTATGCAATCACTTAATAATCCTGAGTCTTAACTCATCAACAAGACATGAGAATATAATTCGTTCCACAATTAAACAACATGAAAGATCCTTCAACATACTCATAACTCAAGATGATATGTCACATCAAGACAGAAATGAAGCACCCATTAGTCCTTTTTACATCTTAAGCAAACTCTTCTCGTCACATTCAAACCATCTGAACACACCTCGTAGTCACATCATACTCATCATATAGCCATCCAATCATTCATCGAGCCACAAATTTCGCTCATAGGGACACCACCTAGCACATAAGTCCAAAAGCACGTGCTCACACAATCGAAATCACCGTGCTAAAGCTACGTCAAAACTCAGCCTCAAGTCCTCTAGACTGGCTCATCATCAGCACATAGAAAACACATCTCGCACCTCATCCATGGAATCAAAAGCCGTCGATGCACAACTGATACTGAGCCGCTTACGTACGCATACGAGTGAGTGGAAGGAATTCAAAGTGATACGCTTCAAGCTGAGTCAATGTCGCATGATAAAAAAATAAAGACGGAAAGTTTATCCTAAATGCCCTGTAGCCTCTTGAAAATAGGCATGGACGTCATCATATCGATCCGTATCACTCTACTAGACACTTGCTCATGACTCATATAACCTATGAACCTAGAGCTCTGATACCAACTTATCACGACCCAAATCCAACTAGTTGTGATGACACCTAACCCAACCTGCTAGGTAAGCCAATTTAACAATAATCCAATTCAAATGAGATTTACTAAGAGAAGTAATGATAATACAACTGATCTTTCACACAAACATCCTAAGAATTAGTAGTACAAATCACGAGCTTCTAAGACTTAGAGTTTACAAAGCTGATATGAAATAAATACATTATCTGTTCGAAATGTACATAAATAGATTTTTTTAAACCTAAAGCTACCATGATCAAGAGGCAGCTATAACTGGATCGCAGGTTCATCTTTAATGCCAGCTCCCGCCATACACAACAACATCAACATCCAAAATCTGCATGCAATGTCAGAAGTGTAGTATGAGTACAACCGACCCCATGTACTCAATAAGTAACAAACCTAACCTTAGGTTAAACGCAGTGATGAACTTGAACGAAGGTCAGAGTCCAACACCAACAGCCAAGAACAACTCATAACAATATAATGAAAACCGCAAAATAATACTCAAAAATATGATGCTTAGCTAGTTCACAGTTATGGAAAATAGGCATACTTCTCAGATATAACAGTAAAACCCAAATTTTTCACCGAAATCACCAAAATGTGAGTATATCAGAAAGATTGTCATTTTTCCCAAAAACTTTCAACAACAGATATGATATTTCATTATCAGATGACATGAGGAAAGTACATCTCTATGCCTACATGACAATGTGCATCTGAACTCATGACTGTCACAATATCATACAGCATGAGGAAATGCATCTCTATGCCTACATGCCAAGTATGCATGTCAAGTGTAATGCAACACAGTGATAAACTCATGTACTCATGCTCTTGGAGCAGTCAACCTCACTCAACATGCTCACTCAGTCCTCCTAGTCACTCAGTCCTTCGAGCCACTCAGTCCTTCCAGTCACTCAGTCCTCCTAGTCACTCAGTCCTTCCAATCTCTCGGCACTCGCCCTTAGTAGGTACCTGCGCTCACTACTGGTATGCCAGACTCCGGAGGGGCTGATTCTACCCAAGCGCTAATATAAGCCAATCATGGCATGAACCACAAAAGCCTGCTGCGGCGTGCAGCCCAAACCCATAATATCACTCACATTCAGGCCTTCAGCCTCACTCAGTCATCATCCTCTCCACTCTCGCGGCCTCACAAATCTCATTCCAATCAGCCCCGCAATGATAACATGATGTGACAATAAGTGATACAGAGACTGAGATATGATATGCATATGAATGAATATGACTGAGTATGTAACTGCAATTTAAGCAAATAACTCAACAGCAGAATTGACCTTAGTGGGTCCTAACAAAATAAGCATATAGCCTAAACATGATTTCTAACATGATTCACAGTTCAATTCCTCTAGCACGTAGAAATTTCATAGATAGAAACAAGATTAGGTAACTACACAATATCACATAATCAACCGAGTCATAATTTACACGGTGCATGCCCACATGCCCGTCACCTAACATTGTGTCACTTCAACACGAAACACATAACACGTATATTTAGGGGTTCATACGCTCAGCACCTAGTTTAGAAGTGTTACATACCTCGAACAAGCCGAATCCAGTTCGGAGCAAGCCAAATAATACTCTAGAAATGCCATACCGCGCGTATCAACCTCCGAACGACTCAAAACTAGCCAAAAGCAACTCAAATACATCAAATAATACCTAAGGAAACAAACCCAATCGATAAAGGTCAAATCTTTAATTAAAAGCCCAAAGTCAACCAAAAAGTCAAAACCGAGCATGCACCTCGGAACCCGACAAAACTCACAAGATCCGAAAACCATACATTTATGAGTCCAACCATACTAGTTTCACTCAAATCCGACTCGGAATCGATGTTCAAAACAAAAAAATTCACTTTATAAAATTTTAGACAAAAACCCATAATTTCTCATTGAAATTCATAATCCAAATTCCAAAAACAAAGATTGGTTCATGAGATATAGTCAAAATCGAGTATAGAAAACTTACCCAAATCCATGTGGTGAAAATAGCCTCCAAGATCGCCCAAATCCGAGCTCCCCAACTCAAAATATGCTAAAATGAACAAAACTCTTGATTTATAACTTTTGCCCAGACATTACACATCTGCGATTACTAAGCTGCTTCTGCAGCATTGCTTTTGAGACCAAAGTTGCACTTCCACGAAGAACCACCAGAATCTTGACCATCGCAAATGAGGAACAATCATCGCTTCTACGTCATCGCAGGTGCGATGAAAAACGCGCATCTGCGCACAAGTCCCGCTCCTGCGCCTTAACCATCCCTTCTGCGATAGCGCAGATGCAGCCCAAAACCTCGCATTTGGGATGCTCCCAAAGAGATCCATTTTCCACTTGTGCGAGCACTAGTTTGCATCTGTGGACTCGCATCTGCGTCCATACTTTCGTACATGCAGAAACAGCAGCACCGGCACTTCTTCAGCAATGCAACATAAGACAAAATGATCCGAACCATGTCCGTAACTCACCTTGAGCCCCTCGGGACCCCGTCCAAATGTGCCAACAAGTCTCATAAAATAATATGAACTTACTCGATTCTTCAAATCACGCATAACAACATCAAACAACGATTCAGACCTCAAATTGAACTTAATGAACTTTTGAACTTTCAACTTCAATAATGCTTCCGAACCATACCAAATCAACTCGGAATGAACTCAAGTTTTGCACACAAGTCCCAAATGGCATAACGAAGCTATTCCATTTCTCGGAACCACCGTTAAAAACTGATATCATCAAAGTCAACTCCCGGTTAAACTTATGAACATGCCAAACCTTCAAACTGCTAACTTTCACCAATTAGCGCAGAAACCTTCTAGAATTATCCACATGCGAACCCGAGCATACGTCCAAGTCCAAAATCATCATCCGTACCTAACGGAACCAAATAAACTTCGATCCGAGGTCAATTTCTCAAAAGTCAAACTTGGTCAACTCGTCCAACTTAAAGTTTTCTAATTGAGAATCGTTCTTCCAAAATCAATTTTGAATCATCTGAAAACCAAAACCGACGATTCACACAATTCATAATACATCATAAGAAACTAATCAAGACTTCAAATAGCTGAACGGAATGCTAATGCTCAAAACTATTGGTCGGATCGTTATAGGCACCATCACGACCGATAGTGGGTTTTGGGTTGTGATAGCTTGGTATCAGAGCGCTAGGTTCACTTAGGTCTCACGAGTCACAAGCAAGTCAAGTAGAGTCTTGCGGATCGGTACGGAGACGTCTGTACTTATCTTCGAGAGGCTACAAGGCTGTTAGGAGAACTTCCCCACTAATTTCCTCATTGTGCAGTTTGATGTCATTAAAGCTTATGTCTTCATTTCCTTCCTACTCATTATTATACAATGTTGAGCACTTGTTTTCAATTGGGAATCGAGGAGTTGTAGTGGTGCTACAGATATGGTGTAGGATGTTTACTCTGCGTATTCAGGCGAACCTTGTGGAGGGGGGTTCTATCGTTGTAGCCCCGTGTTAGCGTTGCCTATAGTTTCGAGACTATGCATAGTGTATTATGATGTTCATGCGTTGTTATCACGCAGTGCTGATGTGAATGTTAGGGTACATATTTATGTGTCGTAGAAGTGAATGTCCCAAGAGGAGGATTTCTTGGTTCATGGTTTAGAGATTCAGCATTTACTTCTATTGGAGAAGAGGTAATCAGACTATGGATGTTCAGCCTTTAGTTGACGGAGTAGCGAGATTGGATATTTTCGAACTTGGTGGAATTCTTGTTTGTGATGTGGTATCGCCGTCCTTGTTTGAACGCATTTAGGCTCGTCGGTGTGATAATATTCATTGGTTTGCCTTCGGGGCAGGGTGCTATAAAATGGTACCTAAGAAGCGGGTATCAGAGATGGTGGTGTGTGGTAACTTCAGGCTATAATTGTTGTTTCTAGTGTTGATGTCTCAATAAAGGTGATATTTATGGAGGCTTAATTTTGGTGGCAGTTCATTAGTTTGGATGCTACAGAGATGGATCATGATTTGAGGCAGTATTTTAGTAGTGAAGGATGAGGAATGACATGGAGGGTTATGTCTCGCGGTAGATGAGTTGTTAGCAGGTCAAGTGTGAGAAATAGAGATCGAGTAATTTGCTTAGGAAGTTTGAATATGACGGGAAGATTTTGCTTGGGACGTAGAGGGATATGAAAGCTTGATTACCATTTTGGGACGCAACACGATTTCAAGTTTTGGAACGTATTGTTGGACCTTCAATTGATGCTAATGGGATGAACGGACTCTTGCATCTGGCGGATGAGTGTGGACCTAGGAGAATCAACTAACTTCATAATGGACGTGGTTATGGCTATGCCGGTTGGAGGATGTCGGTTTGAGGTTACACATGTGGGCTATCTCCTATGAGAAGGTTAGGGGTTGAATGACTCTTGATGAAGTTCCTATAAAGAGTTCTGCCATCTATCTAATAGGATACATGAACTTCGATGTGAGCTTGGATCGCTTGAAGAAGATGGTACAACTGTTAGAAGGTCGAGTGCATGATTGTGGATGATAATTCGAGATGTGTTATGATCAGTGCAATAGGAATCTATGAGAAATTTAGCTGAGCAACAGTGCGAGATCATGGGATCTGAGGAGGAGGAGTAATTGTGGGTTTTGGATTTGTGTGATTGTGGCTTACAGCTAAGTGGGGAAGCCTACCGTCTATGATTGGGTTACGTAGTGATGTGCCTTTGCAAATTCGAGTTATCGGTACGTTGATGGATTAATTATTATTAAGGGAAGAAAACATCAGAGGTAATTTGATCAGGGGATTTGATAGATGTGATGTACAAGGGAAAGTATTCATCCGGTTGCTTCATTGGAGTGCTCGTGTGCTAACGGAGAACTAGTGATTTGTTAAATAATCGTGATTAAACTAGAGTGAGCGACTCTCAATAATGGTTCTAATTGATTCCAAATTTAAAGTGCAATGCCTAAGGATTTTGGGTTCGTTATTGTCATGCCCCGACCTTGGGGAGCGCGACCGGCGCTCAATCGAGATAACCCGGCTGAGTAAGCCTGCTAGATGCCTTCTACCCAACCTTGCTCATTAACAAAATAAGAATCAGTAAAAGTGAGACATGACAAGAGTCAAGTGTTCCCCATTCTTTTTCCATTACTCAAAGGATATTCATTTACGATTTCCAAAATATTACAAGTTAATGGATATGACGAAAAACAGGTTTGCCAGTACCAACACTTCTAGTTCAATTCCCAACATAAGACACCACCCATAACCTGTCTACGGAGCCTCTAAGTACAACAAAAGTGAAGAATGGAAGAGACGGCGACAAGGCCCCGGCTATGCCTCAAAGCACAAAATACGACGTCAAATACCATAAAGCCCGAAATAGAGTAGGCCTCACCAAAACTTGATGAACAGGGGGTAACTACTATCGAGGATCAAGACTGTCCACTCATAAACCACATGCATCCATTGAAGATGCAGCGCCCTCGGAAAAAGAGATGTTAGTACATGTGGAATAGTACTAGCATGTAAAGCTAAATGTCCTCTTTCGAAATAGAACGCCAATATATGAAGGCGAAAAACCATGGAAGCAACAACGAAAAATCAATAATATCCAAATGCCAAGTTAAAACATAACAGTTTTCAAAAATACGAAAATAATATATGTTTTTGGTTAGGAGATCATTATTCATGCAATATTAAACGCGGAAACAAGAAAACAAAAGATAGAAGCAAGACGCTCTATGAATTATCAAGACAACAAGTAGGAACTAGTCTACTTACCTTCTTGATGAAATCAATGAGTACCTATACTATACGAACGACCCTCAAGACAACGATTGTCTTGCAAATTGTTCAATCAAACAAGGAACGAGTTCAATTTTGAATCACACCAAAATTGGACAAGTTAAAAGTCACACGAGATTTGGGAGCAAAGTGCTGCTGATTTTCTTTTATAAAAATAATGTAAGGTGCTGAAAATAATGAAGTCTTTAGGCTTATATAGATTGAGCTTTTACCTAAATCAACTAGGAAAAGAATAACTAGTTAACCGAAATCAGCTAGGAAACAAATAACTAAAAAAAAGGCCACAATTTGGCTAAGTTTAAAGAATAGTCACGCAGGACCAAACAAGTAAGAATTAATATCTTCCATAACTACACAATAATCTCAACACAGTAACAAGCATCACATGCCAAACGCTTGGCTCTTCTTCACGATCAAATGTGCATCATGAAGCTCTTTAGCTTGACTTCTCGTGAATGGTCTTGAAGGCTTAAACGTATCATGATCAGGTTGACCTGCATCATCCTCCCCTTCTAGGGAAGATTTCGTCCTCGAAATCGAACCTTCTTCATCTTTCAAAGTAACACAAGGAGTCAAGTCAGTGACATTGAATGTCTTAGAAACAACATAATCATCAGGCAGATCTATTACTTAAGCATTATTATTGATCTTCTGCAACACTTGAATTGGTCCATCTCCTCGCGGAGCCAACTTCCCTTTCCTCTGGTTCGAAAATCTTTCCTTTCGGAAGTGCACCCAAACCAATCACCTTTTTTTAAGTCCAGCTTTTTCCTTCCTTTATTATTCTTGACCGCTACCTTTTCATAAGCATCCTCCAATGTTTTCCTCACCTTAGCATGCAATTCGAGCAACGCGACTGCCCGGTTTTCTCCATCAATGCGAATAGCTACATCTCTCGGCAAAGGAACAAGATCAAGTGGTATCAAAGGATTAAAATCATAAAAACATTCAAGGGGAGTAATGCTAGTCATGCAATGAACAGTTCTATTATATGCAAACTCTATAATAGGTAATCGATCAGTCCAAGTGCCAGACTTCCCTTTGGTCAAAGCTCGAAGAAGAGCTCCCAAGGTGCGATTAACAACCTCGGTTTGACCGTCAGTCTGTGGATGATGTGATGTAGATAACAACAATTTGGTGCCAAGAGCACCCCACAAACACTTCCAAAAGTGACTCAAAAACTTAGCATCCCTATCACTAACAATAGTTCGAGGCACACCATGCAACTTTAATACATTACCAATAAACAAAGAAGCAACATGTTGTGCATCATCACATTTTTTACAAGGAATAAAATGAGCCATCTTAGAAAACCTATCAACAACCACATAAATGCTATCATGACCACCCCTAGATCGAGGCAACCCCATCACAAAATCCATCGAAACATCTACCCAAGGACTAGTAGAAACGGGTAAGGGAGTATACAAACCATGATTATTAGACCGAGACTTAGCTCTTTTACACTCAAAACACGCTCCACAAACTCTCTCGATATCTCGCCTCATCTTAGGCCAATGGAACTGTTCCCCTAATATAGTTAAAGTCTTATGTACCCCAAAGTGTCCTATCAAGCCCCCACAATGCGCCTCATGCGCTAACAACTCTCGCCACGAGGACTCGGGTATACAAACTCTCCCCTTCTTAAAAAGGTACCCATCATGCCACTGATACTTCTCAATCCGCTGCCAACTAGTAATGACATCATACACACTCTTAAATTTAGGGTCATGCTCATACATAGACTTAATACTCTCAAAACCCATCAACCTAGATGCTAACGTGATAGCCAAAGCAAAATTCCTAGATAGTGCGTCAGCTACTACATTCTCCTTTCCCTTCTTGTAATGAATCACTTAAGGGGAACTCTCAATGAACTCTACCCACTTGGCATGTCATTTATTTAGTTTCTCTTGACCCCTAAGATGTTTGAGTGACTCATGATTACTCCTAATTACAAATTCCTTAAGCCATAGGTAATGTTGCCAATGAGCTAAAGCTCGTACGAGGGCATACAACTTTTTGTCATACGTAGAGTAATTCAAGGCAGCCCCCTTCAACTTCTCACTAAAATAGGCAATAGGCTTCCCATCTTGCCTAAGAACACCACCAGTTCCCACCCCCGAGGCGTCATACTCAATTTCAAATGACTTACTAAAATCAGGTAATTGTAACAACGGGGCAGAACTAAGCATACGTTTAAACTCTTGGAAGGCACCCTCTTGCGGCTCTCCCCACACAAAAGGCGTGTCTTTTCTCACCAACTCCGTGAGTGGTGCTGCTATGGTACTAAAGTCTTTAACAAAGAGTATGTAGAAACTAGCTAGTCTATGGAAACTTTTAACATGCGAAACAGTAGTAGGAGTAGGCCAATCTCTAATAGCTTCAACCTTAGATTCATCTACCTCAACACCATTAATACTTACAACAAATCCTAAAAATACAACTCTCTCCGTACAAAAGGCACACTTCTTATAATTAACATATAGCTTTTCGGCTCTCAACACTTCAAACACTTGCCTAAGTGATTGACATGGTCATCTAAACTTCTAATATAAATCAGGATATCATTGAAGTACACAACCATAAACTTATTAAGAAACGATTTAAGCACATGATTCATTAATCGCATGAACGTACTAGGTGCGTTGGAGAGACCAAAAGGCATCACCAACCATTCATATAGACCAAACTTGTCTTGAATACAGTTTTCCACTCATCACCCGGTTTCATACGGATTTGGTGGTAACCGGACCTAAGATCAATCTTAGAAAACACACTTGAACCACATAACTCATCTAGCATGTCATCTAACCCAGGGATAGGATGACGATACTTTACCGTTATCTTGTTGACGGCTCGACAATCAACAAACATCCTCCAGGTGCCGTCTTTCTTTGGAACCAAGATCACGGGTATGACACATGGACTTAGGCTCTGTCGAACTAGCCCCTTAGTCAATAGCTCACCCACTTGTCGTTGCAACTCCTTAGCATCCTGTGGATTGCTTCGATATGTGGGTTTGTTCGGAATTTGTGACCCCGGAACAAAGTCAATTGGTGTTCTATCCCCTTCAATGGAGGTAGTCCACTCGGCATCTCCTAGGGAAACATGTCCACATATTCCTGCAAAACATCATTAACAGCACTAGGCAAGGGGTGACCGTTAGTAGAAACTTCATCATCATACTCAACCTCACAAACAGTACCATCATTTTCAGGTCTTAAGGTAGAACCATCACTAGTTCCTTCCCCGGCATTCTTCCAAGTACTAGCTGTTCTTTCAGGGTTCTCCATTCGGATACGAAGCGCCCTTACTTCAGCCAAAAGCTCGGCTAAAGTAATGTCTGTCACAACCTTTTCTCTTTCCGTAGCCATTTACCTGCAAAAGAAACAAGACGAGAGAATGTGTTAAGGTTAGTAAACTTTTCTCTTTCACTTTTGAATGACTCTCGGGTTCACTCAAATTTCGGGTAGTATTTTCGCACTTGTCCTCAAAATGGCTTCCTCCAATTGATCAAGTTCCTCAACGACCTTTCAAGTTCCCAAGTTCAACAGTTCTCTTCGGGATGAGTGAAATTATGTGACTTGATAGGCAGACAACTTTTTAAGTGAGCACAAGAAGCCAAGAATTATCTACGAAAAGTGAAAATTCTAAGTTTTAGCACGAGGTCCTACAAGCTTAAAGATTAATAATTAGTTAAGTAGGAAATTACCTAATAATTACTAATTAGAATTAGTGTAATTAAGAAAGAATTTCGAATTAGTGGAAGGAGGAAGTTTTAGAAGCTTTTCCACTTTAGTTTGGAGAAGACCAATCCCCTCTCCCTAAGCTTTAGGAATTCGC
>MCJB01010886.1:440541-589683 GCA_002018475.1 Nicotiana obtusifolia | reverse complement strand
CCCCCCCTTCGTTTTCCAACCAAATTTCGTCCCCCTTCTCCTTGTCCAACTAGGTTTTCAACTTCTTGAAACTTCTCCCCTTTGGATTGGGAGTTGTTTCCTTCTTGGATTAGAATTAGGGTTTCCTATCCTTCTCCTTTCTCTCCCAATTTCGGCCCTCTCTCCTATCTCTTTACACGTTTACAAGACTTCCAAAAACTATCAAATTATTGTTCAAGAACTTCAAGAATTCAAGGAAGACTTGCCAAGAACATTTGAGGATTCAAGACCCTCTTCAAGAACAACATAAAACTCTTCAAGAACTACAATTTTAACTCCAAGAACTTCAAGATTCTTGAGTTACACGTGTATACCTTCAAGAACAACATCTTCGATGTTCAAAAAATTCAAGATTTTTCAAGATTCAATCGTGCACCTTCAAGATTTCAACTAGAGTTTCAAGATTTCAAGATTATCGGTTTCTAACGATCAAGAACATCAAAAATCGGTTCAAGAGCGTTTCTTTAACAATCAATCTTCAAGACTTCAATCCCTAGATGATTTAACAACTTCAATCAACAACAATTTTCGGTTTTTTTTCTTTTTTGTCACGTTTTTCTTCTTTTTTTTTTTAAAATCAAAAACGATATTAATGAAAGAACCTAAACTAAGGCATGAAGAACATGATTGGGATTGTAGAAACAGACCCGTTTCAAGCTCTGATACTAACTGATGCAATATTAAACGCGCAAACAAGAAAACAAAAGATAGAAGCAAGACGCTCTATGAATTATCAAGACAACAAATAGGAACTAGTCTACTTACCTTTTTAATGAAATCAATGAGTACCTATACTATATGAACGACCCTCAAGACAACGATTGTCTTGCAAATTATTCGATCAAACAAGGAACGGGTTCAATTTTGAATCACACCAAAATTGGACAAGTTAAAAGTCACACGAGATTTGGGAGCAAAGTGCTGTCGATTTTCTTTTATAAAAATAATATAAGGTGCTGAAAATTATGAAGTCTTTAGGCTTATATAGATTGAGCCTTTACCTAAATCAACTAGGAAAAAAATAACTAGTTAACCTAAATCAACTAGGAAACAAATAACTAAAAAAAAAGACCACAATTTGGCTAAGTTTAAAGAATAGTTACGCAGAACAAACAAGTAAGAATTAATGTCTTCCATAAGTACACAATAATCTCAACATAGTAACAAGCATCACACGCCAAACGCTTGGCTCTTCTTCACCATCAAATGTGCATCATGAAGCTCTTTAGCTTAACTTCTCGTGAATGGTCTTGAAGGCTTAAACGTATCATGATTAGGTTGACCTGCATCATCAGGTTGACCTGCATCAATTAGTACCGATATACTACCGTGTTTTTAGCACGAAGTCCGATCACGCCGGATCGGCTAGTCCATCTCCCCACGAACAATGTGGTTTGACATGCGATGGCGAAAAAATGGTGTTACCAAGAGCAGTACCACCATGTGCGCAACATGACGTTCGATCTCCACCCGATTGGCTAGGCCGCCTTCCCACATATGCCATGTGGGTTGACTTTCCAATTCACATCTAATGTCAATCTCATCTCAATTAAGGGGAATAATCACAATTATATCAACATTTTAATATCATCCCAAATAAGGGGGATAATCGCAATCCACCCTACACCGGTAGATGTAGTTTCGGGTGTGGGCCTTATGACCCACCCTTCCTCGATTTGCTAATGATACTCCCAAAAAAATATTTTTTTGTTTTGCACATAAGGGAAATAAAAGTACAAATATATTTTTATATTCACCTCATTACCGTTCACACTATATATTGCCTCGTTAGTAACTTCAACCATTCACAACATTATTATTACTTAAATGGCCCTCTTGGCCGTACTTATGATTCTTCCTTCATGGCACGATAGTTGTATTTCACATTTCACGCTTTCATTTCTTTACATTAAAGGATCATCAACATAGACATCACAAATATAGAATATTCCGGAAATCACAACTTTAGGTTCATTAGTAATGAAGACTTTAAACACAATGGGTTTCTTTCCAAGAAATGGAATAAAATGATTGGCAATCGAAGCACAAGTTAAAATCATAAATGAGTAACACATCATTTATTCTTGAAATACTTTTTTTTCAAAAGGGCAATACACAATTTCAACTCATGAATATATAAGAACTAAAAATACATTGGAAATACTTACAAAGCATATCATTAGTTAAAACAACCATAATTAGGCATGACTTGAGTACATAACCTTTTAGGCAAATCTATTTTCGAAGTCAATTTGGAAGAGTTGAATCAAGGCTCATTTCATAACCTTCCTCACATCATTTCATTTCCTTGGCACCATTGGCCACAAGTATAATTTTCATTCTTGGTATGTTGGCCATACTTTATATCTCCAACTCACTTCTTTTACTTTCAAGCATCTTTATAAATTATCAACAATATGAACATTCGAAATCAAGGCCTTAAGTATATATACGAGCAATATGAGTTTTAGACGCATTGAGTATTCTTTCCAAGTTATGCATATTGGACTTTCATTTGAAACATGAGTTTAAGTTATAACTCTTTAACCCATAAACCGTACTTGAAACATACAAGAACATCATGTAATTCAATTCTAAGAGAGTGGTTTAGCCAACATACCTTGCTTTGAGCTTTCCTTAAATTACTAGAATGCCCCAACACTTCTAGCAATAACAATCTATAGGAAGATAGAAAAAATCGGTTAATAACTAGAAGGATTCCCATGATGTAACTCTCTTAGGAATTTTGTCAAAAAACACCTAGTATGCAAAATAGACTACATAGCTCTACAATGGTAATCCCTTCCTCCTTCAACCAATTTCAACAAGAAACTAACCAAAATGGTTCATTAACCCCACATGCTACAACCTATTGTCACATGCATGCCTATTTCCAACCCCACCATATACTTGGACTCATAACCTCTTGCATGAAAGCTTAGGGGTATGACTTACCTGGATAGATGATAATCTAGTGATTGGCTTCCTTGATTCTTGAAGATTGGTGCAAGAATTTGTGATTAGAATGCTAGATTTCCTCCTTCTCTCTCTAAAATACTCTTACCTCTCTCTAATATCATCAGACATACGCTTTAAAATTAACCCCTAAGGCTATTTATTAAAACGGGGTTGGGTTATAAAATAGGAAAATGGACCCTCCGAACTCAGGTCTGCGGTCACAGAATGGACCGTAAAATAGATTTGCGGCCCAAAAAAATAGACTGCAAAAAAGATGCCAAGAACTAGGCTTGTCTGGACCGGTTTACGACAAGTATGCGGTCCGCAGACCATTTATGCAGCCGCAGAGTGGACCGTAGAATCATCCAACAAAATTCTTCATGCCAAATCTGCAATAGAAAATGCGGACCGCAAAATGGATATGCGATCGCATAATGGACAGCAAAACGACCTTCAAAATTCAACCATTTTTTTGCTCAACTCCACGACGGGTAGGCGGTCCGCAGAATGGATCTGCGGTCGCGAACCTGACCGTATAACTGGCCCTTCAGCAAAAAATTTCCACCAATACAATTTCGTAAACTACTACATCTGTACACATCACCCTACCTCGGCACCACAAAACTTGAACTGCTTAGCAAAATTTTGCGGGGCCTTATAGTTATGTGGCTGAGGACTGGGTTTTGCAGTAGAGTGTGAAGGATACTTGGAAAATTCTATGT
Organism: Nicotiana obtusifolia; assembly: GCA_002018475.1. Classification (NCBI taxonomy): domain Eukaryota; kingdom Viridiplantae; phylum Streptophyta; class Magnoliopsida; order Solanales; family Solanaceae; genus Nicotiana; species Nicotiana obtusifolia. Next base: position 585,964 of record MCJB01010886.1, on the reverse strand, counting down.
TATCATTGGATCCGTAGTGCAGTATTGGAGAAATGGGAGAAACATCTTCGGATTCGCAGAAGATCTTTCAGAACAGGTGTATCAATTGGAGTTACTACTAAGTGTATGAGGAGAGTATGAAATGGCTTATGGGTGCTAAGGCGATGTAGTCTTGTGGTTTGGGGTCACTCCGGGTGAGTGTCGATTGAGGTATGTTATGTGCTTGAAAAGAGGTATTACTTCGGAGGAAAGTCAAGAGTAAATCGGAAGAAGTTGGGTCAGTTAGTAGTGGTTTAGATCAGTATGGTTAAGAAGATAATCTGTTCCTTTGGTGCGATAAGGCCATACAAGTGTTTCATGGCTAAACTTGTGGGCTTAGCAGTCTCCGTAATTTGACTGATTTGGAGATATCTGATTTGGATGGTTTTGTTATGTGTAAATGGGACCCAAAAGAGATATGGTGGTTTAGGCCACAATTTAAGTTTGTGTTCTCTCCGGTTATGGGAAGTTGGTTGTGTGTTACGATTCTTCTTCTGAAATGAGTTAAATGAAAGGTTTCTAGCCGATGAAGTGTTTATTCTACTAGTGTTTCAGGACTTATGATGAAGTTTTTGTACCCTTATGTAATAGCATGATAGAGGTAATGAGCGGTGTGGATTCCGGATTTGACAGTTGATTGTGTGTGTCATGAATAGGGTCATTGTGGACACTTAAAAGGTTATTGTCCCAATATAGGATGATCAGAAACGGCTTGAGCTCCTTTGGTAGATCTAATATGAATATATCCTCTACATCAGGTCGTATGTGATAATTCAGCACAACATTGCTTATGGATGTGTCTTCGGGCATTGGATGTTTTCCGTGTCATTCGTTTTTCTATGTGATACTGTATTATGCCATGTGGGTTGTGATCCAGTGTAGTTTGTGATGTTATATGAGCAATGTGGCTCTCGAATGCAGGATATTTATTGCACCTTAGTCATGCTTGGGCCCTTGTAGCTAGAGTAATGTTATGCACTTGGCATACTTTTGTTGTTGATATATGTGTGTTTCGTGGGTATGATATGGATTGGTGGGTATTTCCTTATTGATTGTTTTGTGTGGATTGGGTGTCACGTCGCCACGGGTATCATGTGTGGATCAGATTGCACGCCGCAACAGTGAGATGTTGAGTACGGTTCCTTGCATTTATTTTGTGTGCCTTGTGTTTCATCTCTGAGATAGGTTCATAGCATTGGTTTGGTTGTTTTTGTTTGTTGCGCAGACCGAATAGTCTTGTATTCAGATTCGTTATTCCTTATTGGTCATATTCGAGTTGTGGCTTATTGATGCATTGATGGTGTCGTATGAAGTTTTAGACGGTGTTTGAGGTGGCTTATTTCCCGAGCAGCTTGTACTGGGTGAGACGAGGTTGTTGGACCTGGAATTAGTGCAATCAGATTTATATTATGTATATTAGAGGAAAACTATCACTAATCAGTTCAGAATGAGGCAATGGTTCTCACCAAGTGGAGAGACTCCATGAATATTGATATGGCAGGTAGTTATGAGTTTGTAGACATCTCTTTCATCATTGCAGTATTTCGAGGGTTGAAATAGGCTTATATGCGTGATGAAGTGTATTACGGGCATCGACTTTGTAAATTTGCAACTATTGTGGTTCAAGGGTGTTATTATGAGCATACAAATTATGCGGTGCATTTCATGAATTTAGAATGGTGCATGATCATGTTTTGGTACAGCGTGTTGAGATTGATACAGTGTGCGTATGTTAGAAACAAACCCGGTAGAGAATTTCGGATGTTGGAATTTGGTTCTAAGGCTTGTGGGTTAAGGTAGCAGGAATGATCTTTAGTTCGGCTTGAGCTAATCTACTCATATGGGTTGTGGTGGCACGAGTAGGTGAACGAGGTGTTAAACAATGACTTTGGGCAACGCTGGAACGGTTCTTGGCACGTTTGATGACGAACGTATGTTTAAATGAGGGAGAATGTAACGATCCGACCATTTCTTTTGAGCTCTAGCGTGTCGTTCGGCGGTTCGAGGCCTCGAGTAGCTTCACTTCATGTATTATGACTTGCACATGTAGTCGGATTAGATTTTTCGGGAAGATCAGAGTTGGTTTGGAAGAATAATTCTCAATTCAGAAGCTTTGAGTTGGAAGAGTTGACCATGATTTGACTTTTGGGTAAACAACCTCAAATCGGAGTTTTGAGGGTTTCGTTAGGTACGAGTGATGAATTTGGACTTAGGCATATGCACGAATTTGGATTTGGAAGTCCGTAGGTTGACTTAATGCTTTTTGGCAAAAGTTGGAAGATTGAAGGTTTAGAAGGTTGATAGGTTTGATCGAGAGTTGATTTTGTTGATATTAGATCCGGATTATGGTTCCAGGAGTTGGTATAGGTTCGTTGTATCATTTGGGACTTGCATGCAAAATTTGGTCATTCCGGGTTGATTTGGTATGGGTCGACATTAGTTTTAGAAGTTTAAAAGTTCATTAGTTCATTAGGCTTGAATTGATGTACGATTCATGGTTTTGATGTTGTTTGGTGTGATTTAAGGCCTCGAGTAAGTTTGTGTTATGTTTTGGAATCGTTTGTGTGATTTGTCGGGGTCCCGGGGGTCTCGAATGTGTTTCAGATGTGTTTGGATTGTGTTGCTCTTTTATTTGATGTTTCGACGTCGTTTCTTTGGGCATAAAGGGTACTATATTGAGCAAACGACCTTTGAATTGTGATTAGATTGAACCATTAGCTCTGTATCGTAATTATGTAACCATAGCAACAAGAATCGCCAAATTCCGAGGTCGTATGAGAGAGTTATGCCCATTTTCGTGTCAGGAAAGATGCTGGTTTCTGGTGCGAACTTTTGTTCTTTGCGAATGCGAGAGAGGTTCCGTGAACATGAAGAAGGATTTTCAGGTTGACCGATCAACGCAAAAGATTGCTCTTCGCGAACGCGAAGGTCTCCCTCGAAGGCGATGAACAAAACTCATCAAGATAGTGTTTTAAACCGAGAATTTTAGTATTTTGAGCATATCTTGAATTCTAAAGCTCTATTTGAGGTGATTTTTGCGGCATTGCTCTCGTTTCAACAAGGGGGTAAATATGTGACTTGAGAGTCAGAGTTGAGAAATGATAATTGCTTGATTTGAGGGTCAATTCGTGGATGAAATTGGATGATTTTTTGGATATATATCATATAAGTTAAGGGTAATATTTATTTTCAATAATATCTGGAATCTGGGCACGTGGTCCCGGGCATTGACCTTGTTGACTTTTTAAGCAGAGTCGAAAATTATTACAAATTTATTAAATTACAAGTGTTGGAGTATATTTTGATTGGTTTGCACATTATTTTATTAGTTTCGTATCGTTTGGCATCGATTTGAGGAGTTAGAGAGGCGTTGGAGCTGGTTATCAGATTTCGCACCTAGGTAAGTCTCCTGTATAACCTTTTTAGGGGCAATTTACCTCGTAGGTATTATATTTATTATGTGCTACATGTTGTGGGAGCTACGCACGTATGAGGTGATGAGTGTCCGTACATATGCTAGAATTCCTGATTATGTCCAGATAGACTTAGACCCACGCCATACTTTAATTGTACTATTTAAATTATTCTTGCCTATTTAAATGCTTTAATTTCTATTTAGCCTGAGACTAGACTCGCACAGAGTGTCGGACTTGCTATTTTAGATACTTGACAAGCTACTTGATCAGCCATGGAAATTGTACTTTCCTTTACGGATTTCTTTTGCGTTCTGCGTATTTGTCCGGTACTTTTTCTTGAATTTAATAAAACAAACATACATTCGTGAGTGGGGTCAGTGACCCGTCAAAGTTTCTTTTTCTAATGGGATCGGGCTGAACGCCTTAGCAATACTTTTATGGAATCGGGCCGTTCGCCTCGCCTGTATCATCTAATACACTTTATGGAATCGAGCTATTTGACTCGCCGGTATCATATAACACACTCTTATGGGATCGTGTTGTTCGCCTTGGCGGTATCATGCAACACACTCTTATGGGATCGGGCTGTTCGCCTCAGCAAAGTAACATATTCTTATGGGATCGGGCCGTTCGCCTCGGTGATTCTATAAAACACTTTTATGGAATCAGGTCATTCGCCTCGGCAGTTCTATGAAACACTCTTGTGAGATCGGGCCTCTCATTCCGCGTACTCATGAGTTTCTTGACTTGAGATGTGACCGTTGGTTAGGTATTGACCATTATTTATTCCATTTGAGGAGGTATCCGATAGTTGAGGACTTTGTGTTCACTGTTCAGCTGTAGATCGTACTATTTGCCTATATCTGTTCTCGTTGTTTATTTACCATGTTTCATACTTGTCTACTTTATTATATTTGATTTACTAGAAACTAGTAAGTGTCAATGTCGACCCCGCGTCACTAACTCTTCGGGGTTAGGCTAGATACTTACTAGGTACGCGTTGATTTACCTACTCATGCTTTACTTCTGCACTAAATGTGCAGGATCTGACAGGTTCATTTGGTGGTCATTTGGGCGCGTAGGCGCAGCTGCTGAAGGGACTTTATGGTAAGCTGCATTCCATGCTACGATTCACAGTACACAGAGTCTCCATCATAATTATTTTCTTTATTACGTCTATCTTGTATTCCTGACAGATTTTATATTGTTATTGTACTTCCTAGTACACTTTTGACACCCGGTTTTGGGATGTTCTAGAATTTGTTTATGGTTTTGCTTACCATTGACACACTTTTACTTTATATTTCATTTAAATTGTACGTATCTATGATTTTTAATGCATTGATTTCCCTATCTAAAAAGATTTATGATTTCAAAAATAATAAAATAAATAATTAAGTTGGCAGTTCACCGTTGGCTTACCTAACAGTGACGTTGAACACCACCACAACTTATAGTGAATTTTGGATTGTGACAACAAACTTTTTCTTATTGTTCCTTTTGTGTTTTGTTCTGATCTCAAAGTTTAATTTTGCTAGAGAGTCTATGTTCACAAGAAAAGATAAATCAATTTGATAAAAGTTGTGCATGTTCAAGTTAACGAGCTTTGTTTGACAATTAATATTTTACTATCTTTTGTACAAATTATATAATACTCGACTAGAGATATACGTGCAAAAAACATACGTAGAGACTAGTTATATTAAATATATAAATTCTTAAATTAAAAAATTAAATTATCAAAATAACCTCCTAAAAAATTAGATACCTATATATTTAACAAAATTAATAATATACTAATAATAATACTTTAATAGAAAGAAGGAGGAAATATTCTGAAGGGTTGTGTCTCATAGAATGCTTTATATTAGTAATGAATAAATCTGACTTGTGCAAATAGCTGCTTTTTCTTATGTTGTATATATGTACCAAATAAAAAATAAAGAGCAAAAAAATATTTGATATGTCTTTTCTTAAAAACCTTGTGTCCTTTCAACTGTATACTAACCTATCATTTTCTAATTTGTTCTAACTGGTACTTACGAAAGGAAAGAGCCTTGTCTATTTAAATTAGATGATCTAAACACTGCCAATTAGTAACTGTTTACTCATAAAACGGTGTTGAATTTATAGCGTGGTTTATAGGCAAGCAAATTGATTTGATCCCAAAATGCAAATAAATTAAATAAAATACAAGACTTAGCGTTGAAATCGATATAAAGTTACAGACAACTTGGTTCCGGGAGCAAGGCTTCCGAAGACAGTAATAAGAATATTGTTAGATAGAAAATGAAGTATTATGTATAGGTTTGTCAGAATTTTCGAGTGTTAACAATGACTATTGAAGTCACTATTTATAGCTAATCCTAGAGAACAAGGTCCTAGGATCATGTCACGATCCCAATTTCCCACCTTCGGATATCGTGATAGCACTTAGTCTCTAAGACTAATTAAGCCTAACACATGCTGATTTAATAACATAATTAAGCTATTTAATCATTTATCATAAACCACTAAATGACATACATAGCCGCAAGCGGCCAATAGTTATACATTTCTCAAAACCGGCAGTACGGAGTCATAAGTACTACTAAAACACACTATAATTTCTAAACACAATATTGTGTTGAACAACAATTTAACAATAGCATAATGAAGTAAGATGGTGAGTTCGAAGCCTGCGAACGTCAAGTAGGTATACCTTGAAGTATCCTGCCGCGGAGACACAACTCTCAACAACATAATCTAGAATACCTGGATCTGCACAAAATTGTGCAGACGCGTAGCATGAGTACACCATAACGATACATGGTAAGTATCAAGCCTAACCTTGGTAGAGTAGTGAAGAGGCCATGTCAAGAAACCTACTAGACATAGAAGTCTGTTCAAGATATACATAACAATGGAAAGAACATCAATGTAAGGCCAACGATGGAAAAATTATTGATTTACAACCAACAATGAAGTAATAGAAACATAAATGGTAGCAAGTACTGAACGAGTAATAAAGAAACAACATAATCAGAACATCGATGAGATGTAAATGAACTCAAATAAGGAAAAACGGATGACAACTCAAATAATCAAATCGCTCCCAACGCATGGACTTACAACAAGAACTACCCCGAGACACCACACCTCATAAACCACAAGTCATGAACCACAATTTTCAAATCTTACACATATGGCACCTCGTGCCCACAACAACAATCACCTTCGCACGGTAAAACCCACGTGCTACCATGTGCTTTGCAACAGTGATAACTATTAATTTAGATGAACGAAAGATATATTTTAACACTATAAAACATAATAATAATCTTGAATAAAGTAAGGTGTCAAATGAAATAATGAGTTTATTTTAAAAACTAAGTAAAGTAAAATAATATACAATTTGTATGAAACAGAGTATAAGATGGGTTTAGTTTAGAAATCAATAAAATTGAGTAAAAGTATCATTTTTAAACAAAGCAAAACATAAGTTAAATTAACAAATTAAATATAGAATCTGTCAAGGAAAAATATGATAACAATTAAGTAAGGTAAACATCTAACAGGGTGATGAGTATAATTTGAGAACCCAATTATAGTGAAAGTGCGATAACCATTTAGAATAATAAGGAACCGAGTGAGATAACGAGTTCTATCTTAAGAGGCACATAGAATAAAATATGTTAATAATTTTTTTATTTAAACCATTACGTTACCAATGATTCTACAGAATATGATATAGTGAATCCACACAATTAAATAATAATAACAAGGAAAGAAAACAAAAAATGAAAGTAAATCAGTTAGTTTATGAAAATGAATTCAAACCTCACTACCAGAAAGACCAGAATAACAAACCTCGTAATCTCATATAAAAATGCTGAAACTAACACAACAACAACAACTAGTACAACACACACAATCCGCTTGCGAAACGCAACCCGATCCCACCTTAACATCTTTTATCAATATCAAGTGTAATGTAAACAACTCGTTGCGGCGCGCAACCCGATCCCACCATATCATCATTAATCAACATCATACTTCTCCCTTTTTACACCATATTATTATTTATCAACATCAATTATTACGTACACAAACCGCTACGGCCCGCAACCTGAGCCCACCATATCGTTATTTAAATTCTCCCTTGTTCCACCATATTATCATTTATCAATACCAATTACTACGTACACAAACAATTACGGTGCGCAACCTGATCCCACCATATCAATATTTATCAATATCATGATCCTCCCTTGTTCCACCCATATTATCATTTATCAATATAAATTATTACGTACACAAACCGTTGCGGTGCACAACCTGATCCCACCATATCATTATTTATAAATGTCATAATCCTCCCTTATTCAACCATTTCAATTTATTAACATTTAATTCCCATTGCGGTACGCAACACGATCCACAAACAATTTCAATAAACAATCCAATAACTGTATTTACAAGAATTTCACAATCAAAGGGTATGAGTGTAAGACAATAAAGGAACCACGTAATAATCAAAGGAATGTAACACATATTACAGAAACAACAGGACAAGTAAAGCACGTGACAATTAAGGTGTGCAAGTAAAACAGTTAAGGCAAGTAGCAAATAAGCACAGAGTCATGGAAGGGACGAACAATTCAATATTTTCACAACAAATAGCCCATGGCTCATTGTACAAGAATTTCAACAATAAAAAAAGGAACGGGAATGCTCAACAAGGAAATGTATCTCAACAATTAACAACTTCTCCTCAATGTAATAACGGCTATTACAACCTCAACATCAATAACTCAACAAGATGATATTCCCCGAAATAAAAACTTCAATTAAAAGTGATACATCAATTAAGAGGTAACAAGACAATAAGGAAGGCAATTACTTCAACTAAAGCATATAAGAGCAAAATAACAAGAGGTAGAACAAGCGCTAACAACGTTAAATAGAGCATGTAAGATTAGATAAACAATGAAAAATATAACATGTTATGCCAGTTCAATTAAAGGCATGGAAAGAGTTTAGATAATCTAAACCGGTCAAATACCATATATAGACTGTGTACTCACTTATCACCTTGCGTACACGGCTTTCACATAACACAAATATCACAATCAACCCAAATCCTAAGGGGTAGTTTCCCCCACGCAAATTTAGGGAAGATACTAACCTCAACTAGGCCAATTTAACACTAGAAAATAGCTTTTCCCTTAAAATTTACCTCCACACAGCTCAAATCTAACCCAAATCAACTTAATATCATCAAAGAACGCAAGAGAACCAATTACAATAAATAAAGCTATAATCTTTACATTTTCTCCAAAAAGTCAACAAAAGTCAACGTCGGGCCCCCCTTGGATTCTGAATCCAAGCTTACCCGAGCGAAGCCCGAACCAATACAATCTCACACGAACAAAAACCGACTCAATCGGAGTTCAATAGCTCAACCAATTCGCCAAAACATCGCGCTTGGGTGTTCATAACCCAAGAGTCCAACCCACACTAGTTGGGTCCTATATCACCTAAAATACTCCTCCAAAACTCGCCAAATTCGAGTATGTTGTTCTCCTAATATAGGAAAACAAAACTCCAAAAGAAATCAGGAAATAAACACCTCTAACTCATTTTTAATTTTTTAAATTTAGGAAATAATCCTAGGTCTTGATTTGAAGAATTAAATGAGTTTTCAGTTAAAATCGTGGATTAAAGTGTAAACCAAGGGAATGAATCAAGGGAAAATACTTGGGTTATGGTTTAAATCTTACACCATGGAATAAACTTGAAGAACATCCTTGAATTCTCCCAATCCTAAACTTGGAAGATGAGAAAAACTCCAACAACATTAATAGCCAAAAATGCCCAGCTGTTCTGCCTTGTTTTTTGTGCCAGAAGATCCCGAAACTTGCTTTTGATGCCTCGAATGGATTCTTCGAAAAATTCCAGTTAAGTTAGGATTTTGAATCACTCCATTTTCCCTTATAATGAAGGAGATATGTTGGTTTCAATATTCGAAAATAGTACAAATTTTTAAATACGAATTCAGCGGCAATTTCGTAATTAATCTGAAAAATCTGGCAACCCAATTCTTGGTAAAATGATCATAAATTCCTCATACGATGTCGAAACTTGATGATTTCAGTTGTGATGGTTCCAAAATTACGATACGGATATAATGGTTTAGTCGAAACATGAATCGAAGGCTGTGTGCTCAATATGGTAACATTTATGCTCAAATCGACGTCGAAACCGAAAACAATCTCCGTACAATCCAAACTTATCCAAAAATTATCGGAATTTAACCAAATATTCTGGACATGTCCAAAATCATCATACAAACTTATTGGAATAATTAAAACCAGATTCCAAGTCCGTTTATCCAAAAGTCAAAACTTGGTCAACTCTACCAACTTAAGGCTTTTAAAACAAGAATTATTCTTCCAAATCAATCCCCAACCGCTCGAAAACCGAAACCAACCATACACGCAAGTCATAATACATTATATGAAGCTACTCAAAGTCTCAAACCACCGAATGGAATGCTAAAGCTCAAAACGATCGGTCGGGTCATTACATTCTCCCCCACTTAAACATACATTCGTCCTCGAATGTGCCAAGAGCTGTTCCAAAGCCATCAAATCGCCATATACGCTCGCCATACACATAACCATGGGTGATCCTACGTCACCCCAATCCATAAAAGACGACAACACCACCTAACAAAGGATCCCTACTTCAACCTTAATCCCTAAACCTTAAACCCTAAATTTGCAACATCCGGAACTCATTATATGACCCGATTGTTGCATCTATGCACCATATAACTCTGATCAAGCTGTTTCAATCCATAATCATATCTCAAAACATAATCACATGATATACCACATAACTCAAATACTCATAGCAATAACTTCTAACTGCATAGCTGCTCGATAACCAACCCGACACCGGTAACAAACCTCATATCAACTAAAACCTTGTTCTGAACCTTCGTACGATGCCAATGATGAAAGAAACATACAGAAAATCATAACCACCCATCATATTAACAAGTCGTGGAGCTCTCTTGCCCGATAAGAATCATTGCCAAAAATCTAAGCCAACTAGTGACACAATTCCTGCAAACATACCTTAATCAAATCCGATGGTACACATTTCAGGCCTAATAACCTCACCTCATTTAGTACAACTCAAATATACCTAATGATGGAAAGAGAATGGAAATGAAGGAACCATCTCGCTAGCTCAACAGATACCATCACGAAATGCAATGCTATCAATCCACCACACAAGGGGAAACATAACACAAGAAATATGCACAAAGGATCATATCCTAGCATAACGCCGCTATAATGCATGAACCAATCTAACACCGGCCCACCTGGAATATATCGAGCCATGATACTCACAATCAATGACCATAAGCATATCAACAACAAACACACGAAGCGCGTGACCATAACTGTGGAGATATGTATATCACTATATACCAGAAACTAGAAGACCGTAACTAAGGCATAATCAACCATTTAACACCCCAAGAGCAATCTTGCTCGAATTTTGCAACAAAGCCAAACATAACCGCATCGGTGTGCAGATAACTAACAGGTCACAACCCATCGTAGCTTAAGAGAGTAACACATGAGACATATCGGAACACGAATGTGATCCACCCTAACCGATAACATACTCCTCCACAATAACTGTACTGAGTACAATCTGACCCGATTTAGAACACACATTATTATTAGACCTACTAGTAACCTTCAAATCAATTCTAATGCTTCCGAAGTAGGTAGATAGCCTCCGAAAATCCTACAATAACATATGTATAGTACATACCATCAGCTGCCAACCTCTTAACATACCTTCACCATTCACAACCATGGAACAATCTGCCTCGAGAACCCTTTTAGTCTTCAAATCCCTAGAATACTAGAATCTCCATATCCGATCACAACTACACTACTCAAATAACTGACACATTCCTCACATACGATCAGCCCATGAGAAGTACTTCTATAATTCTTTCGTGCCAAAAAAGAAAAATGTGGACATCAGCAGTCAACCAGGCGATTACCATAATACCAGTCAGGCATCCGGAAGTCGAAACACAGAGCGCTTTCTGGAGTGCGCGCCCTTTTTAGGTGGTATCAAATAATGCTAGCATTCTTCTAAACATATGAAATCATCCATGCTATCTAGAACACATGACCCCATCCAGGCGGAAATCATAACACGCAACACGTTCTTTATGTCGGTAGTAGACATCTAGCTCAAGTTGTGGTCGACACTATCAAGAACTCTTCGAGGCCAATCCGCACACCACCAAGCCATCAGAACTGAACTTCCCCAACTCAACCAAATCAGGAAAGCCATCAAATGCAAGTGTATTGCCACAAAACTCTGGCGAAGAATTACCGCACCAAAAGACCATTTACCTTTGTTGCTATGCTGACCCAACACCATCAAGCTGACCTATTTCTTCTAATCCTCCTCGAATTGTCTTCAGGCCAACACTTTCCTTTATCGGTACACAATGATCCTAAATCTCATTGTGGAAAACCCTAGCAGAAACTACGTCGTCTGAAAACCCATAAACCGCTGTATTTCCTCTAGAGCACCCAACAATGCTGCAACCGAGATACCCACTCTGAAGTGACCTTCTGTGAATCTGAAGATGTTTCTCTAACCTCTCTGATACTGGAATGTAGATTTAGCAATGATACAGATATACCTTAAGATCCAGCACCATCCCATGAAAATCTCACATCTTACTCATGTACAATTCCAGGGAGCCCCCCAACACAACATTTATACCTCAGACCCCAAGACTGATATGACACTAGCCCATGCAATTTGATCATCGATAGTAGACTACCCCACTTGGCACGGAGTCATAGGTCACAACATCCGATGATCCACATTACCAACCATCATAAGCTCGTACAAACCAGGCAGATACACGAACCAGTTGTATCCCACACTTGAACAACTGAAGATATACCAATAAGTCTACGTCCTTAGTCTGGACAATACCTCGAGACAATGATCGAGCATCTATGGCCCCCTCGTAGCCCATCCGCAGCATTACAGACTGTCGAAGCATAGCTGATACCGAGTGCCCAAAATCGTATATGAGTGGACGTAAAGGGATATAATATATATGCTTCAAGCTAATCAATGATGCGCGATAAGGAATGAAAGGAGTGGTTCCTAATAGTTTTGTCGCCTCTCAAAGATAAGTACAGAAGTCTCCGTACCGATTCGCAAGACTCTACTAAACATGCTTATTACTCGTAGCACCTATGAACCTAGAGCTCTGATACCAACTTGTCACGACCCCAATTTCCCACCTTAGGATGTCGTGATGACACCTAGTCTGTAAGACTAGGTAAGCCTAACACATGCTGATTTAATAACAAAATTGAACTATTTAATCATTTATCATAAACCATTAAATGACATACATAGCCGCAAGCAGCCAATAGTTATACATTTTTCAAAATCGGTAGTACGGAGTCATAAGCATTACTAACACAAACTGAAATTTCTAAACACAATAATGTTTTGAGTAACAATTTAATAGCAGCATAATGAAGTAAGATGGTGACTCCAAGGCCTGCGAACGCCAAGCATGTATACCTTGAAGTCTCCCGCCGCGAAGATGCGACTCTTAACAACACAATCAGAATACCTGGATCTGCAATAAAATGTGCAAAAGCGTAGCATGAGTACACCATAATGGTACCCAGTAAGTATCAAGCCTAACCTCAGTAGAATAGTGACGAGGCCAAGTCAAGACACCTACTAGATGTAAAAACCTGTTCAATATATACATAAGCTAACAATGGAAAAAATATCAATGTAAGACCAACGATGAAAAAATTACTGATTTACAACCAACAATGAAGTAAAAGAAACATAAACGGCAGCAAGTGGTAAACGAGTAATAAAAAAACAACATAATCAGAACACCGATGAGATGTAAATGAACTCAAATAAGGAAAAACGGATGACAACTCAAATAATCATATCTCTCCCAACGCATGAACTTACAACAAGAATTACCCTGAGGCACCGCACCTCATAAACCACAAGTCATGGACTGCAATTTCTAAATCTTACACATATGGCACCTCGTGCCCACCACAACAATCACCTTCGCACGGAAAAGCTCACGTGCTACCATGTACTTTGCAACAGTGATAAATATTAATTTAGATGAACGAAAGATATATTTAAACACTATAAACCATAATAACAATCTTGAATAAAGTAAGGTGTCAAATGAAATAATGAGTTTATTTTAGAAATTAAATAAAGTAAAATAATATACAATTTGTACCAAATAGAATATAAGATGGGTTTAGTTTAGAACAATAAAGTTGAGTAAAAGTATTATTTTTAAATAAAGCAAAACATAAGTTAAGTTAACAAATTAAATATAGAATTTTTCAAAGAAAAACACGATAACAATTTTAAGTAAGGTAAATATTTAACTGGGTGTTGAGTTTAATTTGAGAACCCAATTATAGTGAAAGTGCGATAACCATTTAGAATAATAAGGCACCGAGTGAGATAACGAGTTCTATCTTAAGAGGCACATAGAATAGAGCATGTTAATAATTCTTTTATTTAAACTATTATGTTACCATCAACTCAATAAAATATGATATAGTGACTCCCGCAATTAAATAGTAATAATAATAATAGGCATGAAAGTAAAGCAGTTAGTTTATGAAAATGAATTCAAACCTCACTATTAGAAAGACCAGAATAACAAACCCCGTAATCTCATATAAAAATGCTGAAACTAACATATCAACAACAACCAATACAACACACACAATCCTTTGTAGAGTACAACCCGATCCCACCGTAACATCCTTTATCAATATCAAGTGTAACGTTTACAAACTGTTGCAGCGTGCTACCTGATCCCACCATATCATTATTTGTTATCATAATCCTCCCCTATTCCATCATATTATCATTTATCAATATCAATTATTATGTACACAATCTTCGCGGCGCGCAACCCGATCCCACCATCTCATTATTTATCAATATCATAATCTTTCCTTGTTCCACCATATTATCATTTATCAATATCAATTATTACGTATACAAACTGTTGCGGCGTGCAACCCGATCCCACCATATCATTATTTTTCAATATCATAATTCTCCCTTATTCAAGCATTTCAGTTTATTATCATTTTATTCTCGTTGTTGCGTGCAACCCGATCCATTAATAATTTCAGTAAACATAAACAATCCGATAATTCAATTTACAAGAATTTCTACAATCAAAGGGTATGAGTGCAAGGAAATAAAGGAACAACATAATAATCAAAGGAATGCAACACATATTACAAAAATAGCAGGACAAGTAAAGCACGTGACAATTAAGGTGTGCAAGTAAAACAGTTAAGGCAAGTAGCAAATAAGCACAAAGTCATGGAAGAGACGAACAATTCAATATTTTCACAACAAATAGCCCATGGCTCAACCACAATGTATACAAGAATTTCAACAATAACAAAATGAATGGGAATGCTCAACAAGGAAAGGTATTTCAATAATTAACAACTTTGCCTCAATGTGATAACGACTGTTACAACTTCAACACCAATAACTCAAAAAAATGATACTCCACAAAATATCAACTTCAATTAAAAGTGATACAACAATTAAGAGGTAACAAGACAATAAGGAAAGCAATAACTTCAGCTAAAGCATATAAGAGCAAAATGACAAGTAAGAGGTAGAATAAGCGCTAACAATGTCAAATAGAGCATGTAAGAGTAGATTAAAAATGAAAGATATAACATGTTATAACATTTCAATTAAAGGCATGGAAAGAGTCTAGATAATCTAAACCAGTCAAATACTAGCTATAGACCATGTACCCACTCGTCAACTTGCGTACACGGCTTTCACATAGCACAAATAGCACAATCAACCCAAATCTAAGGGGTAGTTTTTCCCACACAAAGTTATGAAAGATACTTACCTCAACTAGGCCAATTCAACACTGAAAATAGCTTTTCCCTTAAATTTTGCCTCCACGCGGATTAAATCTAACCAAAATCGACTTAATATCATCAAAGAATGCAAGAGAAACCAATTATAATAAATATGTAACGACCCGATCGGTCGTTTGGAGAATTTGTGTCCTGTTCAGTGGCTTAAGGTCTCAAGTAGCTTTTTTTTATGTGTTATGACTTGCGTGTATGGTCGAGTTCAGTTTTCGGATGATTCGGGATCAATTTGGAAGAAGGATTCCCATTTTAGAAGGTTAAGCAGTAAGAGTTGATCGGAGTTTTTATTTTAGACGACTCCGAAATGGTGTTTTGATGATTCCAATAGCTTCATATGGTAATTTTGGACTTAGGCATGCGTCCGGATTTGGATTTGGAGGTCCGTAGGGTAATTTGAAGTATTTCGGAGAAAATTGGATAGTTGAAATTTTAGAAGGTTGAGAGGTTTGACTGAGAGTTGATCTTGGTGATATCGGGGTCGGAATGCGATTCAAAGAGTTGGATTAGCTCTGTTATGTCATTTAGGACTTGCATGCAAAATTTGGTGTCATTCAGGGTTGATTAGATATGTTTCGGCACGAGTTTTGGAAGTTGGAACATTTGGAAGTTCATAAGTTTGATTCGTGGTGCGATTCGTAGTTTCGATATTTTTTAATGTGATTTGAGACCTCGAGCAAGTCCGTGTTATGTTATGGAGTTTGTTGGCATGTTTTGATGGTGTCCCGATGGCCTCGGGTGTGTTTCGGATGGGCTACGGGCTATTTCTTCAGGTTTTTAAGTTGCTGGTTTCTTGTGTCTGGTGTCCTTCTCTGCGATCGCGTAGGTGTAGCCGCAATCGCGAAGGTTGTTTGGTGGGCTGGTCCTTTTTACTCTTCGTGTTCGCATGGTCCAGTCCGCGATCGCGGAACTGTGGCTTCTACTTCTATCGCATCCTCTTCTCCGCGTTCGCATAGAGCTTCTGGTGGGGCCAGTATACTGTCTTCTACGTGATCACATTCCTATTCCCGCGATCGCGTAGTGCATTTTTCTGGGCAGCGTAGTTTCTTATATGCGATCGCATTATTTCTTCGGCGATCGCGATGTGTTATACCTGGGCAGCATAATATATTTTTCAAATCGAGAGTTTGGCCATTTTATCATATCTTGAATTGTAGGCCTTGGCTTTGAGCGATTTTTCGTGGGTTCTTTAAGCAAATCATTGGGGTAAGTGTTCTTCACCTGGAAATTTATTATATTCCATGATTCTATCTTTATTTTTATCTTATAATTAGTGTTTTGAGTTGAGAAAAAATAGAAATTTTTGAAGAAATCTTTTAAAAGTGTAAAATGATGATTTAAACGATGAATTTATGTCGGAATTTGGTAAATCTTGTATGGTTTATAATTTTGATGGGGTTCCGGTACGCGAGCCCGGAGGGTTGACTTTTGAGTTGACTTTTAGTTCTTGTTAAAGATTGAAGCTTTATTATTTCGAAATTTGTTTCCTATGAGTTTTATTTTTGATTTGAAGTTATTTTGGCTAGATTTGAGCCGTCGGGAGGTTGTTTCTCTCGAGAAAGTCATTTCAGAGTGTCGGTCTAGCTTCTTTGAGGTAAGTATCTTGCCTAACTTTGTGTGGGGAAACTATCCCTTAGGATTTGAGTCATTTGCGCTAATTGTATCATGTGAAGGACACGTACGCGAGGTTATGAGTACGTGCTTGGGCTTATTTGAAGAAATTTGACCGTTTAGGGCTCTTAGGTTCTTATGTTCATTAGATATGAAGTTGTTTTATCATGTTAAATTCCCCATTTACTAAATTCACCCTTACGTGTATTATTTGGAATTAATTGCTTTATGTTTTACCCTTATTGCCGATTAAACTCTTATGTGCCTTAACTAAAGTTGTTTCCTCTTTTATTGTCATGCTATCCTTTTCGTAATTGCTTAACCTTAATTGAAATCAGTATTATCTCTTTCGTAATTGTTTAGCCTTAATTGAAGTTTGTAATCCCTTTCATTGTTGACGTATTCTTATTTGGTGTCATTGATTTATGCTATCTCTCTTGTTGTCGAATTGTACTTTCGTGGAATCATTGTTACACATTAACTCTCTCTTGTTGAACTATTCTTGTGGAGACTATTATTTCCTTGTTGTGTCCTTCTTTGTGAGTTTTTTCTTCTGTTTCTTTGTGTTTTGAAGTTCTTGTGTTGATTTACTTGTCGTATTCTCGTGTTATAGTTGTTATTGCTGTTGTATTCAGTGTTGTTGAACCGAGGGCTATGCATGGTTGTGATATTGAAACTTTTTTGAGGAAATGTTGTGGCATATGTGCACATAGTGTGAAAGTCATTTTGTTGAGTTGTTATGTTTTGGCATACATGTTATTGTTGAAAGGATTGTTATTGTGTTTGCATGAGGTTTCTGCCGTGCGGTTGTTATTGTGTTTGCACGAGATTTCTATCGTGCGGTTGTTATTGTGTTTGCACGAGGTTTCTGCCGTGCGGTTGTTGTTGTGTTGCACGAGGTTTCTGTCATGCTGATGTTATTATTGATACGCATGCAGTGGTATAAGGCCTGGGTATTGAAACGCATGCGGTGAGATAAGGTGCGCTTGAAACGCGTGGCTAGTAGGGGAACTACTAGAAGCCATGCAGTGTGATAAGGTGGGTTAAAACGCGGGATGCTATTTCAGGGAAAATAATTTTCAAAACAAAATATAAAGGCTCTCGCGGTGATATAAGGAAAGTTTGTGATTCATTTTATGATTTTGAGACTACGAGGCGGTACCTCGGTAGGACTCTTGTTGTCATTTCCCCCCTTTCCTGTGCATTTGTCTTTGATTGTTGTCTTCCTTAGCATACTACTAATCATTTTCCTCCGTGTTGCACTATTTGTTCAGTGATATGTAGCTAACCTTGTTGTGCTAGCCGCTGCTTAAAACTTCATTGCTGCCTTTATTACACTGTACATTTCGTGGTTATCGTCTTATGTGCCATTCATTGTCTCTACTCTTATTTGTTGACTTGAATTGTGGCAGAACATTTGCACAAGAATACACGTAGTTAAATCACCCATATCGATTTTAAAAGATGAACCTTGACATCATTGACCATTATACATACTCTTGTTTACTTGCCTTCGATGTGAGGAATGTCCTGTTGGCACGTGAGTTGTCCGTGCAGTCAAGAGTCATTATTATTGTTGGCCCGTAATGGTCCATGTGGATATTAGATATTGCCATTTCTCGGGCAGTGCTGTCGTTGTTGCCACTAGAGATATCATCTCAGCTACAACTCCATCTTTCCCTGAGTCCTGGACTCGTACACGTAAGTTCAAAGTCTGTCTATTTTCTAAATAAAGAGGTTGTTTCATGTCGTTGCTAATCTTTCTTCTTTCATTATTTCAGTAACTCGGTGGATACCACCAAAGTTTGAAGGCCTGGACCAGTGGGTTCAAAAGATTCTAGACTTTACCACGCCTGAGACCCGCCGGTGGAAGGAGATGGCCCCCAAAATACGGATGGAAGGCCAAGAATCACGGTAAGTTGACTGATTCTGCCCTCATTTCATTTTTCTGCATAAGAAAATTGGTTAACTTCTCTTTTCGTTGAATTCAGGTCTCCCGCAGGGCTCTGATACCATCCCTGAGGGGGATGTTTTGGCTGATCCCGCGGAGGCTGCGAGGTTGCTGAAGGAGGCTTTCGCCTAAATAGGCGCCATCGGATCTGCTTCCGGTGCAAGCGCTTCCTCCTGGAGTCCCCACTTTGTAAAATAATCAGTTATAATTAAAAGAAATATTACCTTCCCCGAAGTTGGTGGTAGCGGTCCGACTATATCCATCTCCCATTTCATGAATGGCCATGGGGATAATACCTAGTGCAGTAGTGTTGCCAGTTGGTGTACTAATAGCGCATGGCGTTGACACTTGTCACATTTCTGGAGGAATGCCTTAGCGTCTTGTTCCATCCAGGGCCAGTAGTATCCTACCCTAACTAATTTTAACACCGAGTCTGCACCTGAATGATTTTCACAAATTCTTTTATGAACCTCCCTCATCACGTAATTAGCTTCGGAGGCGCCTAAGCATCGGGCCAACGGGCCTTGGAACGACCTTCTATATAACTATCCTCCTAGAAGCTGTAACGAGCTGCTTTGGTGCAGAGTGCTCGGGATGCCTTCGGGTCTTCCGGCAGCTTGCCATGCTTATGGTAGTCGATGATTTCATTTCTCCAGTACCAGATCAAGTTGGATGTATTTACTTCATAATAACCATCCACATCCAATACTGAGTGCATGAGCTATACGACTGTACCAGAATCTTGTCCCTTTATTTCCATGGATGAGCCTAGATTGGCCAATGCATCTACTTCTACGCATTCCTCTCTCGGGATGTGAGTAATTGACCATTCCCTGAATCGTGCGAGTAGAGTTTGAACTTTCACCACATATTGTTGCATGCATTCCTCCTTGGCTTCGAAGATTCCATATACGTGATTTACCACCAGTTGGGAATCGCATTTGATTTCGATGACGTTGGAGTCTAGACCCCTGGCCAGTTCAAGTCCTACAATCAAAGCCTTATACTCGGCTTCATTGTTAGCCAAGGGAACAATTTTTATGACCTGCCTCAAGATTTCTCCCGAGGGCGTGATTAAGACTACCCCGAGTCCGGACCCTTTCACGTTGGGAGCTCCATCTATGAACAAGGTCCAAACTCCTAATGTTGTTTCTAACACCATAACTGCTTCCTTTGTGGCCATAGGCAGTGGCCTGGGACCGAAATCCGCCACGAAATCGGCTAAGACTTGTGATTTGATCGCAGTCTTGGGTTTGTATTCGATATCAAATTCACCAATTTTGACTGCCCATTTGGTCAGTCGACCTGACAACTCAGGTTTGTGAAGGATATTGCGTAGGGAAAAGTTGTAACCACCACTATCTGGTGACATTGAAAATAAGGCTTAAGCTTTCGAGCGGCGACTACGAGAGCTAAGGCCAGTTTTTCGAGGTGCAGACGATGAGTTTCCACCCCTGATAAAATTATGCTAACATAACAGATAGGAGATTGTGTACCTTCGTCTTCCCAGACTTGAACGGCACTCACCTCTACCTCCGAGACCGCTAAGTATATTAGTAACAGAGAGCTTGATAGATACTGTTTCAGGTCTTTCACAGTCTGTTGGCATTCTGAGATCCATTCAAAATTGTTCTTCTTCTTCAGAAGTGAGAAGAAGTGATGGCATTTTTCCGAAATCGAGGAAATAAACCTGCTTAGAGCGGTCGTTCTTCCGGTTAGTCTTTTGACTTCTTTCAAGTTTGTCAGCTGGTCCAGACTGTCTTCGATGGCTTTAATTCTGTAGTAATTGACTTCGACCCCGCTTTGTAGCACCAGGAAATCTAAAAACTTACCGGAGCTGACTCCGAACGCACACTTTTCGGGGTTAAGCTTCATGTTATGCTTCTTTAGGATGTCAAAGGTTTCTTGGAGGTGTTTCTAATGGTCACCTGCATTCAAAGAATTAACCAGCATATTATCTAAGTAAACTTCCATTATTTTCCCTATTTGTTTTTCGATCATTTTGATCAAGAGCCTCTGATAAGTGGCTCTAGTAATTTTAAGCCCGAAAGATATCACATTGTAGCAATATGTGCCAAAATTTGTTATGAACAAAGTTTTCTCCTGATCCTCCAGGTTCATCTTGATTTGGTTGTACCCGAAATAGGCATCAAAGAAACTCATCACTCGTGTCCGGCAGTTCCATCAATTATTTGATCAATGTTTGGCAATGAGAACGAGTCTTTTGGGCAATTCAGATCCTTATAATCTACTTACATACGAAATTTATTATACTTTTTTCGAACCACTACTACATTAGCTAGCCAATCGGGATACTTTACCTCCCGGATTGAACCACCGATATCAAGCAATTAAGTTACCCCTTTTTTAACAAACCTGTTTCTGACCTCGGCAATTGGGAGCTTATTTTGCCTTACCGGCGGTATACTAGGGTCCAGGCTTAGCTTATGCACGGCCATCTCTAGCGGGATACTTGTCTATAAATCCTGACCTGAGCTCGGGGTTAAGTCCTGTCCCTAAGTGGAACTTCCTCTCTAGAAACTTTTCGAACAAAGCAACTTGTTCGAGTTCTTCCACTGTGGATTTGGCCGCGTCCGTTTCTTCTGGTACCTGAAAATACCTCGTTAACTAGTAGGATTCCGATGACTCCTCCCTTTGTCGTCTTCGTCTAATTAGGGAGCAGGCGCTGGTTCCTATAATTGCTATGACGTGTGTTCCTTCCCTTTACTGTTGAAAATCGAGATGGCGTTCATTTCCCTTGCCGCCGGTTGATCTCCTCTTATTTGCTTCATTCCTTCTGGAGTTGGAACTTTTAGAAGTTGGTGATATGTTGATGGCACGATCTTCATCTCGTGTAACCATGGTCTGCCAATGTCACGACCAAAATCCACCTAGTCGTGATGGCACCTAACCCAACCCGTCAGGTAAGCCAATTAGCAACTATTCAATTTAATGAGATTTATTAAGAAAAGAAATGATAATACGTCGCTTTTATACAAACAATTTCCCAAGGACTGGTAGTACAAATCACGACCTTCTAAGATTAGAATTTACAAAGCGGGTATGAAATAAATACATCATCTGTTCAAAATGTACATAAGTAGATTTTTATAAATCTAAGGCTACTGCGAACAAGAGGCAGCTACAACCAAAAAGCAGGTACGTCTTCAAATCCAGCTCTCTTCGATCACAGCAGCATCAACATCCAACATCTGCACGCAAGGTGTAGAAGTGTAGTATGAGTACAACCGACCCCATATACTCCATAAGTAACAAACCTAACCTTAGGTTGACGAGTTGGAACATAGGTCAAGGTCCAACATCAATAGCCAACAACAGTTCATAACAACATAATGGAAGTAATAAAAAAATTAGCTCATAGATAAAATGCTCAGCTCTTTCACAGTTCCAGAAAAATAGGCATGCTTTTCAAGTATATTAATGAAAACCCAAATCTTTTACCGAAATCACCAAATATATAAGTAAGTTTGAAGAACTGTGATTTTTTCCAAAACTTTTCAACAACAGATAAGATGTTTCATTATCAAATGGCATGAGAAAAATACATCTCTATGCCTACATGTCAATATGCAGGTGAAGTCATGAATGACACCAAAATCGGAGTGGCAGAAAGAAATGCATCTCTATGCATGTGCCTCAAGTATGCATGTCAAATGCAATGTATCTCAGTGATGAACTTATGTACTCACACTCTCAGAGTACTCAATCTCATTATCTCACACTTTCCACTCATCATGCTCAATCACTTGACATGCTCAGTCACTCAATACTGTATACGGCCAATTCAGCCCAGGGAAGATCCATCCCAAATATATATATATATATATATATATATATATATATATTTGTTATCAACTGACAGTCAGTCACTCAGTACTGTATAAGGTCAATCTAGCCAGGGGAAGATCCATCCCCAAATATAAATGCTTCGGGCAAGATCCATGCCTGAGAAGATCCATACCTCAATATAATCAACTGCGCTCACTGGGGGTGTGTACAGACTCCGGAGAGGCTCCTTCCCAAGCGCCATAATAAGCTAGATCCATGCATAAATCAATATAACATGTTGCGGTGTGCAGCCCGATTCCATAATATACTCACAATCAGGCCCTCGGCCTCACTCAACCATCAATCTTTCCAGCCTCTCGGGCTCACAATGCCATGAAACTAGCCCAAAAATGATGATATGGTGAGTCAATATATAGCAATAGAGACTGATATATGATATGGAATGAATGAACATGACTGAGTATGAAATTGCAATGTAAGAAAATAACTAAACAGCAGAAATGACCTTAGTGAGTCCCAACAGAATAAGCATGTAGCCCAGACATGGTTTCTAACATGGATCACAGCTCTATAGCTCTAGTACATAAAGATTTCATGGTTACAGATAAGATCAGGTAACTACACAGTACCAGAGAAATAACAGAGTCACAATTCACACGATGCACGCCCACATGCCCGTCACGTAGCATGTGCGCCACCTCAACACCAAACACATAATACGTAGTTCGGGGTTTCATACCCTCAGCATCAAGTTTAGAAGTGTTACTTACCTCGAACAAGCCAATTCCAATACCGAGCAAGCTAAGCGATGCTCCAAAAATGCCATATTGTGTGTACCGACCTCTGAGTGGCTCGAAACTAGCCAAAAGCAACTCAAATACATCAATTAACGCCAAAGGAAACAAACCCAATCGATAAAGATCAAATCTTTAATCAAAAGCCCAAAATCAACCCAAAATCCCAACCCAGGCCCGCGCCTCAGAACTCGACGAAACTTATAAAATCTGACGACCCATTCAATTACGAGTCCAACCATACTAGTTTCACCAAATTCCGACTCTAAATCAATGTTTAAAACTTAAAAACTCACTCTATAAAACTTTAGGCTAAAATCCCCAATTTTTCTCTTTAAAACTCATAATCCAATTAGTAAAATGAAGATAAAATCACGAAATATAATCAAAACCGTGTGTAGAACACTTACCCCATTCCTCGTGATGAAATTTGTCTCCAAAATCGCCCCATTCCGAAGTCTATAGCACAACATGTGATAAAAATGACCAACCCACGAATTTAAAACATTTTGTCCAGCTTCATTGCATTTGCGATCAACTCATCGCATCTGTGACTACCGTTTTTGCAGTAAATATCTCGCTTTTGTGAAAAATCCCAGAACCAGCAACCATCGCTTCTGCGATCTTCAACCCGCTTTTACGATCATGCTTCTGTGCACACTGAACCGTATCTGCGGTTGCCCAGATGCGCCCATGAACTCGCACTTGCGACCCTCACGCCCAGATGTCCCTGTCGGCTTCTGCAATGGGCTTCTCGCTTCTGTGGAGTCGCTTTTGAGACCAAGCTTCCGCAGAAACGGTTGCACTAGCAACCCAAAATTTCCAGCAACTTCAAAAAAGCTTCAATCGATTCGAAACTCACCCAAGCCACTTGGGACCTCGTCCAAATATATCAATAAGTCACATAACATAACACGGACCTACTCGAGTCCTCAAATCACACCTAACAACGTCGAAATGACGAATCGCATCTCAAACCAAACTTAATGAACTTTGAACTTTCAACTTCCAAAACTCGCGCCGAAACATATAAAATCAACTCTGAATAAACTCAAATTTCGCACACAAGTCCAAATGACATAATGAAGCTATTCCAATTCGCAGATGAAAAATCCGAATCAGATATCCTCAAAGTCAACTCTCGGTCAAACTTGTGAACTTTCCAAACCTTTAAATTTTTAACCTTCGCCAATTAGCACGAAAACCTTCTAAAAACAATGCAAATCAGGGCATACGCCCGAGTCCAAAATCACCATCCGGACCTAACAGAACCATCAAAACTCCAATTCAAGGTCAAATGCTAAAAAGTCAAACTTGGTCAACTCTTCCAACTTAAAGCTTAAACCATGAAATTCATTCTTCTGAACCGACTCCGAATAACCTGAAAACCAAAACCGATGACTCACACAAGTCATAATACATCATACGATGCTGCTCAAGACTTCAAATAGCTTAACGAAATGCAAATGCTCAAAACGACCGGGCGGGTCGTTACATCATCCCCCACTTAAACATATATTCGTCCCGAACGTGCCAAGGGTTGCTCCAGAGCCATCAAACTGCCGTGTAACCTTACCATGCACATACCCGGGGGTGATCCCACGTCACCCTAATCCATATAAGCCTGACGACACAACATAGCTGAAAATCCTTAATTCAACCTAGCCCATAAACCTTAGAATCCAATTTTTCCAACGTCCGGAATTTCTTATAAGACCCAAACCTCGCATCTATACATTGTCTAAGTCTGAACAAGCTGTATCAAGCCATAGCCATAACCCAAGATGTACTCACATGACACACCACATGACTACATACTCGTAGCAAAATTTTCGATCACAGTAGCTGCTCAAAACAACCCAGTACCGGTAATAACCTCATATCAAACAAAACCTCGTTCTAAACCCTTGTACACTGCTGATGATGAAATAAATACACAGAAACTCATAATCACTTATCAGATCAGCAAGTCATGGAACTCTATCTCCTTCGACAAGACTATAGTCAATTTCTAAGCCGATCAATGACAATATCCTTCTAAATATACTGCAATCAAATCTGATAGCACCAATTCTGGATCCGACAATCTCATCTTATCAAATACAAGCTACTCCACTAGAATGCCACACCAAAATACCCAGAGCTACAAACCATGCAATCTGTGCACCAATAAGCAATAATGCAAATGTACTCAAACATAGAAAATGACTCAAACGAGAGAATCGTCCCGCAAATTCAACAAGTACCACCACAACGCAATGTCAGAACCCATCACACACTGTAGGACCATAACATACAAATCTAACACAAAAGGATTTATATCTTAACATAACCCCCGCTGCAATGCGTGACCCTATCCAAACACTAGTCCATATGAAATAACCCAAGCCACCATGCTCAAAATCAATAACCACGCGCAATTCGACATCAAGGACCTACAACGCATGACCATAACTACGGAGAAGCAATCAACACAAAATTCCACAACCTGAAAGGACCATAACCAAGGCGCAATAAACCTTTCCATATCCCAATCACCAAATCATACGAAGTCCACTATAAGGTCTAAACCAAACCACATCATGCGTGCATAAACCAGCAAATCACAATCCCTCATAGCATGGAAGAGTAACACATAGAACATATAAGATACGAATAAAATCAATTCTAACCGAATGGCACATCCATCAACATTAGCAGTACGGAGTCAATCGGAGTCGCCTCACGATCGTGTCGTGGATATCGTCCGCCGTGAATCGGCGTGGCTACGTCCTCCTCGTTGCGGGTGTCACTGATCGAATCCTCGTGTTGAGGTAGATTTTCTTGAGCCTCAACGTGTGTGCAATGTTGTTATCGTTAGCTTCCATCTTTTACGATTTTTTCTAGGAAACAAAGAATAAAATAGATTAGTAATAGATGCAAGGATCAACTCAATAATGCAATTGTCTAGGACCCACGGTAGGCGCCAAGCTGTTTACCCGTAAAATGGTACAGTTGAATTTATAGTATGATTTATAGACAAGCGAATCGATTTGATCCCAAGATGATAAATAAATTAAATAAAATGTAAGACTTAGCATTGAAATCGAGATAAAATAGCAGACAACTTAGTTCAGGGAGCAAGGCTTCCGAAGAAATCAATAAGAATATTATTAGACATAAAATAAAGTATTATTTAACTTGGAATAATGTGTAGCATAGGTTTGTTAGAATTTTCGTGTGTTACAATGGCTATTGAAGTCACTATTTATAGCTAAACCTAGGGAACAAGGTCCTAGGATCAAGCCACTCTTAAATGATTAATGAGGGTCATTGATGAATATGCAACGATAGACTATGAATGCCAAAATTCTCTGTAACGAATGTGAATTTAATGCTGAGGAATATTGTTCATTGAATGTCATCTGGTGGCAAATATTCACTTGCCACGTTGATAATGTTCCCTTTGGGGTCTACCCGATGTCAACCCAAGTTGTTGCCTTCGGTCTTGACTTCCATTTGCTTCATCTTCCGCCTGTCCCCGGTTCCACGTGTCATTCTGTTATTCGAGTATTTAATGTGAATCGATTTTATCCTATAAAGTAACACTAGTAAAAAAAACAGAGAAAATCGACTGCCAAAGCCGATCAATATTGATCGGTAATTGGCAAAAATCGACCAAAATCGATCATTTCGTGGCAGTTAATAATCGTATGGTCGGTAGAGCTAACTGACCGACTTCGGTCTATTTTTAATTATGTATTTTAAAAAATGCACTCAGGGAATCAAACCGGGGTCTATAATATTGCAGGATACTATTTTATCACTAGACCATTGGTGCCTTTTTGTTTAAGACTTTCTTTTTATTTATTTATGCTCTTCAATTGCATTTTTGCGCGAGAATAACTGATAGATTTTGGTCAGTTTTAATAAAAAATAAAATTATTGACCAAAATTGATTGGATTTATGCGGAATAAAAAAACGACCGAAGTTGATAGTTTTCGTAAAAAAAGAATTGAAAAATAAATAATTTTGAAAAGCCTACCGACTTCAATCGGTTTTCTGATTGATTTTTTGACCGATCGAAGTCAGTCGGTTTGCCGCGATCGATTTTGTTCAAATTTCTAGTAGTGTAAGACACATTCCAATAGTCATTCCCTTAAACATTCAGCCGATTTTTCTGCTTGAGATGAAATCCAATTAGCCACTATCTGAAATTGCTGTCAACTCTTCTTTGTTCCTTACCAATTCTTCAAAAGATACCTTCTTCCTATTTGGTTGAGTTCTTACAAGAAATTAAATAGTGCAACTAAATTAGTATCCTAAAGATCCGTTATTTTTATTGAAGTTCTCTCGCACAATTTTCCCTTTTAGAGTACTTTCAAATATATTTACAATAATTATAGGATAGTAATATTCCAAATCAATAGATCCTTTTTTTGTGCAAGAGAAAAATCCAATGATGAAGTATGCGATCGAGATCATTCTGATTCACAACAAAAATTGCAAGAAGAATTTTGCAGTAACCATGTTTATAACAAACTCAGTCAGTCAGATGCCAATATTTGAAGACGAATAAAATTATTTACGATATTATTAAACTACAGGGAAGGATAAAAGAATATATATATATATATACATATATATACACGGTTCTTATTTTGAACTCCATTTGATTGGCTTCTATGATAAAATTTAGCATTCAAGTGATTCTGTACAATTAAAAAAAAAGTGACTCCATACATGAGATCAACAAATATCCAGTAACTTGATAAAAGTGTGATTATGATTATATCTGAATGCTTGGCGGTGTACTGGCCTTCTCCAATATAGATTTGAATCGGCACTTCGACAACTTGTTCAAATTGGTGTAGAAACAAAGAAGACATAATGTGAAAGAATAATGTCTTGCACTCGGTATTACACGAAGGAAACACAGATACGAACAATTCTCCTTGAGAATAGAGTTATCAAATCTATATCTTTATATATATAGATAGATAAATTGAGGGAATAGTAGAGCTGATGTGGCACCTTCCACACATAGATGAGGATTGGTATTTTTCTTTTTCCCTGTTTATTTGCGTTTTCCCCCATTTTCTCCTATTTATGTTCTCTTATGAAAAAAGAAAAAAAATCAAATGTCGCGTTCCTCTCTTCAATCTATTTTGTAACTGAAATTGCTTGCAACGCCCTTTGCTATTCAACTCTCTCGCTCCAGTCACAGATGCCTTTCGCCCTTCTATACAACGCCCTTTCAGAGCCTTCTCCTGAATTCTAAATTACTACGAATAATCGATTTTTATTTATTTTTATTAGTTGAAGATTTCAGTCTCATAGAGCGAATCATTTGCCGCAGGATAATTGAAGATTTGGTTATCAAAATTCAAGGACGAATTGGGATGATTTCATATTGAATGTGTTCCTACGACCTATAACAACAGGTAAATGTTTGCTATCCCTCTGCTCTTCACTTCTTATGTTTATTTTGAGCAATTTCCTATTTTGTCTTCGGCTCTTTGATAGAAATTAGTCAATCTATGTGAAACATCAACAGCTTACTTCAATTGGGTTCGAAAAGATGGTGCGGTGGAAGATCCAATCTTACTTTTGATGTCTATATGCTCGGGTGAGTATAAAATTATAAATTATGGATGCCAATCATACAGTTCTATTTTCTGTAAGGTGTTTTAAGTTGATTTTGAAAGCAGAAGGGACATATCTGGGACTAAGGAGGAGCAACAACAACCCCACTGAGTTCCCACGAGTGGAGTCTTGGAGGACTAAGGAGGAGGAAATCGAGAAATTTGTTCGATTGATGCAGTACAGTGCTTCGGCATTGGGCTTTACTCTTCTTTTATTTTTTTGCAATTATTTTCTGCCTTAACTAGAAGCTCCAGTTCATTTATGTAGTTTGTATCTTTATTATTATGCATTCATTTGAGGCTTTGCTTGGAACTATGAATATGAAAATTAGCACATGAGAAGTTTGGTGCTGTAGTCTTAAACTTTACTCTCTGTGCTTCGTGTAGAGGAAATATTTTACAGAAAATTTTATAAATTTGACGAGAAAAGAAGAGAATGATATTCAAGAAAATTATAGAAGGCATGAGAAAGTCTAAGAGGATGATATTCCAGAAAACTATAGAAGGCATGAGAAAGGCTTATACACATCTTCATCTTTCATACTGCTGTCATACTATTGATGCAGCATTATCAAAGATAAAGCTTTATTCTGTATATGCATAAATATCTTTTGTCCAAGAGCATACTGAAAAAGAAAGCGTGATTGACAAATTCAAATTTTCGTTCATTATTGTACACGTTCTCAGTATAATGAGTGGTCCATGAGTTTTAACTATCTTTAGACTTTAGTGGAGTAATGTTATATTTTTCTGTCTCTTTTTTGTGTAGAACAGTTGAACAAAAGCCTTACAGAAAAACGGAACTTAAGTTATTGGCTTCTCTTCTTTCGCACACGTTTTCTCATTAAATCAATATACTGTTAAAGTGATTTTGTTGCCTTTTGTTATGTATCCTTCTATCAGCTATATGATTGACGTGTTGTCTATTTATATAAATATAATACTCCTTAAATGATACGACTTTTAATGACCAAAAATTTTGATATCTGACTTTACCTTTATATTCTAAACCAATGATGCTTGTTTATAGATCATCATATCATTGCGACAACTTATCTTGCTCCCTTCTGAAGTTGTTGATCTATCCTTCAAGTATCCATTGGCGATATGATTGCTTGCGACAATAAAAAGTGTAAGTTTTCTTTGTTCATTACTTATTGTTTGTATCATTTACTTAATTGCTATATTTCACTTTTCTTCTCTATACTCCTATGTAACTAGAGATTATTGTGAACCTGATTGCTATTTGATAGAAGCCACAGCAAGTCAATGCCTCATATATTTTTAATGCCTATTGGCTCATTTTTAAATATAACGAGCATCACTATTAGCTTAGGACAAGTACTTAGTACTATTGATGAAGAGTTATAAAGGCAAGTAGAGCAGATGGAAAAAGAGAAGATTGAGTAATATAAAAAAAAGATTATTTGATTGCATGCCAAGTAAGATAAACCTTACATGTTGAAATTTATGCATGTTTTGGATTTTACACATTCCTCCATGGACTGCTTTAGGTCTGCATCATATCATGTTCATAAATTTAAAGCTGGTGGTTCTAAATGCTATTCATGTTCATAATATCGGATATCTCACTTCTTGCCAAAATAATTACCTTTGCACTATTGCATCTGTGTTTGGGTTTTAACATGGTTTAAGCGTTTTGATCTATACTATGACATAGTACCTTTTGATAGATGAAGTTGTGAGAAGCTAGGAGCGCAGGGATATGAGTTGAATACCATCTAGGAGCATTTGATATTGTCTTCAACTTTCTTTATTTATTCATATATTTTGCAAGTTTTCAGTCAAACTTGTAGGCAAATTTCATGACTTATGTGAGCATCCATGGGAAAGAAATTGTGATAATTTTACTACGTATCTTTTGGATTCTCAGTTCTCATATGCACCAATGAAATACAAGATAAAGATCTCTATTTCTTGAAAATTTTATGTGGTTTTTGGACTAAAATAAGTGATGTTATTTTGGCTTAGTACTTATTTTTATATAGTCCCTCCTCTTATATAATCGTCTGTGTCTTCTTGGTAACTTTGTTCATGGACATGTTTACTTGCATCTACGTAATTGTGTTTCCTGTTGGAGCAAATTGCAGGACCTGCAAGGACAATGCATCTCTGCCCAATACAGCGGAGGGAGTTGAAAGAGATGTTACTGAAAATTACGGTCTATATCTAGACCACTAGCATTATTTCCTTTTATAATCTATACAACTATGCCACTTAGGAGTTACGGTCTAACGGCGCCAGACAATTAGATTGCACTCAGCAATGTTTCTGCTGCATCGTCCATCCTTTTATATATATTTTATAAAATTTCAATCATTCAATTTTCATATTTTATGTCATTTCTGTTTTTGCAAAATTTATCATAGTAGTATTGCAGTGATATAATATTCAAGAAAATAAAAGAAAATTTCAATATTCAATAAGAGTTACCAAGAAATATACTTATGTCTAAAGGAAAAGAGATCTAGAACATAATTGTATTATTGTACCTTTGTTTGGCTATTCGTACATTGCGACAAATGATTCGTGTTGATTTCATGATCTTGGTTTTCATGTCTAATGTTGGTTATTCTGCTGGAAGGGATGACACTGGTATTTTTGTCCCTGTATATCAAATGCTCCCTTTAACTTTCTCTTTTGGGATTATTGTTGAATTTAATTAATTTAATATAGCTTTATCTTTTGTTTCTTTCCTCTTTATTTTGTGAATCATCTTTTTTACACTTGTCTCAAAGCATAACTAATAATTTAATGATGGCGTAATTATAGCAGTGTGCAAATTTCAAAGCATTTTAGCTATCAACTATTCCGGCAAATTGAGATTTGGTTCTGACTGGTGGTTCTAATTAACTTTTGGGCTATGCAAACGCATCCACGATTAGCTAATGTATATCTTGTGTATGTGTGTAATGAAATAATTTTGGAACTAATATATTTACTTTTTAAAATGTCATATCTAAACTCATTATATAAAATGTAATTATATAAATTAACTCCAAATGTATGTTATTTATGAGTGGTCTCTTTCTCATAAACAGAGGGTAATATCCAAATTCATTGATTGAATTCTCATTTCCTTGGTGGAAACAAACATTTTAAGATAAATATGTAGGTATTAATGTCTACACATTTATGTTACTTATCAACAATAAAAAGTTTTTCCTGTATTTTTTTCTCTTTAAAGTAAATTTACAATTTATAATTTGTCAATTTATTATTTTACACTCGCGCGAAGCACGACTAAATTCACTAGTATATATATAAAAGAGTGATACAGAATGTTGATGTGGCACATCTCAAAAGCTAGAAAATACATTTATTTTTTCCACAATTTTTTGGATTTTTCTCATATTTTAGCTATTTACCTCTTTAATTAACTATCCAGCCGAACGTTTCATTGAAACGTCACCCACTTATCGAGTAAAAATTAAAGCACCGTTCGAAAGACTCCATCTGCCTTTTCAAAATTATCCGTTTGCTTTCCCTAATTAGAAAGCCAAAAAAACCTTGACTTCCTCTTCTTCCCATTAATAGTATTCTTAATTATGCCTCTTTCATTGTCTTCTTTCTCACACACAATTTCATATAAGATCAAAATTACCAGAAACAGTACCTTAGATTACAGATGCAATACATAGCATTAGTGGAAGAAGGATCGAAGAAGCAGACCAGAACAAGAGTTAGTGAAGGCTGTTCGTTGAATTAGTTATAATGCAGTCCTTTCTTTTGAAGATACAATTCAAGACAGGAATTGCAGAAGAAAATGAGAAATTAGAGGCATGCACATGGGAAGACGGGGAAGAACAAGATTTTTGGTAAATAGTATTACGATTAACTTTTTGTTGTTTTCTTCGTGTTAAAGAACATATTTTATTGCGTATAGATAAATTTCGTGATACTATAATTAACGTAAAGAAGCAGAGTAAACTCTCTTGTAAGTATTTTCACATTATTTCTAATTGATTACTACAATTGAGCAATATAAACGTGATTATATATTGGAGTTGTCATGGTTTACAATTTACATGGTAAATTGTAAATTGTAACATCATAAGTTTGAAGTATTTTTTTTCGGATTTTTTTAATTCTGTAACGATCCTGCTGGTCGTTTTGAGAACTAACGTCCCATTCGGCAGCTAAAGGTCACGAGAAGCTTCGTATTATGTATTATGGCTTGCGTATGTAGTCGAGTTTGGTTTTCGGATGATTCAGGATCAATTTGGAAGAAACAATTCTTATTTTAGAAGCTTAAGTGAAAAGAGTTGACCGGAGTTTGACTTTCATGTAAACGACTCCGAAATGATATTTAGATGATTTCAATATCTTTGTATGATGATTTTGGACTTAGGCGTGCGTCCGGAAGTGGATTCGGAGGTCAGTAGGTTGACTTGATGCATTTTGGCGAATATTAAAAATTTGAAGGTTTGAAATATTCATAAGTTTGACCGAGAGTTGACTTTTCGGGTTCGGATTTCGGTTTCGGGAATTGAAATAGCTCCATTGTGTTATTTATGACTTGTGTACAAAGTTTGAAGTCATTACGGATCGATTTGATATGTTTCGGCACGAGTTTTGTAAGTTGAAAAGTTTGAAAATTCATAAGTTCGATTCGAGGTGCAAGTCGTAACTTTGACATTGTTTGAGACATTGAGTAGGTCCGCGTTATGTTATAAGACTTGTTGGTATGTTCGGACGAGGTCCTAAGTAGCTCAGGTGAGATTCGGATGGGGTTCGGATCGTTTGGAGCCTTGTTGAAGCTGCTAGAATTTTTGGTTGTTGGTGTCTTCGCACCTGAGCATGAGGGACCGCAGGTGCGTGCTCGCTGAAGCGTGATGCTGGTCGCAGAAGGGACCTGGGGAAAGCCGGTTGGGGAGGCTTCGCAGAAGCAAAGGAAGCGCAGAAGGCGATGGCCTGCTCGCACCTGCGTTTGCGCAGAAGTGGACTTTCTACCGTAGGTACGATGGGGCTATTGGCCAGTGCATCCGCAAAAGCAAGATTTGTCTAGCAAAAGCGAGCTCGCAGGTGCAGAAATCTGTCTGCAGATGCGAAACTGAACAGAAACAAAACGGATCGAACTTGGTCATTTCTTCATTTCGTTTTGAATTTTTGGAGCTCGGTTGTGGGCGTTTCTGGAGGGATGTTTCACAAGCTTGGGCAAGTGTTCTATATCCGAAAATGATTGTATTTCATAATTCCATAGTTATTTTCATTAATTATTAGTGAATCAAATGGAAGAAATTTGAAAAATTTGTAAAACTTTTCAAAAACGAAAAAGGGAGATTTGGAGGACGATTCGTTATTGGAATTTAATAAATTTAGTATGGTTGAACCTGTATCGGAATGGATGTTCGGGTTTTGTAAATTTTATCGGGTTTCGAGGTGTGGCCTGGGGGTTTACTTTTTAATTTTTCTTAAATATTGAAGTTTTATTAATCAGAATTTTTTCCTATGAGTTTTATTTATGATTTGATGATATTTTGGCTAAATTTGAGCCGTTTGGAGGTTGTTTTACTTGAGAAGGCCATTTTAGAGTAACAATCTAGCTTCTTTGAGGTAAGTATCTTGCCTAACTTTGTGTGGAGGAACTACCCCTTAGGATTTGAGTCATTTGTGCTACTTGTGTCATGTGAAGGCCGGGTACGCGAGGTGATGCGTACGTGCGCGAGCTTAATGGTGGAAATTTGAGCGTTTAGGGCTCTTAGGTTCTTCAGCTCATTAGATGTGAAGTTGTTTTGTCATGTTAAATTTCCCATTTACTAGTTTCACCTTTACGTGTCTTAATTGGAATTAATTATTTCATGTTCCACCCTTATTACCGGTTAAACTCTTATGTGCCTTAACTGAAGTTGTTGCCTCCTCTATTGCAATGGTATCCTTCCCAAATTGTTTATCATTAATTGAAGTTGTTATTATCTTTTCCGTAAATCTTCTATTCTTAATTGAAGTTATTATTCTCTTATCCGCAATCACTTATTCTTAATTGGATTTGTTTTATCTTTTCCGTAATTGCTCAACTAAAATGAAGTTTTGTTACCCCTTATCGTTGTTGACTTATCCATATTTGAAATTATTGGTTCGTGTTGTCTCTCTTATCGTCGAATTGTACTTTTGCAGAGTCATTGCTACACATTATCTCTTCCTTGTTAAACTATTCTTGTTGAGACTATTATTCTTTGTTGTGTCCTTTTTGTGAGCTCGTTCTCCCGTCTCTTTGTGTTCTATTAATACTCAGTTGATTTACTTGCCGTATTCTCGTGCTATTGTCGTTGTTGCTGTTGTATTCTGTGTTGTTGAGCCAAAGCCTATGTGTGGTTGTGATGTTGAAACTATTTTGAGGAAATGTTGTGGCAAGTCGGAATAATATTGTGAAAGTCATTTATTTGAGTAGTTATGCTTTGACACACTTGTTGTTGTTGAGAGAATTGCTATGTGTTTGTATGAGGTTTCCGCCGTTCTGTTTTTATTATTGATAAACATGTGGTGGTATAAGGTCTGGGTGTTGAAACGCATGCGGTGAGATAAGGTGGGCTTGAAACGCGTGGCTAGTAGGGAACTACTAGAAGCCATGTAGTGTAATTAAGGTGGCTAAAACGAGGGATGCTATTTTGGGAAAATGATTTTCAAAACTAAAAATAAGGTCTCCCTCGTTGATATAAGGAAAAGTTGTGATTCATTTTATGATTTGTGACTACGAGGCGATACCTTGGTAGGGCTCTTGTGGTCATTTTTCCATTCTTTTGTACTTGTCTTTGATTGTTGTTTTCCTCAACGTACTTTTAATTGTCTTCCTCCGTATTGCAATATTTGCTTAGTTTTATGTAGTCAATCTTGTTGTGATTGTCGTTGCGTCCACTTCATTGCTGTCTTATTTACACTGTACATTTCGGGGTGATTGGTTCTTATGAGCCATTCATTGTCTCTACTCTTATTTGTTGACTTGAATTTTGGTAGAACACTTGCACAAACATACACGTACTTAGATCGCCCATATCGATTTTAGAAGATGAATCATGGCGTTATTGTCCATTATACGTACTCTTGTCTACTTGCCTTCTATGTGATGATTGTTCTATTGGCACATGAGTCGTCTGTGCGGTTATGAGTTTTAATGTGGGCACAAGATGCTAAGTGATTAGGGTTCATGAATTGGGAATCGTGAACCGTGATTATGAGGTTCGGTACCTCGTGGAAATGCTTGAACAGTTCTGGTGTGAAAGCAGTTGTTCTTATTGAGTTGTTGTTGGTTTTATCTTTATTTGGTTTCGTCGGACTTAGACAGTGTTCAGCTTACTCTACAATATTATTACCTGGCTATTTCCTGTTAAATATTGTTGTTACTAGTGTATCATTGCAAGTATTGTTTTGTATTCTTTATCCTGCTTAACTTTATATTAATATTGTTTCTGTGTTAGTTCACCTTCACGCTTGTTCAGGTTGTTTAGTCCGGTAGGTGTCTTGACTTCCCTCGTCACTACTCTACCGAGGTTAGTCTTGATACTTACTGGGTACTGTTGTGGTGTACTCATTCTAAGCTTTTGCACATTTTTGTGCAGACCCAGGTACATCGATTGTTGTCGATTACTAGCTGGCTGGTCGAGCATTTTTATGGAGAGTCAAGGTAAACCTGCCATTGCTTTTGAAGGCCTCGGAGTCACCTTTTGATATTGTACTTGTACTGTTTAATTCTATTTTAAATAGTTGTATTTAGGGATTTTTCTAGTATACTCAGTAGAGCTTATGACTTGTACTACCAGTTTTGGGATTGTAAGTTGTGTATAAAGAACTCTAATTCATATTTATCATTTGATGGTTAAATTCCTCGATTTATTTTGTAAGTGTTAGGCTTACTTAGTCTTAGAGATTAAGTGCCTTCACGACATCCTACGGAGGGAAATTGGGGTCGTGACAAGTTGGTATCAGAGCTCTAGGTTCATAGTTGTTAAGAGTCATAAGTAAGTTCAGTAGAATCTTGCGGATCAGTAAGGAGACGTCTGTACTTATCTTTGAGAGGCTACGGAACTACTAGGACAGTTTCAGTTCCTTCATTCCTATCTTGCGAGTTTATTGATATCGGAGTTTGAACCTTTGTCATTCTATTCTCTCACAAATGGTGAGGACACGAGCTGCAGTTACCGATGACGCTGCCCCTAGAGCTGATATTGCTAGGGGCCGGGGCACAAGCAGAGGCAGGGGCCGAGGAGGAGCATGTGCGATGGCTAGAGCACCTACTAGAGCAGCAGTTGAGGAGCCGCCAGTAGCTCCGGTTAGGGACAGGTACCGGAGGCGCCTGTTGTGACCCCAGGACTTCAGGAGACTTTAGCAAGGTTCCGGAGCATGTTTGGTACATCGACTCTGGAGGGGCTGATTCTGGTTGCACCAGCTAATTCCCAGACCGGGGGAGGTGCTCAAACTCCTGTCGTTGTTCCAGTTTAGCTTGTGGATAGGGCAGCAACATATGGGGAAGAATAACTTAGACTTGTAAGGTTCAAGAAGTATTACCCTCCTACTTTCAGTGGTTTGGCTTCATCGGATGCGCATGGGTTCCTAGGGGAGTGCTACCGTATTCTACTCATTATGGGTATTGTGAAAATAAGTGGGGTTGCTTTTACTACGGTCCAACTTAAGGGAGCGGCATGTCGGTGATGGCGAGCGTATGAGTTGGGTAGTCCGGCCGATGCAGATTCACTTTCTTGGATTCGGTTTTCAGGGATGTTCTTGAGAGAGTTTGTTCTCCAGACCCTTGGGGATGCATGTCGCATGGAGTTTGAGCAGTTGCGCCAGGGTGATGTCAATGTCAGAGTATGCCGTTATATTCAATGAGTTGTCCAGATATACACCTACTTTGGGTTCTACATTTAGAGTGCAGGTCCGCAGGTTCATTGAGGGGCTTAGTCATGATATCCGGTTCAACACGACTTGGAGTCGGATGTTCCATTTCAGTAGGTGGTAGAGATCGATCGCCAATTAGAGGGCATGCGAGGTCAGGAGAGACAGGACAGAGAGGCTAAGAGGCCTTGTAGACCGGGGAGATCTACTGGTCCCTATTTGGAGGCAGGGTATGGCATGGTAGAGGTTTTATGGGTCAACTAGTTCAGTTTGCACTTAAGGCTTCGCACAGTGTTACAGGTACCCATGGATCTTAGGGTATCCGTATCGGACAGCTTCCATAGCCACGTTAGCAGAGGGGTTGCTTTGAGTGTGGATATACCAGCCACGTAGTGAGAGATAATCCTAGACTTCGGGCAGATGCGTCACAGCAGGGTATTCAAGCTATGAGTTCTGCTCTAGTTGCTGATATCCCTGCACCGCCAGCTTGGGGTGCAGGTCAGGCGAGTAGAGGGCGCCCAAGAGGGGGAGGCCCGTCCCGTTGAGGTGTTTTCTACGGTAGGGCTGAGACCACTGCACTAGATGACGTCGTACAAGTATGGGTTCGAATTTTTATAGAGGAGCATCATTCATATTTTGTTTCGGTTCTGCTTATCGGGGTGAGTCATCTTATTTTGCTTCACATATGGGTGAGTTTCACGATTTTGTACTCTGTTTATGTGTTCACCCTTGTTGGGAGATTCTATAATGGTAGCCCGTGTCTATCGTCTTATTTTATTCATTATTGAGAACTATGAGACTAGAAGTGACTTCCTGTTACTCATTTCAGTAGTTTTGATGTGATTTTTGGGTGATGGGTTATGACTTGTGATTTAGATGCTCTACCGGTATGAGAGCTCAGTATGTGTTGTGATTTTGTTGGCAGAATTGAATTAGTGGAAGGTTTCGGTCAATATGATGTGTATACTACTTGTGATTCAGAGCTGAGGATGGAATCCTCGCGTTTTCATATGGTTGGATGTGTTGAACAGGGCTACGTGCCACGGTGGATGTTATATTAGGATGAGAACCTGAGATTTGTTCATATACACCTTAATTCTTCATTGTGGAATTGATTCGCAGTATGGTGCTGATAGGGAGTGGCGCTTATCGAGCTTGTTTGATAGTTCTTTCATGTGTTTGCTTGTGTATTAAGTCATATTCGTGCTGTGCTTACTGGGTTTTAGCTTGCGAGGTGTGTGCCCAAGTGTTGTTGGGTGTGACTAGTTGATTTGAGTGAATAGTCATGGCATCTTCATGTTTCTTGCATCGTTGTCAGTGTTATGGATGTTTGAAACAAGGTGTTGGATTTGATTATGGACATCTATCGTGATCAGAGATGTGGTTATGGGCATATGTGTGATGTGTTACATCGTGTGGTTGTACCTTGTGGGTGTAGACATAAGTTTCTGCAGCAGGTTGAGGTTTATACCGGGTGAGGATGTAAAAATCAGGTCTTTTGGAGGTGATCGGATGGTGAGAAATTTGGTTTTAAGGCTTATTGGTATTGGCGGAAGGGATAAATTTCAGTTGAGATGGTGCTGTCAGGCTTATGTGGATTGGGGCGACGTGGGATCAACTGCGGTTGTAGGTATGGTAAGTTTACTCAGTGATTTGGTGACCTGGCAATGGGTCTTGACACGTTCGAGGACGAATGTTGGTTTAAGAGGGAGAGGATGTAACGACCCAGCCGGTCATTTTGAGAACTAACGTCCCATTCGACGGCTTAAGATCTCGAGAAGCTTCCTATTATGTATTATGACTTGCGTGTATGGTCGAGTTTGGTTTTCGGATGATTCAAGATCAATTTGGAAGAAACAATTCTTGTTTTAGAAGCTTAAGTGCAAAGAATTGACCGGAGTTTGACTTTTGTGTAGACGACTCCAGAATGGTGTTTAGATGATTCCAATAGCTTTGTATGGTGATTTTGGACTTAGGCGTGTGTCCGGAAGTGGATTCGGAGGTCCGTAGGTTGACTTGATGTATTTAGGCGAAAATTAGAATTTGAAGGTTTGAAATATTCATAAGTTTAACCGAGAGTTAACTTTGACGATATCGGGTTCGGATTTCGATTCCGGGATTTGGTATAACTTCAATGCGTCACTAATGACTTAGGTGCAAAGTTTGAAGTCATTCCGGATCGATTTAATACGTTTCAACACGAATTTTATAAGTTGGAAAGTTTGAAAATTCATAAGTTCGATTTGAGGTGCAAATTGTAATTTGGACGTTGTTTGATATGATTTGAGACCTCGAGTAGGTCCGTGTTATGTTATTAAACTTGTTGGTATGTTCGGATGAGGTCCCAAGTAGCTCGGGTGAGATTCGGACGGGGTTTGGATTGTTTGGAGCCTTGTTGAAGCTGCTGGAATTTTTGGTTGCTGGTGCGTTCGCATCCGTGCATGAGGGACCGCAGGTGCGAGCTCGGTGAAGCGTGATGCTGGTCGTAGAAGCGATCTGGGGAAAGCTGGCTGGGGAGGCTTCGCAGAAGCGAAGAAAGCGCAGAAGCGATGGCCTGCTCGCACCTGCGTTTGCGCATAAGCGGACTTTCTGGCGGAGGTGCGATTTGGCTGTTGGCCAGTGCATTCGCAGAAAGCAAGATTTGTATTCCAAAGTTAGTTCGCAGGCGCGCAAATCTGTCTGCAGATGCGGAACTGGACAGAAACATAAGGGATCGAACTTGGTCATTTCTTCTTTTCATTTTGGATTTTTAGAGCTCGGTTATGGGTGCTTCTGGAGGAATTTTACACAAGTTCGTTTTGGGTAAGTGTTTTATATCCGAAAGTGATTATATTTCATTATTCCATGGTTATTTTCATCAATTATAAGTGAATCAAATGGAAGAAATTTGAGAAATTTGTAAAACTTTTCAAAAACGAAAAAGGGAGATTTAGAGGACGATTCGTTATCGAAATTTGATAATTTTGGTATGGTCGAGCTCGCATCGGAATGAGTGTTCGAGTTTTTTGAATTTTATCGGGTTTCGAGGTGCGGGACCGGGGGTTGACTTTTTAATTTTTGTTAAATATTGAAGTTTTATTATCCGGAATTGTTTCATACGAGTTTTATTTATGTTTTGAAGTTATTTTGGGTAGATTTGAGCCGTCCGGAGGTTGTTTTACTCGATAAGTAATTTTAGAGTGACGATCTAGCTTCTTTGAGATATGTATCTTGCCTAACTTTGTGTGGGGGAACTACCCCTTAGGATTTGAGTCATTTGTGCTACTTGTATCATGTGTAGGCCGTGTATGCGAGGTGATATGTACGTCCGCGAGCTTAATGGTGGAAATTGGCCGTTTAGGGCTGTTAGGTTCTTCTGCTAATTAGTGTGAAGTTGTTTTGTCATTTTAAATTCCTCATTTACTAGTTTCACCTTTACATGTGTTAATTGGAATTAGTTACTTCATGTTCCACCCTTATTGCCGATTAAACTCTTATGTACCTTAACTGAAGTTGTTGCCTCCTCTATTGCCATGCTATCCTTCCTAAATTGCTTATCCTTAATTGAAGTTGTTATTATCTTTTCCGTAAATTGTCTATCCTTAATTGAAGTTAATATTATCATTTCTATAATCACTTTTCCTTAATTGAGTTTGTTGTATCTGTACCATAATTACTCAACTAAATGATGTTTTGTCCCCTTATCGTTGTAGACTTATCCTTATTTGGAATTATTGGTTCGTGTTGTCTCTCTTATCGTCGAATTGTACTTTTGCAGAATCATTGCTACACATTATCTCTTCCTTGTTGAGCTATTCTTGTCGAGTCTATTTTTCCTTATTGTGTCCTTCTTTGTAAGCCTGTTCTCCCATCTCTTTCTGTTCTATAATTACTGAGTTGATTTACTTGCCGCATTCTCATACTATTGTCGTTGTTGCTGTTGTATTCAGTGTTGTAGAGCCGAGGGCTATGTGTGGTTGTGATGTTGAAACTGTTTTGAGGAAATATTGTGGCATGTGGGCAGATATTGTGAAAGTCATTTATTTGATTTGTTATGCTTTGACACACTTGTGTTGTTGAGAGAATTGTTATGTGTTTGGACGAGGTTTCTGCCGTACTGTTGTTATTATTGATACGTATGCGGTGGTATAAGGTCTGGGTGTAGAAACGCCATGCAGTGAGATAAGGTGCGCTTGAAACACGTGGTTAGTAGGGGAGCTACTAGAAGCCATGAGGTGTGATAAGGTGAGCAAAAATGCGGGATGCTATTTCAGGAAAATGATTTTAAAAACTAAATATAAGGGCTCTCGTGCTGATATAAGGAAAAGTTGTTATTCATTTTATGATTTGAGACTACGAGGTACAGGTGGTACCTCGGTAGGGCTCCTATTGTCATTTCCCCATTCTTTTGTACTTGTCTTTGATTATTGTTTTCTTCGATGTACTTTTAATTGTCTTCCTCCGTATTGCAATATTTGCTTAGTTCTATGCAGTCAATCATGTTGTGATTGTCGTTGCGTCCACTTCATTGTTGTCTTATTTACACTGTACATTTGCGGTGATCGTTTCTTATGAGCCATTCATTGTCTCTACTCTTATTTGTTGACTTGAATTGTGGTAGAACACTTGCACAAGCATACACATAATTAAATCACCCATATAGGATTTAGAAGATGAATCCTGGAATTATTGTCCATTATACGTACTCTTGTCTACTTGCCTTCTATGTGATGATTGTTCTATTGGCACATGAGTCGTCTGTGCGGTTATGAGTTTTAATGTGGGCACAAGATGCCAAGTGATTAGGGTTCATGAATTGGGAATCGTGAAACGTGATTATGAGGTTCGGTACCTCGTGGAAATGCTTGAACAGTTCTGGTGTGAAAGCGGTTGTTCTTATTGAGTTGTTGTTGGTTTTATCTTTATTTGGTTTCACCGGACTTAGACAGTGTTCAACTTACTCTACAGTATTATTATCTGGCTATTTCCTGTTAAATATTGTTGTTACTAGTGTATCATTGCAAGTATTGTTTTGTATTCTTTATCCTGCTTAACTTTATATTAAGATTGCTTTTCTGTTAATTCACCTTCATGCTTGTTCAGGTTGTTTAGTCCGCTAGGTGTCTTGACTGTCCCTCGTGACTACTTTACCGAGGTTATTCTTGATACTTACTGTGTACCGCTATGGTGTATTCATACTAAGCTTCTACACTATTTTGTGCAGATCCAGGTGCCTCGATTGTTGTTGATTACTAGCTGGCTAGTCGAGATTTCTGTGGAGACTCAATTCAAACCTGCCGTCGCGTTCGCAGGTCTCGGAGTCACCTTTTGATATTGTACTTGTACTGTTTAATTCTATTCTGAATAGTTGTATTTAGGAATTTTTCTAGTAAACTCAGTAGAGCTTACGACTTGTACTATCGGTTTTGGGATTGTAAGTTGTGTATAAAGATCTCTAATTAACATTTATCATTTGATGGTTAAATTCCTCGATTTATTTCGTAAGTGTTAGGCTTACTTAGTCTTAGAGATTAGGTACCGTCATAACATCGTTTGGAGAAAAATTGGGATCATGACAAATCCGTACTAATTATGTGAAAAGATAAAATTATTTTGAAATGTTGGTAGAATAGAAAAGAACAAGAATTCAGTAAGTGTTTGATTAGACACTTTTGCCTCCATAATATGTGAAACGAAAAAAGGTTATCTTAAAAGAAGCACTTTTGAGAGTTTTTCTCAAAGAATTAGGAGAAACTAAAATTTCGTAGGCATGAAGAGGGAGAAGGGGAGGGGCCAAAGTTTGTTTGTTTTTGAGTAACCATAGAAAGGAGGAGAATTTTTTTTTTTTACTAGAGAGTAGATGTAGAAAAAGGAAGAAAAGAAACAAAATAAAAAATAAGAGAGGATACCAGTGAAGTAGTATCTCTTTTCTTGGAATGAGAACCTTATTTAGGGGATGAATAATGCAGTGGAGGTAAAGGAACATGAATGGAAAGAAAAAAAAAGTGAAAGAAAAAGTTGAAACTGGAAAAAGAATAGGAAAAGAAATAAATAACGAAAACGCAATTCAATTTCTCTTCTTTATCTTTTATTTTTTTAAGCTATTCATCACGTTCTCTTTTATTTGAATAAAAAAACATTTTTGAAAAAAAATGTTTTACCATCTATTGATTGTAATCGAATTACTCTATACATGTATTTTATACATATTAAATAGATATACAAATAAAAATTTATTGAAACTTCTTTTTTTAGAAAATTATATAATGAAAATGAAATTCATATTAGCTCTATTTTAACTAAATATTTACACTGTTTTATTTCATCGATATGTAAAATTAGT
This sequence comes from Nicotiana obtusifolia, assembly GCA_002018475.1. Taxonomy (NCBI): domain Eukaryota; kingdom Viridiplantae; phylum Streptophyta; class Magnoliopsida; order Solanales; family Solanaceae; genus Nicotiana; species Nicotiana obtusifolia. Next base: position 541,529 of record MCJB01010886.1, on the reverse strand, counting down.
ATATATGTTTATTTTTTCTATTTCGATTAAACTTACTAAAAGAATTATGTTTAAATTCATAGTTGTTTTTTAAATAACCGCGCAAAGCAAGGGTATATTTAAAGAAAAGAATGGAGGAGAAAAATGAGAGATTTGTTTTGTGATATGTTGTTCTACTATTACTGAAGGGAAGAACAAAGTTGAACCTTCATCATTGCTTCCTCCTTATTAACAAAAAAGGAAAAGAAGGAATTATGAAAAACAACAGAATAGCAAATCTGACAATAAGCAGCTAAAATTGGTAATATCGTTACTTCATTCTACATTTTTTAAACTCCTTTTATTATATTTTTTGGAATATTTTTCTTTTTTATTTTCTCATACGTAATTTTCACTTGTACATTTCAATTTTCTTTCATATACTTCTATTTGTTTGTTATTTGTGTGTTTCAAAGAAGTTTTTGATCAATAAGAAATTTCATAAAATAAATCCTTGAAGTAATCATACATTTATTAGGGCACATATTCTCTTACAATAGAGTGATTTTGGATACATTTCCTCTTTCCCTTCATATTTTTTTCCATCACTTCACCATACATAGTTATTATTTTTTCCGGTTATGTTCAGAAGATTTAACACCCGATATATCATCTCCATGTAAACTACTATACTATTATCATACTAGACAAAACATAAGACCAATATATATATATATATATATATATATATATATATATATATATTTCGGATAACAATTGAATTTATACGTGGTTTTAAAGATATGTTATTCAATTTGTTTCGTATTCCCTCGGTTCACTTTAAGCGATTTTTTTGCTCTTTTTACACGTATTAAGAAATTAACTTTTTAGCATTAATTAATAATAAAATTAATCATATTAACTTTAATTTGCTCATTGGAAATATAACGAACTACTCCTAAGCTCTTTATTCCAAGGGCAATTTTGGAAAGAAGAAGTTAATTCCTTCTTGATAGTTAAAAAAATTAAATAGAGTGGATCACAAAAATAAAATCAAAAAATCACTTAAAGTGGATCAGAAGGAATATATACTAAAAATAGAATTATTAATACGTGAGTGCGTGAAAATATCAGAATATATATATATATATATATATATATATATATATATATATATATATATATATATATATATATATATATATATATGTCTACCCTAAATTTCGGATAACAATTGAATTTATACGTGGTTTTAAAGATATGTTATTCAATTTGATACAAGTAACGAATAGTATAACGGAAATTAAAGTCAATAGATAAATGGAGAAGAGATGCAAACCACAAGCCTTGAATAATCCTGGCCTTGGCTGATTTTTCCAAGATGAACAATAAATATAAATGGAACCAGATGAATAAAATACTGTATAAAATAATAAAAGTTGTTTTTCTTTTCTTTGTATTGATGATTTTCGTGAGATGCCTTTGAACAATTACCTTGCCTGTTTATATAGCGTGGGGATAATCTTTTATACAAGGCAAGAATCTGTTTACAAGGTAAAATATCTCTTGATTTGCTGATTTAACGGTCTTATTGATTGATGCCGTGATTCCCGCCGAGATGCTTACTTATCACGGAACTTCCGGTCCTTTCATCATTCAAATTTGATAATTTACCCTAGGACATTTTCAGGAATCGAGCTCGGTAAACTCATCTCGGGCACCATGGCTTCGTATTCTGATTCGATGTTGTTCGGTCTCGACCTTCGATCTTTGGTACCTCGATATTCTGCTTCGATGTTATTCGATCTCGATCTTCGATCTTTGGTACCTCGACCCCGGTTTACTGAGCAGTAATTACGATCGATACCAACCGTATAGACTCGAGCCCGATTTGTCCATATGTAGGCGGTCCCGAGTTCGACCCCATACAGATAGTCCCCTCGTTTTTTGGAGAGTAATGACGAAAAACGATGTGAGCCGCAACTTTTCGATTAGGTTGAATGGCGACATACTTATGACGCGTGTGCCACGGAAGTCGAAGCGTCCTATCAAAGGAAACGAATCATTATACTGATAAATGACGGTGGAACTATAACGTACGTGGTGCGTATCGAAAAACGTCTCATCAGAGACAAACTTGAGACAAACCTCTGCAATATCAGGTACATGCCAATTAATGCTTTGCCGCTTTGAGACGCGAACCGCCACTTTTGAGGGGTTATAAATGCCCTTCTTCATCTACAGTTTCAGGCGTTTAAGTTATCTGATCAATTGAATCATTCCCTTCTTCAATTTCTCTAAGTTTCCTACAAGTGATCTCCCTTTCATTCTTATCTTACGCCTGCATCTTCTAACTTCTTTATCTCTTAACAACAATGGTGAAGACATCTAAATCCGTTCCTCAGAGATAGACCCCTTCTTCTCTCAACCTACTGAAGATACTCAACTTGTTGATGTTGAGGAAACCATGGCTGAACCTCCTTTGAAGGCGTTTGTACCGACTGGATGTTCAATCGGTGCAGATTTTAAAGTAGATAAGACCTCTTCAATACCAGGCTGGTGTGAACAGGTCACAAGGTACATTTTCTTGATTACGGACAAAATCCTTAACAAGGTCAAAGAAGACTGTAATTGGATCGACAAGTGTGTGGTCGTTCCTTCACCGGAAGAGGCGATCACCACCCACGTGGAGGGTTATTTGAGTGTTTACACTTACCCCTTCACGTTGGGCTCTTTGGACCCGATTATCGTTGCCTTTTGCAAAAGGTACGAAGTAACATTGGGTCAGATCCACCCCTCTTTCTGGAGAATAGTCATTCTCTTTCGCTTTTTTGTAAGCGAGATCGACGGGCATCCTTTCACCGTCGATCACCTTCTGCGGTTATACAGTCCCCGACTTTTCCGAGGGGGGGTTAATAAAACTTGCTCGCTGGGCAAGCAAAGCCCCCTTCTCTAGCATCAATGAGGATAGGGATCGAGGCTGGATGGGCCGATTCGTTTGAGTGAAGACATCGGACCTGATTCCGGCCGAAGACATGCCGTTTCCCAAGAAATGGAACATGAACCGTAAGTGTCATCCCATATTTCTACTTGTTCAATGTTTTTCCCTTCATCACTTTACTAACTAGTTTCATATGATGTAGCCGTATCTCGAATGCCAGCTGCGATTCCTCATCTAAAGGAATGGGTTGAAAGAATAGTGTCCCAGAGACCCTATTCGGAACGTGCTTGGCGTGAGCTCTCGAAAGGCCGATGGGAGGTCCGACTCCATGGTGACATAGGTTAAGTTGGAACTCAGCGTTTCAGGTTATTGATTTCTAATTTGCTTTACTCTTCATTGTAGATTTACCGAAGGACGTTGGAGTGAGGCCAGCGTCCACTTGTAATGAGGTTCCCTGTGAGCCCCCTGTTTGAAAGTAGGAGAAAGAGAAAAAGAGGAAAGAAGCCCCCAGTTCTTCACATCCCGGGAAAAAGAGGCCGAAGAAGAGGATAGCTCGTAAACCCAAGAGCAACATCAGTGACCGAACACTATCCTCGGACTCAGTTCGTCGATTGAGGGACGAGTCCGAAGGAGATGAGGATTTTGACTTTGTGGGTAGCGAGCCGTCCCAAACTGAAGGACGGGGAGTCCCCGAGCTGAGAGCCGATGAAACAGACCTTCATCGAGTCGGGGGCTCCATAATGGGGGCAAGAGCTGGGGCTTCTACCGATGCAAGGGGGGCTTTGTAGTGAGTCTTAGGTCCCATAGAGATGATAGATTCTCCTTCCTTCTCGGAGGCCCAAGCAGCAAAAGAACGTTCCCCGGGTGGGGGCCATGTACCGGAAGGCCCTTTCTGTGGTTTCTTCGATGGTGTGGATTCAGCGTCCTGCTGAAGATACCTTTAGGCTCGGTAACTTGGAAGTACCGAGGAAAAGTCCATTCACCGGTACGAGCGGGGTTTCTTTCGGTCCGAAGTTGGTCGATAGATTTTTTGCTCCGAGTTCATACCCTGATCGGAAGCGGATCATATCCTTTGCCATTCCTGAAGATTCTAAGGTCTTTTCCGCTCCTGTAGGTGTGGCCAGCTATCTTCGGTGTTTGGTGACCGAAGAATATCAGGCCAAGATGAAAGAAGTGGATGCATCCTGCTTATTCAACGAAGCTCAACAAGCATTGAATAGGGTAATTTTCTGATAAGCCTCATTTGGTGTTTATTGTTTTGCACTTTAAAACTTTAGCTAACTGCAATATTTCCTTTCCTATTAGCAGGCCTCGGTACTTCATCATGAGGCTTTCCTTCGCCACCGGGAAGAATCGGGACACTGCGAGCGGCTCGAAGGGGAGATGGTGAATTCAGGCCGAATTAGATCTCGTCCGGAAAGACAATTCTGACTTAGTCGAGCAGGTGGGGCAACAGCTCGATCAAATCACCCAACTCTGATCTGAGGCAAGCATGGCTAAAGCTGAAGCCAATGAGTGGAAGAGCAAGATGGACCAGCTGGCTTCAGAAAAAGAGGCCTTCCATGCTCAGTTAGTTTCAACAGAAGCTCAACTGAGGGAAGTAAAAGGAAGAATCGAGGCTCTGACTAAGAGCACCGACGAACTCCAGTCCCAAGTAAGCGTGATCACCTCGGATCGAGATGCTTAAGCCAACGAGCTGCATATGGCGAAATCGGAGGCTGCTGCAACCAAAGTTGAGGCCAATGAGCTGGTGGTCCAGTACAAGGCCGACGTCGAGGCTGCTCAAGATCAATCAAAAAATTTGGTTGATCACATGAAGTGGCAAACTCGCCTGTTCATCCTCGAGGAGATACATGCTCGGGGCTTCGATCTATCGCCCGAGATCAAAGATGCCAAAAAGACCGAGGCCGAAGCCAGAAAGCTAGCTTTTCCGGAGGAAGATGATTCCAAGAGCTCTGAAGAATGAGGCGCCCCTTTATTTTCCTTTTTGACATTATGTAATGAAATGCCCATTTTTGTAATCGTATTTTGCTGTGTGTATATATAAAAGCCCCTTTTCCTTTCCTTCTTTCCAAGGTTTTCATTACTAATTTAGTTTAACTTTTACCCTTAGAACTGAGGGTTTGCCTCGATAAATTTTCTGTCTCCTTGAATTCTATTAACTCGATTTGGCCTTGGCCATTTAAAGTTTGGGATCTGCCTTAGCAGGTTTTTCACTTGAGTTCCATTAATTCGAATGGCCTTAGCCTTTTAAGGATCGGGGTTTGCCTTAGTAGGTCTTATTCCCCTTTGCGTTTCATTAACTCGGTATGGCCTTAGCCTTTTAAGGATCGGGGTTTGCCTTAGTAGATTTTATTCCCCTTCAAGTTTCATTATCTCGGTATGGCTTTAGCCTTTTAAGGATCGGGGTTTGCCTTAGTAGGTCTTATTCCCCTTCAAGTTTCATTAACTCGGTATAGCCTTAGCCTTTTAAGGATCGGGGTTTGCCTTAGTAGGTCTTTTTCCCCTTCGAGTTTCATTAACTCGGTATGGACTTAGCCTTTTAAGGATCGGGGTTTGCCTTAGTAGGTCTTATTCCCCTTCGAGTTTTATTAACTCGGTATGGCCTTAGCCTTCTAAGAATCGGGGTTTGCCTTAGTAGGTCTTATTCCCCCTTCGAATAAATTTTCTTTTTGGATGAGTCCCCGAGTGGGGTAGTGTTTAATCGAACAAAGAAAATTAAAACGGCCTTTGGGCTCGGAGGCAGGATATTGGTACAAGAGATCTTTCTTTATTCTTGTTCACGTGCTTGTACAGTTTAAGTCGGGGTTAGATCAATCTATTTGGGCACGATTCCTTTGACCGTTTGACCCTTACATTGAATCCTAGTGATCTTTGATTCTAGAGATGTTTCCCTGAGTCAAAGTAGCCAAGCAGCCCTCCGATATTTGAGGTCGATCGATGATTAGCACCGAATATTGTTGTCATCGATCTGTTATCGGCCTTCAAATCTAAGTTAGCACGATTTACTAGTTGCCTCGTTAAAAACCTTGCCGTAAAATCCAGTTTGGGACAAAACCGGTCGAAGAGAAAAAGAGTGCAACGCGTGCTTTCAGTCTTAATATCTCGTACTCCCCGATTTAAGACAGCTTATTTGATACCTGCGACTGTTAGCTTGCCGATGTAAAATAAAAACTAATAATAATAAAAAAAATGACGAATCGTACCTTAGCAGTAGTACCGTTTCAAGTGACTTATGTTCCAGTTGTTTGGTAGTTATTTGCCATCCATTGTCCCAAGCTTGTAGGATCCCTTTCCGGTGATTTTTATGATGGAATAAGGTCCTTCCCAGGTCGGTCCCAATTTCCCTTCATTCGGACTTCGTCTGTTGGGTGTGACCTTCCTAAGTACTAAATCTCCGATGTTGAAGTGTCGAAGATGGGTTCTCTTGTTGTAGTATCTTTCGATCTTTTCTTTTTGAGCGGCCAATCGGAGGCAACTTCCCTTCTTTCATCCATTAGTTCCAGATTCGTATTCATAGCCTCGTGGTTCGATTCTTCGGTCGCATAGCGGAATCTGACACTTGGTTCACCGACTTCGACTAGTATCAAAGCTTCGGCACCCTAAACAAGGGAAAAAGGAGTGGCTCCTGTGCTCGATTTCTCGATCGTGCGATTTGCCCACAGGACTTCGGGCAATATTTCCTTCCAATTCCCCGTCGCATCGGTTAACCTCTTTTTGAGATTTCGAAGTATTATTTTGTTGGTAGATTTGGCTTTTCCATTCCCGCTGGGGTGGTAGGGTGTTGATAGGATTCTTTGGATCCTGTTATCTTCGAGGAACTTTTTCACTTTGCTGCCGATGAACTGTTTCCCGTTGTCACACACGATCTCTGATGGCATTCCAAACCGACATATGATGTGATCCCAAAGGAACTCGATTACCTCTTTTTCCCTAACCTTCTCATATGACTGTGCTTCCACCCATTTGGAGAAATAATGAGTCAAAAAAAGAATGAATTGAGCCTTACCTGGTGTGTAGGGAAGAGGGCCAACAATGTCCATTCCCCATTTCATGAACGGCCATGGCGATAAGACCGAGCGTAACGTCTCTCCGGGTCGATGGATCATCGGGCATGCCTTTGACATTCGTTACATTTTCGAACGAACTCGTTCGCGTCCTTTTCTATGGCGACCCAATAATAACCGGCTCTGATTATTTTTCGAATTAGGGGTTCGGCACCGGAGTGGTTCCCACAAGTGCCTTCGTGAATTTCTCTTAAGATTTATTCAGTGTCACCCGGTCCCAGACATATCGTGAGGGGGCCGCCGAACGTTCTTCTAAATAGAGTTCCATCATCGGACAAGCAAAATCGAGCCGCCTTTGTACGCAAGGTTCTTGATTCTTTTGGATCTGAGGGGAGTTTTCCAGAGCCGCGATATTCTTTGTATTTATTCCTCTAATCCCAGGTTAGACTCGTCGTATTGATTTCTGCGTGGCCTTCTTCCACTACCGACCTCATAAGCTGTACGACCTTTTCGGATTCGATCTCATCATCTTCGACCAATGATCCGAAACTGGCAAGGGCATCGGCTTCACTGTTTTGCTCTCGAGGTATGTGTTGTAAGGTCCATTCTTTGAACCTATGTAGTGTAACTTGTAGTTTGTCTAAATATCTCTGCTTCCGTCCTTCTCTGACCTCGAATGTTTTGTTGACTTGATTCACCACAAGAAAGGAGTCGTACTTAGCTTCGATTATTTCCGCTCCCAGGCTTTTGGCCAGTTATAAACCTGCAATCAGGGCCTCATACTCTGCCTCATTGTTAGTTAACTTTACAGTCTTGATAAATTATCGAATTGTGTTACCGGTTGGGGGCTTTAGCATGATGCCAAGCCCCGATCCCTTTACGTTCAAAGCACCATCTGTGAACAGGGTCCATACTCCCGAAGGAGTCCCCGATCCGGCCAGTAGCTCTCTTTCGACCTCGGGTATTAGGGATGGTGTAAAATCGGCAACGAAATCTGCCAACACCTGAGATGTGATGGCGGTTCGGGGTCGATATTCAATATCGTACCCGCTTACTTCGATAGCCCATTTGGCCTATCGGCCAGAGATCTTGGGTTTATGCATTATGTTTCTTAACGGGTAAGTCGTTACAACGCATATGGGATGACACTGGAAATAAGGCTTCAGTTTTCTGGAGGCGCTCAACAAAGCGAGTGCCAATTTTTCCTAGTGAGGGTACCTAGTATCGGCCTCGCCTAAGGTTATGCTAACATAATAAATTGGAAATTGCGTACCTTTCTCTTCTCGAACTAGAACTCCACTTACCGCTACCTCCGAGACCGCGAGGTAAAAGTACAACTCTTCACCTATCTTCGGTATATGTAGCAAGGGCGGGCTAGACAGATACCTTTTGAGCTATTCTAAAGCATGTTGGCATTCCGGTGTCCATGAGAAGTTGTTCTTCTTTTTCAACAGATTGAAAAATCGATGACTTTTATCGGATGGTCTTGAAATAAATCGCCCCAAAGCGGCTATACGGCCTGTCAGCTTTTGTACAGCCTTCACATTATCTACGACTGTGATATCCTCGATAGCCTTGATCTTTTCGGGGTTGATCTCGATTCCACGATTCGAGATCATGAAACCGAGGAACTTGCCCGAGCCCACAACAAACGCGCATTTTTTTGGGTTCAACTTCATGTTGTACTACTTCAACACGTCGAATATTTCATACAAATGGTTCAAATGGTCCTCTGCTTGCAGGGACTTAACTAACATGTCGTCAATATAAACTTTCATTGTTTTTCCTAGTTGTTTTTCAAACATTCGATTTACTAGGTATTGGTAAGTGGCTCCTGCATTATTTAACCCAAATGGCATCGCGTTGTAACAATATGTGCCATATTTAGTGATGAAGGACATTTTTTCTCGATCAGCCGGGTCCTTTCGTATTTGGTTATAGCCAGAGTAAGCATCGAGAAAACTAAAGGTCTCATGGCCAGCGGTAGCATCGATCATGCGATCGATGTTGGGTAAAGGGAAAGAGTATTTTGGACATGCCTTATTTAAATCCTTATAATCTACACACAGTCTTAGTTTATTCCTTTTTTTAGGGACTACTATTACGTTTGCTAACCATTCCGGATATTTGACCTCCCGAATGGACCCTATTTTTAGAAGTTTAGTTACCTCATCCTTGATGAATGCGTGTTTGATCTCGGACTGAGGCCTCTTTTTTTTTCTTGACCAGTCGGAACTTCTGATCTAGGCTCAGCTTGTGAGTAGTTATCTCAGGCGGTGTACCTGTTCTATCAAGATGGGACCAAGCGAAGCAATCTTCGTTAGTTATAAGGAATTGGATAAATTTTGTCCTGAGCTCGGAGCTTAAGCCCGAGCCCAGATATACCTTTCGTTCGGGAAAGTCTTCTCGGAGTGTGACTTGCTCGAGTTCCTCAACCGTCGATTTGGTGGCATCGGACTCATGGGGGCTGACGAAAGATCTGGGGATTCTGTAATCGTCTTCTTCGACATATGTTTGTTTATCTACGTTTGTCGAAGATGATGTCTGTGATTGCTATTTTATCTTGTTCTCGACCCTTTGCGAAGGAACTATTGGTGCTGGTGTTATTTCTTCCACCGCGAACATCTCTTTCGCGGCCAGTTGTTCCCTGTAAACGGTTATAACTCCATCGGGTGATGGGAATTTCAACACTTGGTGTAGCGTCGAAGGCATGACTCTCATGTCGTGGATCCATGGTCTGTTGAGTAGAGCGTTGTACCTCATGTCTCCTCCGATTACGTAGAACTTAATTTCTCGAATGGTTTCGGCAGTGTTTATCGGTAACGTTGTTTCGCCCTTGGTGGTTTCACATGCCATATTGAACCCATTGAGTACTCGGACTGTAGGAACAATTCGATCCGTCAGACCGAGTTGTTCTACGACCCATGATCGGATTATGTTTGCCGCACTTCCTAGGTCGATCAATACGCGTTTTACTCTAATTCTGTGTATAACCATAGATATTACCAGTGCGTCATTGTGGAGTTGCATAATCCCTTCCACATCTTCCTCGCTAAAATGTAAGATCCCTTTCATCGCGTAATCTCGACTGCGCTTTTTCCTGGTGATGGATATCTTGGTGCGTTTCAACATCGGACCTTGAGGGGTATCTACTCCGCCGATAATCATGTTGATCATGTGTTGTGGCTCTTCCTGGCTTGCCTGTTTATTTCTATTTCCGAAATGATTCTTTGCTCGATCACTAAAGAATTCTCGAAGATGTCCGTTTTTGAGCAACCTTGCTACCTCCTCTTTCAATTGTCGGCAATCTTCTGTTCTATGTCAGTGAGTACCGTGATATTTGCATGTCAGATTGGGATCCCTTTGGGCTGGATCCGATTGTAACGGTCGAGGCCACTTGGTGTCTTTGATGCGACCGATAGCTGATACGAGAGTAGCCGCATCAACATTGAAATTGTACTCCGATAACCGTGGTGCCTCTTGATGACCGGTGGTTCTCTCGAAGTTGCCTTTAATTATAGGCCCTCGGTTATTCTGACCTCGATCATTTTTCTTTTCGTGTCTTGGGGAGTTTTTCCTTGCTGTAGTGATTTTTCTATCCCCATGGTATGGCCAATGCCGTTCTCTATTCAGTCTTGGTTCACGAAAAATCTCCCTTCGAACTCTATCATGAGTTATGACGGGATAAATAGATCCCCAAGGGGATCCAAGCTGATCATCTTCAACTCTGATTTTCGATTGGTATCGGTTATGTACATCGGCCCATGTGACAGCAGGATATTCTATCAAGTTTTGCTTGAGTTGCTGTGAAGCCGTCGAGCTTCAAACGTTGAGCCCCTGGGTGAATGCCTGAACAGCTCAATCGTCAGTGACCAGTGGCAGGTCCATCCGTTCCATTTGAAAACGAGATACGAGTTCTCTGAGCATCTCGTTATCCTTTTGTCTGACTTTGAATAAGTCCGACTTTTGCGTTTCAACTTTGATGGCGCCTGCATGTGTTTTTACAAAAGAATCTGCAAGCATAGCGAATGAGTCAACGGAATTAGGCGATAACTTATGATACCATGTCATGGCTCCCTTCGACAAGGTTCCCTCGAACTTTTTCAAAAGAACGGATTCGATCTCGTCGTCTTCCAAGTCATTCCCTTTTACAGCGCATGTGTATGCGGTCACATGCTTGTTTGGATCGGTCGTTCCATTGTACTTGGGGATTTCTGGCATGCGGAAAAAGAACTTCTTGGGTATTGGTTTTGGAGGCGCTCGATGGGAAAGGTTTTTGTATAAATTTTTTGGAATCCAGGCCCTTTAATATCGGGGGTGCTCCTGAGATTTGGTCCACCCTGGAATTGTACGTTTCTACCTTTTTGTCATTTGGTTCGATTTTTTTCTCTCCGGATTCAACTCGTCTGGTTAATTCCTCGAGCATTCTCATAATCCCGGAGTTTGCCCCCGATTCACCTTCATTCCGCTCTCCCTTAACTGGTTCATTCCTAGGAACAGTTCCCCGAGAAGGGCCGAGCTCAGCTTTGTTCGATTATTTGGCTTCGATTTTGTAATTGAGCAATGGCTGCCTGCTGGGCTTGTAACATATCAAAGATCATTCCGAGGCTGATCCCGTCCCTTTCATCGTTTTGGGGACTCTATGTCGTTGATCGAGGTTTCCTACGAATGCTATTTCACAGGCCAGTAGTTTGATCTGCATCGATGCCAAAAATCATTTCAAAAATAGGGATGCCAACGAACAAATTGAGCAGGAAGTACCTCAAAATGTGATTAACATGATCATTGGGGAGTAGATGTCCCACAAGGGCCGATGATTAAGCGCAACAAAGTTTCTATCACAAGGGAAAAGCACACTCGGGACTAAGTTCTGGAGGGGACCATCTTGTTCAGCGACGAGGACGCCGAGTGCATCATTCAACCTCACAACGACGCATTAGTAATAACCGTACTTATTAATAAATATAGAGTTAAGAGTGTATTGATTGATCCAGGTAGCTCGGCCGACATCATCCAATGGAGAGTCATAGAATAAATGTGGTTATTGGACCAAATCGTACCGGTGATAAGAGTATTGAACGTGTTCAACATGGCATGTGAAACAACGAAGGGCGAAATAACCCTACTAGTAAACATCATCGGGACCACCAGGAAACAAAATTTTATGTAATCGAGGGGGATACGAGATACAATGCCTTGTTTGGAAGGCCATGAGTCCATAATATGATAGCGGTCCTTCGACCTTGCATCAGGCGTTGATGTTTCCCACCCTGGGTAGAATCAAAATGGTCTACGGGGAAAAATCGGCCGCAAAGGAGATGTTCGCTGTTGAGGAGGTGATCCCAGTGCCCGCGATCACAACATCGAAAGGTTAGGAACTGGTCAAAGAGAAAGGCACCAAATAGCAATCACCGGTCCCGACCCTGACCAGGCCAGAGAAACAGAGGGAACACTCAACGAATGAGGAAGATGATTTCGGGGTCCCGAGATCCTTCATAGCACCTGATGTTACTGGTGCCACCAAATCGACGATCGAGGAATTGGAGCAGATCATACTAATTGATTATCTACCAGGTAGAAAGGTATATCTGGGCACGGGGTTAATTCCCGAGCTCAGGAAAAAAAATTATTGATTTCCTTAAAGCTAATACTGATTGTTTTGCCTGGTCCCACTTAGATATTCCAGGGATCCCACCGGAGGTGACAACTCACAACTTAAGCTTGGATGCAAAATTTCACCCGGTTAAACAGAAAAGAAGGCCGCAGTCCGAAATCAAACACACATTTATCAAAGACAGGGTATCTAAACTTCTCAAAATAGGTTCCATTCGGGAAGTTAAATATCCGGATTGGCTAGCTAACATAGTGGTCATACCTGAAAAAGGAAACAAACTTAGAATCTGTGTAGATTATAAGGACTTGAACAAGGCATGCCCAAAGGATTCATTTCCTTTGCCTAAAAACAACCAGATGATCGATGCGACAGCCCGGCACGAGATGCTGAGTTTTCTCGCTGACAATTTCGGGTACAACCAAATAAGGATAGACCCGGTTGATCAAGAGAAAACTTCTTTTATAACTAAATTCAACAACTATTGTTATAACGTAATCTTGTTTGGGTTAAAAAATGCTAGTGTCGCGTAACAACGCCTAGTTAACTGAATGTTCGAGGAAGAAACAGGAATACCAACAGAGGATTATATTGACGATATTTTAGTTAAGTCCCTGCGAGTAGAGGACCATTTGAAGCATTTGCAGGAAACTTTTGACATACTAAGAAGATACAACATGAAGTTGAACCGGCGGAAGTATGCCTTCGGAGTCGGCTCAGGCAAGTTCCTCGGTTTCATGGTGTCTAAACGGAGAATAGAGATCAACCCGGTCAAGATAAAAGCCATAGAAAATATCACCATAGTTGAAAACGTCAAGGCGGTACAAAGACTGACCGAGCAGATAGCCGCATTGGGCCGGTTTATTTCGAGGTCATCAGACAAAAGCCACCGATTATTCTCATTATTAAAAAAGAAAAACAAATTCTCTTGGACCCAAAAATATCAACAACCTTTAGACGAACTCAAATGATACCTATCGAGCTCTCCTTTGCTGCACATCCCGAAGGTGAACAAGTAGTTAAACCTCTACTTGGCAGTCTCCGAGGTAGCGGTAAGTGGTGTCCTAGTCCGGGAAGAAGACGATATGCAGTTTCCTATCTATTATGTTAGTACACTTAGAGAAATTAGCGCTCGCCTTATTAAGCGCGTCTAAGAAACTAAAACCGTACTTTTTATGTCACCCCATATGTGTCGTGACCTCATAATCGCTAAAGGAAAGTTATGCATAAAACTGAGCTGTCGGGTCGACTGGCCAAATAGGCCATAGAGGTTAGCGGGTACGGTATTGAATTCAACCTCGAACTGCTATGAAATCTCAGATTAGGCAGACTTCGTGGCCGACTTTATGTTGGCCTTGATCCCCGAGATCGAGAAAGAATTATTGCTTGCCTAGGGGACTAGCTTGGGGGTTTGGACCCTATTCATAGATGGTGCTTCTAACGCAAAAGGGTCCAAGTTAGGAGTCGTATTAAAATAACCTACGGGTAACACAATAAGGAAATCTATTAGAACTGTGAAATTGACTAATTATGAAGTCGAATATGAGGCTATGATTGAGCCTGGGGCCTGAGGTGGTCAAAGCCAAGTACGACTCCCTCTTTGTTGTTAACCATGTCAATAGGACATTTGAAGTAAAAGAGGACTAGATGCGGAGATACTTGGATAAGTTGCAAGTGACATTACACCAGTTCAAAGAATGAACACTACAACATGTAGCCCGAGATCAAAATAACGAGGCTGATGCGTTGCTAATCTAGGGTCATCACTCAATTCCGATGAATTCAATTTCAGAGGGGTGGTGCAGTTGATGAACTCAATGATAGAGGAAGGTCATGTCGAGGTAAACTCAACAAGCTTAACTTAGGATTGGAGAAACAAATACATAGACTACCTTCAGAAAGTGAAATTGGCATCGCATCCCAAAGAATCGTGGGTCCTACGAACTAAAGCTGCCGAGTTTAGCTTGGTTGGAAAAACTGATACCGAAGATTATTTTTTGGACCATTAGCAAGGTGCTTGGGTCCCAGGGAGAGCGACTACATGATGAGGAAAGTACACGAGAGTACTTGTGAAAAATATTCGAGAGCAGAATCCTTGGTTCAAAAATTGATCAGAGCCGGTTATTACTGGAACGAGATGGAAAAGGATGCGAAAGACTTCATCAAAAAATGTAACGATTTACAGAGGCATGTCCTGATGATTTACCAATTGGGGAAGATGCTTCTCTCGGTCCTTTCCCCATTGCTGTTGGGAAATTAACATTGTCAGTCCCTTGCCATGGGCATCCGGCAAAGCCCAATACATCTTACTTATGACCTACTACTTCTCCAAGCGGGTCGAAACACAGGCATTCGAGAAGTTAGGGAAAAGGATGTCATTGACATAATCTAGGATCATATATTATGCCAGTTCGAGATATCGGCCAAGATCACGTGCGACAACGAGAGGCAGTTTATTAGCGGCAAGATTAATAAGTCTTTTGAAGACCACAAAATCAAAATAATTTTATCGACACCCTACCACCCAAGTGGGAACGGTCAAAAGGAGTCAACAAACAAAACTATATTGCAAACCTGCAGAAGAGGTTGATCAACATTAAACGAAAATGAAAAAAATTTTGCCCGAGGTCCTATGGGCTTATCGAACAACTTCAAAGTTAAGCACTGGTGAAACACCATTCTCTCTAGTCTACGACGCAAAAGCTTTGATACTGGTAGATGTAGGAGAACAGAGCCTAAGATTCCAATACGCTACAAAGGCGTCAAACAACGAGGCCATGGCCACGAGCTTAGATTTAGGAAACGAAAGGTGAGAAGCCGCCCTAGTCCGATTAGCGACCCAAAAGCAACGAATAGGGGGATACTACAACCGAAGGGCAAACCTTCGACACTTCCAAGTCGGGGACTTGATACTAAGCAGATTTACATTGCATACCTAGAATCCGAATGACGAAAAACTAGGCCCGTATTGGGAAGGACCATATAGAGTCACCGGTAAATCCTAGAAAGGCTCGTACTAGCTCGAGTCCGAAAATGGGGTACAACTACCCAACAATTGAAATTTGGCACGCTTAAAGCGGTACTACTGCTAAGGTATGAACACAATTGTCTTTGTCGTTTTACGCTTGGAACTAACCCTTACAGGTACTCGGTCTAAGTCAAATCTAATGATTAGGTGTGATAGCACGTGTTTCACTCTTTTTCCCGTTGGACCGGGTTTTTCCTAAAGTGGGTTTTATGTCAAGGTTTTTAATGAGGTAACAGTAAAGCGTGCTACTCTAGTTTTGAAGACCGGTCTAATTTTGGGGATTGGGAGCGCTCGTATTGGATTAATAGTATTTGAGCCCTCAAAATTCAGTCTCGAATACTAGGGGGCCATCACACCCAAAGTTAAGAACTGAAGTCCTGAGTTAGCAAATTTAGAAGGCATTCTTATTCTATATTGAAAGCCGAGGCTTGAATACTAGGATTAATTGTAAGGGCCAAACAGTCAAATGAACCGTCCCCACATAGCTCATTCTTGCCATGGCAGATAGCTATTGTACCATCAATTATATACAGAACATTCAAAGTAATAAAAGATATTTTCCTTCTATGTTTCATCGATTCACATTTGCACAAGCAATATTATCGTTAAATTACTTAGAACAATATTGGGTTCAAAACCCTTAAGCCTACGGGCCTCCTCGAACTGGGGACTATCGGAATATAAGATTAGGGAATTCGGGTTACTTAATCCCGGAGGCATCGAGCCTACTATGCAGGGCACAAACACAAAAGGCTACGGCCAACCTAAATGGATCGGAGACGTCTGAGTCCATATTTGAAAAGTAAGGTCCTTACTTATTTTTAATACCTAATAAAGACTACTTTAGACCCGGTCAAGTTACTCCGTCTCGAATTAGGGCATGAAAAAAGCCATCTTTGGCAAAGAATAATTGTGTCTGGTTAAAACGTTCAAAAAATTTTAATGAAGAATTTTTTTTATCGAGTCCTCCGAAGTCAAAGCAACACGAAGTTATTACATAATCCAGGCCTTATCCAGGATTTTGGGTAACGAACAGTTTAAGTGGTGTCCAAATTTATGCTAAGGCATCAACGACATATTGTAAGTCTTAGACATAAACCAATATAGAAAAGCAAAGTACATATGTACCAAAAGGTATTTCTAGAGGCACTGTGAAACGGCCCCAAAATACAATATAGCTACAGAAAAAACAAAAAATAAACTAAGGCATTTTCCGCCTACTCTTCATTGGAACCCGAATCACTGCCTGAACAATCGGGCTGGTATCTCGCTTTGGCCTTGGCTTCAAGCCTCTTCGCCTCTTCGATCTTTGCCACTAGGTCAATTCCCCGGGCATAGATCTCCTCAAGGGTGTCTCTCCGGGACAGCCATTCACATACTCAGCTTCGTTATTATACGGCCTCTACTACCTCCACATCGTTTTTGTATTGGGCCAACATATCCTGAACTTTGGAGGTCTCGTTTGAAGCCGCCTCTAAGATGGACTTAAGCGCAGTATATTCTTGGCCGAGAGCATCCCGTTCGATAACGGCCGAGTCAAGTTATGCCCGGAGTTCCTATTTAGCCGAGCACATTTGTTGGCTTTTTCTATCAGCACTGGGAGCTGAACTTTGGTCGATGCCAAATCCTTTTTGGTGGCATCCCGCACCGAGGCCAGGAGATCTATTTTCCTCCTCAACTCCTCGATTGAGGCTTTGATCTTGTCCATTTCGGCCCTAAGCTGGTCAATCATGTCTATATTCTCTTGGACTTGCGAGGTTGCGGTGTTAGCATTGCATATAAACTCTCATTATTAATCTCAAAAACTCTTGCCTTTTCAATCAGAAGGGCGTGTTCCCGTTTCACCTTTGAGGTCTCATTTTGAGCTTTTCTAGCTCAGCTTGGAGGAAGGAGTGGTCCTTGAGGACTTCATCTTTTTGCTCACAAAGAGCTTTGTATATGTCTTTTTGCTGGACCTGCTCCTTAAGCTCGAACTCGAGATGACTCACCTCCATTTGAGACCGGTGGAAGCTCTTATGATGAAGCACCAAGGCCTGAAGCATAAGAAAAAAAGCAAAGTTGTTAAAATCCGCTAAGGTAAAATGAACTCTTTTAAGATATGAGGGGAAGAAAGTATACTCTGTTCAGCACTTGCTGTTCCTCGTTAAAGAGGCTCGCCGCCTCCACCTCGTTCATCTTTACTTTGTCCTCTTCGGTTACCAAGGAACGAAGGTAGCTGGCCATACCGACCGGCCCGAACAGCATCTTGGTATCCGCCGGTACTGTGAACATGGTTGTCTTCTTCCGGTTAGAGTCCATGCTAGGCCGGGGAACTGCTTCACGAGCTTTGGATTCGAATGTAGCCCACCTGACCCCGGCATCACATCCCTTTTTAGTATCTCCAAGTGGACAAAATTAGAGTAGTCTTCTAGCACGCTGACATCTACATCTTTGAAAAACAAATTGAGGGATTTGTCCGCGGAACGTGATGCCTTGGTCAGCTTTTATGTAACGGCCCAGGCCTCATCAATAGTCTCCAGGTGAGACAGTGACTCCGAGACATCAATGACGTCGGCTGCCTCTCTCGGAACCAGAGTAGCTTCTCGAGGGACAGTGGCCACAAGTTCTTTCTCGAGCTCCAGAACTAAAGAAGGTTCAGCTTTACGGTCACCCCCGTCTTTTTCTGCAGGCTCTTGTGCAGCGTCGGCTGGTTCGTGGAGGACAAACTCTATGCCATCATCCTCTGGGTAGTCCCTGAGTTGCTAGAGAGAATCAGGGTCTGGGAACCTTGCTCGAGTACCTTTCTTGGTACTCTTTCTGACCCTGACCACGATCCTTTTCTTCTTGGCCTCGACGAGAGCGTTCGAGAGGTCAAGGGACCTTTTCTTCTTTCTTGTTTTCTCCTCCCTCTTCGTAGCAGCCTCGGCAATAGGTTGTACCAAAACAGAGGGTTTTTCAGATGGAGACGAGGTCATGGCCTCGATAATTGCTCAAAGCTCGGTGGTCTTGGGCAAACCTGTGAAAGGGAAGGACTTTGTCAAAATCGTGACAAAATAAAAATGACATAAGAGGGAAATTCAATCAGGAGAAGAAGGCCACTCCCATTGGAACGATCCTCCCATTTGCCTTTTGAAAGTTTGCGCCACCTGTGCTCGGGGTATCACAATTGTTTGAAGATGCCCTAGACCCACTCCCTGAAATGGGGGACTGCGTTGGGACTCGGGCGATAACTATATATCAGGAAAGACGAGTAAAGGTTAAGATGAGTAAATTTAAAGGGTTATTTTGACAACTTAAGAGGGGATGAACTTACGTGTTGAGTTCCACTTCTCAGGGAACGACAGGAACTCAGAGAGAATGAGATCTTCAGTCTTTATCCAAACAAATCTCCCATGCCATCCTCGATCCCTGTCCTCATCGATGCTCGAGAAGATAGCTTTCTTTGGCCTTCAGACAAGCTTGATTAACCCCCCTAAGAAGATTCGGGGGCTGTAGACACGGAGTAGATGGTCGATCGTGAATCGGGGCTCCTCCGTGTTGTTGGTAAAATGGCGGAGTAGGGTCATGATCCTCTGAAAGGACGAATAGATCTGTCCGAGGCAGACCTCGTGCCTCTTACAAAAGTCGAGGACCACCGTGTCCGTCGGGCCAAGCATGAAGGGATACGTATAAACACATGAGTATCCGCATTGTGATGTCCTCATCAGGACCGGGAATGACTTCTTCCTTGCCTTCCCAACTTGCAATCCTCTCGGACCGCTAGGAGGGTGTCTTCGGTGATGGAGCAGATATATCTTCACGCCTCCTGACCTCAATCTCCTTGTTTGGAGGCTTTCTCGGCCTTAAAGTCATTATCTAAGGAACAACCTTCGGGGATAAACTCTTTAAGAGGAGGATCCTAGGCTACTGCCGGAAGGGTCGCCTCAGTATCTGAGTCCGGGGTAGATGTTGAAGGTGCAGTGTTTTGAGGCACGATTTTGAGGTTTTTTCCATCTTAATCTGTGAATATGAAGGTTTGAAGGTTGATATGAAGGTTTGAAGATTAATATGAAGATTTGAAGGTCTAGCTTGAAGATTTAAAGGCAAAGTATGAAGATTTGAAGATTGAAGATGAAGAAATGAAGATGTGAAGAACAATTTGTGAAGATTTGAGGGAATGATGAACAAGTAAAAATTCGAGGGTAACTCAAGAAGATTCGAAATCAGAAAGTAAAAAGTGAAAAAAGGAAATCGGAGCTTTTATAGGAGGGAAATAATGAACGTGTGACGTTTCATATTCAATGTCCATTGAGGATGGTCAATCGGCGACTAACACGTGTACAAAGTCAGAATGACGTGACTGATGGGATGTTTCGCTAACTTGTCAACTCGCTTGCGGCGTGCGGAGGAAGGAACAGGGGCCAGTTAATCACTTCTCGTCGTTCTTATAAATCTACTCTCTGAAAAGTGAGGGGACTATCTGTGTATGGGTAAAATTGGGGATAAAGTTACTCCTGATTTACCGGTAAAGAAACAAAAAGACAGCACGGTCCGATATAGCATCGGGTAAAGCCTAGGGCTCCCACAGATTAGAGCTCAGGGAGGATGAATGATGCGCCAAGAAGCGGACACGACCAAACATGGGAAGAATCGAGTTCGAGCAAAATAAAGAATCGAGACTAAAGGAAAGAAGGTTGGAACGGACAAATGAGGGGCCGAAATATCCGCCCTTAACCGGATATTACATTGCAAATCTCGCCTGATTTCAACGGCGTATCAGTGTTTACCAGAAGAAAAAGATTATTACCTTATTTAGACTTGTACTCGAATTGAAACTCCACTACTATATCAAGGGGAGAACCATTTTATTTTTGAGACCACTGTTGGCACACATATCAAAGCAATAAAGTCAATTTTTGTTCTCTAATTACTATTCAAAGTATCCTTTTAGCTGCTTATTTGTTTAGTTGCAATCGAGCCCATTTCGAGGGCTTGATCAGAACTAACTTTCAGTGTTCATTATAAAGCCAGGCTTAATCATCCATTATTTTCCATTAATTCAATTATTTGCTATTTTTAGATTATTCGTGTTAAATTAAATCACATATCCATTAAATCGCATATAAATTCAATTATTACTCATTTTAAGGGTAAACACACTACTTTTTGATGGAGTAGCAATTTTACTCCAAATTTGTAAACTCGATACACCCGGTTTTGTAGTTTGAGAAGTAGTAGTAGGGCGTGGAGCATGGGGTATAGCATTTTCTTCCAAAATAGAATAATGTGTAAAAAAGTTTTTAAGCTCATCATGTACAGCGATCTCGACCTCAATTAAAGAATGTCTTTCGGTAATAATCTCTAAATAAGAATAAATTTGTCTTGTCAACTCAATAGGTAAAGTCATCTTAATACAAGGATTTAAAATAGCACCCACTAAAAAAATAGTTGAGATAAGAAAATAAAACTTTTTAAATTTTTCCATCATACTATGAACAGCTGCTTGATAACCCGGAATATCCTTATATGAATATAAAACTCAAGAGGAATTGTCAAGAAGACCTCCAAAAAACTTAAATTGGTCATGTGGCTTTCCATTTTCTTTCTCGATTTCTTTTGGGTTGGAAAATCACTAAATGAGTAGGTTAAGGTGGTTGGGGCTTTTTAATATTTTTAATACTTTTGGGTCACTTATAAGGTTTGAAAAACCTTATTTCACCAAAATTTTCCGTCATTTTCTCTTTCATATCTCCATTCTTTATTCTATCTCTCTCACTCAACCCCCTCGATGACAGTGGTTTTCGGGGGCATCCGACAAGAATTAAGCTTTGACTTTGGGTGGAATCATCTCAATAGACCCAACAAAAACTGTATTGGTGCTCAAAACTTATCAATTTTGGTAAATCTTAAATTCCTTCTTTTCCATTTCTTACATTTGTGATTTGAGGTTTTGTAGAGAGATTCATTCATGTGCATATTCAAGATCGATTGAGTTGTATATAACCATATCTTATATGGTGTGAGTGGTTTTATTTGGTTCTCGGACTACTATTAGGATCTGTGTTTTAATATTTTTTCGGACTGTCAACCTAATATTTATTGATAAACATGTGGTCGATTATATTTTGGTCATATATATTTGCTGGAATTGTGGCTTATTTTCTGGTCATAGATGTTTGCTGAAATTGGGGATTATTTTTCTTATTATGATCATAAGTTTCAAATTATTAAATGTGACATTGCATATTTTCATGTAGGTAACATGAGGAAGAAATCAATTGCTAAGAAGCACACCCCTTCGGTAACGATAGCAATTGCATAGCCTTCAAAGGTAAATTAAATGTGCCATCCATTATGTTTTACTCAATCTTCTGATTTCTTTAACTAATTGTGTCTTTGATTAATGTAGTTAAATCAGTGGAGTATATGCAGCGAAAATCATTGACTTCATCCTAACTGATACACCGATGGTGCAACTTAATGACAAGCGAATGGAGTTGTTCGGAAAAACAATTTCAGTGAGATATCTTCAGGGGAAGGATGGACCCTTCTTTTTATTAAATTTATGTTTTTATTAGTATAATTTATGTTTGAGTTGGTCATTGGAAAAATTCATTTTGGGTTAACTTGTAGTAATCTGTGATATTTGCATCTACCTCTATGTAATGAAACTGTCTGGCGAGCGCAAAACACCACTTTAATTATGCTCACTAGACAAGGATAGTATAGTATAATATAGTATAATATCGTATGAACATGGATTGGAGTTAAACAGTATTATCATAGTTTGTAACTAGATTGCTATCCAAGATGATCAACAATTTAGATTTATATGATTAAAACTACAATTAACTAAGAATCTTGAGCTAATTGGCTAATGACAATCGAAGCAAGGACTAAGCAAAGGAAGATATCAATGGGAGAAAATAGGGGTTGATTGGATAGGTGCAAGATAATTGTATGGGATTTAACTCTAGATAATTCACTTCTAATGTTCAAGTGAGTCTCTCGAGTTCACTCAATTATTAATTCAAACGTTCAGCAAAAATTCCTCTCTCGATTAAGTTTTAACCTCATGAGATGAACCTATTTAAGGACATGAAGATATGCAAGAATGCGTAGTGGATTGGTTTTTAGGAGAACCTCTCTCGATTATCCTCCTAACTAGGTTTAATCAATAATTCAACCAGCCTCCTTCGATTACTAAGAAGAATCAATGAATTCAACCAACAAGATAAAGCAAAGATATCACAAGCTATGCCTCTCTCGATTACATGAACATGTAAATATAGATGCAACAATTAAATCATCAAAAACAATTCAATACATAAAAACTAGAGTTATAATCCCCAAAAAAATATCAATACACCAAATCCATCAAACCCAAAAGAGAACTACTCCATAGATATGAAGCAATTATTCACAAATATGTTTAAAGTAAAGGAAAACATAAAATGATCCAAACTCGTGTCTTGAGTGATGATTGAATGATGAACTCGTTGTGCTTTTTCTTCTCCAACTCCTCCTTAGCCTCCTAAGGTTGAAGATGTGTCAAAAGTTCTCCAAATAATATTTTTCCATTTATATATACCAAGTAGGGTCGGGCACAGAAGAAAACACTTTGTCCTACGCGGAATAGGTCAATTACTTTGTAAAATTTGCACAGGCGTGCTACCTGGGGAGACGCGCCATGCGGGGCATTAGTGGGTAAATCCAGAGAGCTAGCTCTGATAGACAACAGGCATTTTGCACAGCGCAGCGCGCCACGCGCCGCCCATGCGCTGCGGCTGTGGGGTTTTCTCAGAGTACAAAATTTTCTTCGCTTTTTGATATCCAGACGTGGTTTTCCACCCCTGAACGCGGTCATGGATTAATCCCTTGGGCTTTTACTTAGACTTCAAAGCTCCTAACAGCTCGAATTCATTCCATAACATCTACATAGCTCGGAATCACTCCTACAAGGCATAAAATACATAATAAGTGCAAAACACTAGTGATTAAAGCTCAAACATAATAAAAGTGTAGAGTGCAATAAGCGATTAAAACACGAGATTATAGCGTACCATCAACACCCCACACTTAAACCATTGGTCGTCCTCGAACAATCAAACTACACTTCATATAGACACAACCTTTTTTTAAACAACTCTCATAGCTCGTCATACCAAGAATATTTAAAATAGATTAAGCACAATACTCTAACATCCTACCCTCAAGATTTGACTTAAACGCACCACACATTATTTATAACCTGCTTACTTATTTTAACACAGAGGTCAATGACATTACCTTTCCATCATGAATCAAGTGCCCTCACAACAATAGAGAGTAGTTCCACACACAATAGAAATTAAGAACAATTAGGGATTCAAGATAGAAAGAATTCGCTCACTCTCAAAAATAACATTCGTATGCCACAAAAGATGCACCACTGGCTTGCCCGTATTGTACTACTCTACTAATTAAGCTCATTCAGTCAAGGATCAAGCAGGACTTTCATTGGTTGTAATGTAGGCTGCAGGGCAGATAGGATACATTTAGAGATAAGAGTGACTACACCTCCCTAAGCACTTTAAGATACACAATTAACAATTTAAAACCCCACAATTATGTCAAACCTTAGCTCCACCTTCACATCAATATACATTAACTCCCAACTTCTTTAAGCACAATTACATCAAGAGTTACCACTGTTAAGGAATATTTTGTTTTGACTCATACAATTATTTTTTTCTTTTTCAATTCAAGTGACTCTTACTATTCCTAAAAAAGTGCACCTTTCTCCTTATTTCAATAGTTCCACTCAAAAGCCAAACCAACCACCCACACTTCAACTTTTATAAAGTTCATAATGATTTCAAATGTTCATAAGAGGTAAATGGTTCAAATAGATGGTCAATTCAAACAAATGAGTAAGGCTTGTAACGTGGTTGCCAAAGAAACATGATTACAGGCTCAAAAGGGTTAACTAAGATACATAACAATTAGGTGAGTAATAACTCATAATTGGCTCAACAAAGAAATGCCTATATCACTTTTGAGACTGAATAAAACTACTACTTTGCTTTGCATACACCCGGGTCAAGTTCTAGACATCAAATACAATGCACAAAATACAAAAAACCTCACACTCGCACATAACTCACTCAAGATTGGACTATCAAGACACCCTAGTCAAAGCAGTTAAGCAAGATTAAGATTCTACAGTTTAAGGTACTTATACAAGAGTCAAAAAATGAGCCTAAGCGTCACAACTAAAGTACTCACTATTCTAAAGAATAATAAAGTTAAGAGATATTACCTTCAATTCAAACCATAACACAAGGTTTCCTACTTTTAAAATTAAAACTAACTACACCCGGTTCAGACAAAACAGTTGGAAAAGAACCGAGGCACAAAAAACCAAGGGGAAATTATTACACTACCTAACACAAAGAAAATATTTTTTTCTTTTTCTTTCGACTTTAATCCCTCAAGAAACCCGTCGAATGATATCCATCGTGGGGAAAAATAAAAAAATTTCAAATTTTTATGGTTTTTTCAATTTTTCTATCTCTAACTACTACAACAAAAACTAAAAAAAAAAACTAAACTATCACATATACATACAACATATAACTATCCCCCACCCAACACTTTAAGTTGTGACATGTCCCCATCACACACAATTATAAAGAATAAGGTAAAGGAAACTTCCCTGATTATCTAGTCGGGGTTTGAGTCGAGGTCGGAATCCATTCCTCGCCTTCGAACCAATGTACATATCCACGCCGATAGCTTAGTCTAAGCGTTCTTGGGGTGCACCCCACAGTTATCTTTCTCACTCTTCACAGACTTTTCTTTTGAGCCCTTCATTTTCCAAACTAAACTTGCAGCTAGCGTCTCCCTTTTAACCCCAGTTTCTACATTCATCTCAAAAGTCACAGTCTCCTCACCCACTCTAAGAATGAGTCTTCTCTCGTGTATATCTAAGATTTCTCTACCCGTTGCTAAGAATGGTCTTCCTAGGATAAGGGGGACCTCCTTGTTCTCCTCCATATCTACCACTATAAAGTCTACAGGAAATACAAACTTAACCACCCAAACTAATACATCTTCCACTATCCCCTCGGGTATTAGAGTCGTTTTGTCTGCCAGCTGCAAAGATATGGGCACCGACCTTATCTCTCTAATCTCTTTCTCAAGTTTCCTGTAAATAGACAAAGGCATTAGATTAACTGATGTACCAAAATCACATAAAGATTTGTCAAAATTAATAGAGCTAAAAAGCAAGGTAATAGTAAAACTACCTGGATCTCCGCACTTTTGGGAGTTTGTTTTGCGAGATTGCACTGCTATGCTCTGTGAGCTTGACTACTGAGATCTCTTCTATCTTCCTATTCTTTCTCAGGATCTCCTTCAAGAATTTGGCATAAGCTGGAATTTGGGAGAGCACTTCTGTGAATGGCAAACATACATTATCCTATTTCAGTGTATCCAGAAATCTCTCAAATTGCTTGTCCAGTTTTTCTCTATATAACTTTTGGGGAAAAGGTAAAGCAGGCATGTGCTCGCTCTCCTCATGTCTCTCCTTTCTCGAACTCTCTTCCTTCTTCTTTTTATCAGTTTCCTTCTTGCCTTTCTTCTTCTTATCAACTTCAATTTTCAACTGCTCCCCACTTTCTTTTTCAGCTATCACATCTTTTTGGATCGGAGTGGGATCTTTCAACACTTGCCCGTTTCTCAAGGTCACAACATTCACTGTTTCTTTGGGATTTCTTTCAGTATGAGCTAGCAGAGTACCTGGAATCCTTTCAGACAAAAGAGTGGCAAGCTGCCCAACCTGTCTTTCCATGTTTCAAAAACTAGTACCTATTTCTTTGATAGCTGCTTCATGTTCCCTTATAGCTGCTCTATGAGTTTCAAGTTTCTCATCATTTTTCTTAATGAAGGCCTTCATGAGATCTTCTATGCCATAATGAATGGGCTGTTAAGGTTGAAATTGCTGCCTCTGCTGATTTTGGTATGCTGTAGCTCCTTGTCCCTGGGGTCTAGAATTATTTTGTTGCCATGCATTCGCAGTTCCAGGTGAACTCCATGAAAAATCGGGGTGTCTCTGACCCATTGCATTAAAGCTATAATTCTCCACAGTATTCACTTCCTTAGTTGAGGCCTGACACTCATTAGTAGGGTGTCCTCTTCCACATATATCACAAGCTACATGAGGTTAATCGAGGCTAAGGTCAGTTTCCTTATCTCTTTGGCCATAGCATCAAGTTGTACCTGCACAGATGTGTTAGCATCTACTTGGTGAGCACTAGTTGATCTTCTTCTTTCAGCACTTTTAGAGGGCCACTGATTTGCATCTTTAGATAACTCGTCAAAAATTGTGACTATCTCCGCTGGAGTCTTCTTCATCGACGGGCCTCCAGCTGCATTGCTCAATTTTCTACATGAGGCTGGTGTCAATCCATCCCAAAAGTCCTGGAGTTGCATCCAGAGTTCAATTCCACTATGTTGACACTTCCTGACTATTTCCTTAAACCTCTCCCAAGCTTCAAACACAGTCTCAGTATCTTTCTGGCAGAAGTTATGGATCTCTCTTTTAAACTTGCCCGTTTTAGCTGAGGAGAAATATTTATCAAGAAATCTTTTGGTCATCTCCTCCCATGTTCTAGTTGATCCTTAGGGCAAGCTTCGAAGCCACTGCTTTGCATCATCTTTGACTGTGAAAGGGAATTCCCTTAAGTAAACTGCATCTTGTGACACACCATTATATTGAAAGGTGTTCATAATCTCTTCAAAGTCCATCATATGTGTATTTGGATCTTCATTCATCTTTCCTCTGAAGACACAACAATTTTGATGAGTTTGAAGCAACCCTTGCTTTAACATGAAATTGTTAGCTGCAATTGGAGGTGGTCGAACACTGGATAATCCTAGATTTTAGGCCGGTCTAGCATAATCGCCAAGATGTTTTCCAGGCAAGGGTTGATGTTAATTAAGCCTGAGACCCCTCGCTTCCTCAGCATCCCCTACAGCTTGTTCTCTTCGTTGGGCTGCTTCTCTCGCAGCCAAATCTTCATTATCTTCATCATTTCCAGCCATATCTTTGGTTGAGGATTGCCCAACCTTTTCTAATGACTCAGTAAGATTTGTTTCCTTCTTCAGATGTCATAGTTGTTTTTCAATTTCTGGCTCGTATGGTAGCACTTCCTTCGTAGAAGCTCGAGTCATGCACTAATCTAACCTATAACCTGCGCACAGTCCAAGAACACCAAACTAAAAAGAGAAAAAAATTAAAAAATAAAGAAAAATTCCTGAATTAGCAGTACAACTATTTCAAACACTATTGATTGCCAATCTCCGCCAACAACGCTAAAATTTGACGAGCGCAAAACACCAATTTAATTATGCTCGCCAGTCAAAGATAGTATAGTATAATATCGTATCCACAGGGATTGGAGTTAAACAATATTATCGTAGTTTGTAGCTAGATTGCTATCCAAGATGATCAACAATTTAGATTTATATGATTAAAACTACAATCAACTAAGAACCTAGAGCTAATTGACTAATGACAATCGAAACAAGGACTAAGCAAAGGAAGATATCAATGGGATAAAATAGGGGTTGATTGGATAGGTGCAAGATAATTATCTGGGATTTAACTCAAGATAATTTAATTTAATTTTTCAAGTGAGTCCCTCGATTCACTTAATTATTAGTTCAAACATTCAGCAAAAACTCCTCTCTCAATTAAGTTTTAACCTCATGAGATGAACCAATTTAAACACATGAAGATATGCAAGAATGCGTAGTGGATTGGTCTTTAGGAGAACCTCTCTCGATTATCCTCCTAACTAGGTTTAATCAATAATTCAACTAGCCTCCTTCGATTACTAAGAAAAATTAATGAATTCAACCAACAAGATAAAGCAAAGATATCATAAGTATTGCCTCTCTCGATTACATGAACATGTGAATATAGATGCAACAATTAAATCATCCAAAACAATTCAATACAAAAAAACTAGAGTTATAATCCACAAACAAATATCAATACACCAAATCCATCAAAACCTAAAAAGAACTACTCCATAGATATGGAGCAATTCATCACAAATATGTTTAAAGTAAATGAAAACATAAAATGATCCAAACTCGTGTCTTGAGTGAGGATTGAATGATGAACTCCTTGTGCTTTTTCTTCTCCAACTCCTCCTTAGGTCGAAGATGTGTCAAAAATCCACCAAATAACGTTTTTCCATGTATATATGCAAAGTAGGGTCTGGCCTAGACGAAAACACCTTTTCCTGCGTGAAATAGGACAATTACTCTGTAAAATTTGCATAGGCACGCCACATGGGGCGACGCGCCATGCGGGGCATTAGTGGAGAAATCCAGAGAACTAGTTCTGATAGGCAGCAGGCATTTTGCACAGCCGCGGCACGCCGCGCACCACCCCACGCGCTGCGGCTTTGGGGTTTTCTTAGAGTACGGAATTTTCCTCCCTTTTTGATATCCAGACGTGGTTTTCGACCCCCGAACAAGATCCCAGCTTAATCGCTTGGGCTTTTACTCAGACTTCAAAGCTCCAAATAGCTCGAATTCATTCCATAACATTTACATAGCTCGGAATCACTTCTACAAGGCATAAAACACACAATAAGTGCAAAACGCTAGCAATTAAAACTCAAACACAATAAAAGTGCAGTAAAATATAGTGCAATAAGTGACTAAACACGAGATTATAGCCTACCATTGCTGTCACGACCCCAATTTTCCACCTTGATGTCGTGATGGCACCTAGTCTCTAAGACTAGGTAAGCCTAACATTTAATAATACCATAACAGAAATAACCTAACTGAGATACTAAAGTAAGTATTGTATAGTTTAATGATGAAAATAAGTAAATAGTGTCAATAAAGCGATACGACAAGGTAAGCTACAGCTGAATTTAAAGCAACAAAAGCAATAAGGATGAAACACATAATAAGAACAATACAAGTGAGGTAAATGAGAGATAACAACAAGAATCACCACCGAGGGACTGTCTCATAACTTCATTTCATAATCACAATCACAAACTTTCCTTATACCGCCGTGCGAACCATACATTTTGATAGTTTTGAAAATATTTTTTTTCCGAAATAGCTATACACACTTTAGACCCCCTTATGTCGCCGTGGATTCAAGGAAGTCCCTTAGTAGCAACATGCACATAATTTCCACCTTATGCCGCCGCATGCACATTAACCCTTATCCTTATACCGCCGCATGCACGTCGATATCACAATATAATAACAACTCGCACCACAAGTGCCCATATTCCACAACTTGTCAAAAATCATCAATACCAAAGTTTTCACAACATATAGGCTGCGGCTCAACCATAATATGAACAAGAATCTCAATAATTACAAAATAAAAGTGAGTAGCTCAACAAGGAAGATATCTCAACAATTAACAACTTCGCCTTAACGTGATAACAGATTTACAACTTCAACACCAATAACTCAATAAAAAGATATTCCATGAAATAATAACTTCAAGTAAAATAGTTCAACAATTTAAGAAATAACAAGACAATAAGGGAAACAATAACTTCCACTAAAGCATATAAGAGCAAATAACAAGTAAGAGGTAAAACAAGTGCTACAATGCCAAATAAGCATGTACGAGTAGATTAACAATTAAGAGTAGATTAGCGATGAAAGATGTGACATGTTATAAAAATTCAATTAAAGGCATGGAAAGAGTCTAAATAGCCTAAACCGTACAAATACCACATATAGCCCTGTACCCACTCGTCACTTTGCGTACACGGCTTTCACATAACACAAATAGCACAATCAACCCAAATCCTAAGGGGTAATTATCCCACACAAAGTTAGGCTAGATACTTACCTCAAACAAGCTAAATCAACCCACTAGTAAGCCTTTTCCGCGAATATCCAACTTTGGACACCTCGAATCTAGCGAAAATAGTTTAATACCATAAATACAAACCATAGGAAACATTCCGGCTAATAAAGTTGCAATCTTTTAAAAAAAAATCAAAAGTCAACTAAAAAGTCAACCCCGAGCTTGCTCCTCGAAACCCGACCAAACTTATACCCATTCAATAACGAGTCAAACCATACTAAAATTATCTAATTCCGACCTTAAATCGACATTCAAATCCTCAATTTATAGTTTAAGAAGTTTTCACAAAAATCTCCAATTTTTCCAACTCAAAATACTAATTAAATGATTAAAACAATGATGAATTCATGAATAATAAGCAAATCTGAGTTAAAACACTTACCTCGATCCAATCCTTGAAAATCCCCTTCAAAATCGCCCAAAACCGAGCTCTTTAACGCAAAGTGTGAAATATAAATCTAATCTCGATTTTTCTCTATTTCTGCCCAGCTATTCTGCTTCTACGGCCTCTCTGTTGCATCTACGACTCCTCACATCGAGAAAAATCCATCGCATGTGCGGCCTTAACTAAACTCTGACATTCCGCATTTGCGGCACAAAAATTGCACCTGCGCTTGCACTTCTATGGACAAAGATCGCATCTGTGCATTCGCAGATGCAGAGTTTGACCACATATGCGGTCCCTCGAAGCTCACCCAGATTCCACTTCTGCAGACAAATTGCCGCTTTTGCGGGTGCGCACCTGCGTCCAGTTGTCCGCACCAGCAACCTTCCCCCTAGCCAGCCTCCTTCATTTCTGCGATCTCCCAGGGACACCTGCAACTTTGTACCTACGGCCAAGCCCACCGCAGGTGTGATGACACCGGAAACTCAGCTGCAACATCAATTCCTTCTAAGTCCAAAATGGACCCGAATCAATCTGAATCATGCTTGGGACCCCCAAAACCGTGTCCGAACATAGCATCAAGTCCTCAAACACATAACGGACCCACTCAACGCCTAAAACAACATCAAACAACATTAATTCTACGAATCGCACCGCAATTCGAACCTATAGAATCCATGAACATTCAACTTCTAAAATTAACGCCAAATCATATCAAACTAACCCTTAATAAGCTCAAATTTTTGACACAAGTCATAAATGACACAACGGACCTATTCCAACTCCCAAAACCAAAATCTGGATTTGATATTAATAAAGTCAACTCTCGGTCAAACTTCTCAATCTTCGAAACCTTCAACTTTCCAACTTCCGCCAATTCATGCCCGAACGACCTACGGAGCTCCAAATCTATATCCAGACATACTCCTAAGTCTAAAATCACCATACAAATCTATCAGAACCATCAAAACTCTATTCCGGAGTCGTTTATACAAAAGTCAAGCTCCGGTCACTTAAGCTTCTAACCTCGGGACTAAGTATCCTAATTCAGTTCGAAATTCATCTGAAACCCAACCAACCACCCGACAAATCACATAACCACAATTTAACCTAAAGGAGAAAATAAATAGAGGAACATGGATAAAATAATCAAAACGACTGCCTGGTTCATTATATCCTCCCCCTCTTAAAAAAAATGATCGTCGTCGAACGAGTATAGAGACATAGCTAATGTGCTGAAAAGGTGAGGGTAACGGCTAGACATATCACGCTCGGTCTCCCAAGTCGCCTCCTTGAATGATTGACCCCTCCATTAAACCTTCACTGAAGCAATGTTCTTTAACCCCAACTTTCGGACCTACCTATCCAATATGGCCACCGGATCCTCAATATAAGTCAAATCTTTATCCAATTGGACTGAGCTGAAATTTAAAACATGGGACAAATCACCGTGATACTTCTGGAGCATGGAAACATGGAACACCGGGTGAACTGCAAATAAGCTAGGTCGTAATGCAAGCTTGTAGGACACCTCCCCACTATCTCAAAGATCTAAAAAGGACCGATATACCTAGGGATCAACTTTCCCTTCTTCCCGAACCTCATCACAACCTTCATGGGTGAAACCCTTAGCGAAACCCTCTCTCCAACCATAAATGCTACATCACGAGCTCTCTGATCGGCATAACTCTTCTGCCTAGACTGTGTTGTACGAAGCCGATCCTGATCAACTTGACTTTCTCCAAGGCGGTCGAACCAAATCTGTGCCCAATAACCTACCCTCACCGATTCAAACCAACCAACTGGATAACGAAACCGCCTCCCATATAGGGCCTCATAAGGAGCCATCTGAATACTCGATTAGTAGCTATGTGGTAGGCGAACTCTACAAGAGGCAAGAACTAATCCCAAGAACCCCCGAAATCCATAACACATGCAGGAAGCATATCCTCTAATATCTGAATGGTGCGCTCGGGCTGCCAGTCTATCTGTGGGTGAAATATTATACTCAACTCAACTCATTTGCCTAACTCATGTTGTACAACCCTCCAGAAATGTGATATGAACTACGTGCCCCGATCAGAAATAATTTACACTGCCACAACGTGAAGACGAACAATCTCACGGATATAGATCTAAGCAAGCTGTTTTGAAGAATAGGTAGTCACCACCGGAATGAAATGAGCCGACTTAGTGAACCTATCCACAATCACACATACAACATCAAATTTCTTTAAAGTCTATGGGAGCCCAAAAACGAAGTCCATGGTAACACGTCCCACTTCCACTAGGGAATCTCAAGTCTCTGAAGCAAATTGCCTGGTCTCTGATGCTTATATTTTACCTGCTGACAGTTTAGGCACTGAGTCACATACTCTACTATATATTTCTTCATTCTCCTAAACCAATAGTACTGTCTCAAATCTTGATACATCTTAGCGGCATCCGGATTAATGGAGTACAGTAAACTATGCGCCTCTTGAAGGATAAACTCATGTAACCTATCTACATTGGGCACACATAACTGGCCCTATATCGAGTTGTCATACTGACGCTCTCTAATGCGCTAATATAAAGAAGACCGAGAAACCACACAAGAAATAACCTGACTGGGCTCCGAAACATCCAATCTAACAAATTGATTGGCCAAGGCCTGAACATCTAGGTCTAGTGTCCTCTCTGCTGCCGATAGATATGCCAAACTACCCATACTCTCCGCCTATCGACTCAAGGCATTGACCACCACATTAGCCTTCCCGGGTTGATACAAAATAATGATATCATTGTCTTTAAGAAACTCTAACCATCTCCACAACAACAAGTTAAGATTTTTCTGTTTGAACAGATACTGAAGTCTTTGGTGGTCGGTATAGACCTCACATGGAACACCGTACAAGTAGTGCCTCCGAATCTCCAATACATGAACAATAGCTGCCAATTCGAAGTCGTGGACATGATAATGCTTCTCATAAACCTTCAGCTGCCGAGACGTATAGGCAATCACCCTACCATCTTTCATCAACACTACGGATCCTAACATGCAACGCATACGATATACTGTGTAAGACCCCGATCCTGTAGGCAACACCAACACTAAGGTTGTAATCAAAGTAGTCTTGAGCTTTTGAAAGCTCGCCTCATACTCCTCGGAAAATCTGAAAGGAGCACCCTTTTGGGTCAATCTAGTCATAGTGCAGCAATGGATGAGAAACCCTCTACAAAACGGTGATAATACTCGGCCAAACCAAGGAAACTCCGAATCTCAGTAGCTGAAGATGGTCTGGGCCAACTTTGAACTACTTCAATCTTCTTCAGATCTACCTTGACCCCCTCACTAGACACCACATGACCCAAAAACACCATTGAATCAAGCCATAATTCATACTTTGAGAATTTTGCATAGAACTTCTTTTCTCTCAAGGTCTAGAGCACAATCCTCAAATGCTGCTCGTGATCCTCCCGGCTGCGGGAGTACACCAAGATGCCGTCAATAAACACAATGATGAACGAATCAAGATACGACTGGAAGACACTGTTCATCAGGTGCATAAATGCTGCTAGGGCATTGGTCAGCCCAAATTAAATCACAAGGAACTCGTAATGACCATACCGATTCCTGAAAGCAGTCTTCGAAGTATCCGGATCCTGAATCTTCAGCTGATGATACCCTGCCCTCAAATCTATCTTTAAGAACACTGTGGCACCCTGAAGCTCGTCGAGTCATCAATGTGCGGGAATGGATACCTATTCTTTACTATTTCCTTGTTCAACTACCGATAATCAATACACAGGCGCATAAACCCTTCACTCTTCTTCACAAAAGAACTAGAGCACCCCATGGCGAAACACTAGGCAGAATGAAACCCTTTTCAAGAAACTCTTGCAACTGCTTCTTCAACTCCTTCGACTCTGCTGGTGCCATATGATGGGTTGGATAGAAATGGACCGAGTGCCCGACAACAAGTCAATAAAAAAATCAATATCAGGAGGCATGGCTAGAAGATCTATTGGAAATACATCCGGGAAGTCTCTCACTACCGAACTAACTAAATGGTAGGAGTATCGGCACTAACATCTCTCATATAGGCTAGATATGCATCTCACCCCTTCTCAACCATCCGCCGAGCCTTTAGAAAGGACGCAACCCTGCTAGGAATATAATCCAATGTGTCCCTCCACTCTAAGAGACAACTAGTTCATGCCCAAGATCACATCAAAGTATACCACATTGAGTAGCAATAGATCAACTCTGGTCTCAAAACCACCAATACCAACTAAACGCGATCGATACACATGGTCCACAATAATAGAATCTCCCAAAGGCATGGACACATACACAAGAAAACCCAAACAATCACGAGATATATCAAAATACGGAGCAAAGCAAGATAACACATATGAATAGTGGATTCCGGATCAAATAAGACTGGTGCATCCCTATGGCTAACTAGAACCATATATGTGATGACTGCGTCTGATGCGACTACATCCGTCATACCAAAAGAAGCATTGAATCTAGCTTGGCCTCCCTCTCTAGGGCGACCCCTACCCGCCTGACCCCCACTCCTAGCTAGCTATGCAGGTGGAGTGGCAACTGGAGCAGCAACCACGACTTGAGAAGTCTGAGGACCCGGTGGAATACGTGGAGCCTGAGTAACGTGTGGAGATGCACCCCTCTTGAGTCTGGGCAGTCCCTCACTATATGTCGGGTATCACCACACTCAAGGCAAGCTCTCGGTGGGTGTGGCTGCTGAAACTGGCCCTGGCCTGGTTGGCTAGACTGACCGCTAAAGGCACCCCATGCAGGAGGTGCACTAGGTAGTGGCTGACCAAAATGGGCAACCTGACACCTTGGAGTAGCCGGAACACCACTAGAAGCTGGAAATGCTGAATGAACCGGACAACTCACATAACCTTTACCATGATGGGCTGTAGCTGCAGCATGGACACCACTAAATCCTCCAGTACCTCGAGGTCTTTTAGCCTCTATGTCCTCTCTCTCACGGCCCTGCATACCCTCCAACATCCATACGATCTCTACCACCTATTGATATGGGGCATCTGTCTCCAACTCTCGAGCTATGCTGAATCTTATACCAAAGTTGAGCCCCTCAATGAATCGGCAGGCTTGCTCTCAGACTGAGAAACCAAGGTAGGTACATGTCTGGACAACTCACTGAATCTGATGGCATGCTCTGACACTGTCACAGTACCCTGGCGCAGCTGCTCAAAATCCGCGCGTTATGCATCTCGAAGGGTTTGGGGAACAAACTCTTTAAAGAACATCTCTAAAAACTAATTTCATTTGAGTAATGCTACATTGGCTGGGCTGCCCTCCTCGTAAGCCCCCCGCCACTCATACGCTGCTCCTGACAGCTGAAATCTAGTAAAACCAACCTCGCTCGTCTCCATAATACCCGTGGTGTTGAGAATACAGTGGAATTTCTCTAGATAACCCTATGCATTCTCCGTAGCTAGGATGCTGTAAGTAGATGAATGATACTTCTTGAACCTCTCAAGTTTAAGCTGCTCCATCTCAGATGCCATTCCCCTAACCTCAGGCTAAACCGGAACAACAAGCTACACTGGCATAATCATCCGGACCTGATCAACATGGACCCGCAGCTCTGGAGTATGGGCCGGGGGAGTCTGGGCTCCTCCCCCAGCCTGAGATGTAGATGGAGCAAGTGAAATCAATCCCGCCTGAGCTAGAGTACTAAACATGCCTAAGAACTGTGATAAGGTCTCCTAAAGTGAAGGGTAACAGGTGCCTGTCCCCAAACCGAAATTACTGGGGGTTCCTTAGTCGCTGCTCAAGCAGGTGCTCTAGCTGCACCACGTGCCCTTCAGCCTTTGCCCTCGCCTCGGTCTCTCGCAGCTCTAGCAGGGGGCGCGGGTGTCTGATCGTCGGATGCAACAGTGCGTATCCTCACCATCTGTGTGAGAATAGAGAGGCAAATATTCAAATTTCGAAATCAACCAATTAGCACGATAAGGAATCAATGAAGTGGAAATTTCCTAATAGTTTCGTAGCCTCTCAAAGAGAAGTACAGATGTATTTGTATCAATCCGCAAGACTCTACTACACCTGCTTATGACTCATAGCACCTATGAACCGAGAGCTCTGATACCAACTTGTCACGACCCCGATTTCTCACCTTAGGATGTCGTGATGGCACCTAGTCTCGAAGACTAGATAAGCCTAATATTTAATAATAATATAACAGAAATAACCAAACCGAGATACAAAAGTAAAACAGATAAACTCATATTAACTTCCAAAATATAACCTTAACAACATAATTTCTAAAAGATAAAACCAGTGGACTGTGTCATAAGCTCTGCATGAATATATTGTAATATTCCTAGTACAACATTGTCTAGATAAAGAGTAAACAGTAGCAAAATAAGGACAGAAGTTGACACCGAGGCCCACAAACGTGGGGCAAGTATACCTTGAAGTCTCCGAACTGAATGATCAACTTACTCATGCCTAGATTGAGTCGAGGTACCTGGATCTACACAAAAATGTGCAGAAACGTAGTATGAGTATACCACAATGGTACCCAGTTAGTATCAAACCTAACCTTGGTAGAATAGTGACGAAGCCAGCTTAAGACACCTACTAGGATAAGAAAATACTGAACAAGTATAGTATAGTTTAATGATGAAAAGAAGGAAATAGTGGCAATAAAGCAATACGATAAGGTAAGCTACAACTGAATTTAATGCAATAAACGCAACAAGGAACACATAATAAGAACATTAAGAAAACAATGCGGACAATACAAGTGAGGTAAATGAGAGATAACAACAAGAATCACAACCGAGGTATCGCCTCGTAACCTCATTTCACAATCACAATCACAATCTTTCCATATACCTCCGCGTGAGCCTCACATTTAGACAGTTTTTGAAAATATTTTTTCCAAAATGGATACACGCACTTTAGCCCACCATATGTCGCCACGTGGCTTCAAGTAATTCCCTTACTAGCAACATGCACATAATTCTCACCTTATGTCGCTGCGTGCACATTAACCCCTATCCTTATACCGCCACATGCGCATCAACATCACAGTACAATAACAACTTGCACCCAAATGCCCATATACCACAACTTGCCAAAAATCATCAATACCGAAGTTTCCACAACATATAGGCCACGACTCAACTGCAGTATGAAAATGAATCTCAATAATTACAAAATAAAAGCGAATAGCTCAACAAGGAAGATATCTCAACAATTAATAACTTCCCTCAATGCGATCACGACTTTACAGTTTCAGCACTAATAACTCAACTAAAAGATATTTCATGAAATAACAACTTCAAGTAAGGTAGTTCGACAATTTAAGAAATAAAAACACAATAAGGGAAACAATAACTTCAACTAAAGCATATAAGAGCAAATAACAAGTAAGAGGTAGAACAAGTGCTACAACGTCAAATAAGCATGAAAGAATAGGTTAGTAAATGTAAGAATAGATTAGCAATGAAAGGTGTTACATGTTATAACAATTCAATTAAAGGCATGGGAAGAGTCTAAATAGCCTAAACCGGTCAAATACCATATATGGCCTGTGTACCCACTCGTCACCTTGCGTACACGACTTTCACATAACACAAATAGCACAATCTACCCAAATCCTAAGTGGTAGTTCCCCCACACAGAGGCTAGATACTTACCTCAAACAAGCTAAATCAACCCACTAGTAAACCTTTTCCGCGAATATCTAACTCCGAACGACTCGAATCTTGCCAAAATAACCTAATACCATAAATACAAACCATAAGAAACTATTCTGGATAATAAAGTTGCAATCTTTAAAAGAAACCAAAAAGTCGCCAGTACCTCGGAAAACCCAACCAAACATAAAAAACTCCGAACATTCATTCAATAACGAGTCCAACCATACTAAAATTATCCAATTCTAATCTTAAATCAACTTTCAAATCCTCAATTTATTATTTAGGAAGTTTTCACAAAAATCCCCAAATTTTCCAACTCAAAATAGTTACTAAATGACAAAAACATTGATGAATTCACAAATAATAAGCAAATCCGAGACAAAAAACTTACCCCGATCCAATCATTGAAAATCCCCTAAAAAATCGCCCAAAATCGAGCTCTCTAACTCAAAGTGTGAAAAATAAACTCTAACCCTCGATTTTTCTCTAATTTTGCTTAGTTATTCCGCTTCTGCGGCCTCTCTGTCGTATCTGTGACTATGCCCCTGCGGAAAAATCCATCGCAGCTGCGGCCTAACGGAAACTTTGACATTCTGCATCTACGGCCCAAAAATCGCACATGTGCTTGCTCTTCTGCGAACAAAGATTGCATCTACACTTTTGCAGATGCAGAGCCTGAGCGCATCTGCGGTCCCTCAAGGTTCGCTCAGATCCCACTTCTGCGGACAAATTGCCGCTTCTGCGGCTGTGACCAGGTATCCGCACCTACGACCTTCCCCCAGTCAGCCTCCTTCGATTCTGCGATCTCCTACCGCAGATGTGATGACACCAGAAACTCAGCTGCAATAAAATTCCTTCTAAGTCCAAAATAGACCCGAATCAATCTGAATCATGCTCGGGGCCCTCGGGACCCCGTCTGAATATACCATCAAGTCCCAAAACACATAATAGACCCTTTTGAGGCCTAAAATCACATAAAAAAGCATCAATTCTACGAATAGTAACCCAATTCGAACCTATAGAATCCATGAACATTCAACCTCTAAAACTAACGCCGAATCATATTAAACCAACCCCGAAGGAGCTCAAGTTTTGCACACAAGTCATAAATAATACAACAGACCTATTCTAATTCCCGAAAATAAAATACGAACCTTCAACTTTTCAACTTCCGCCAATTCAAGCCAAAACCACCTACGGACCTCCAAACCAATATCCA
Source organism: Nicotiana obtusifolia (assembly GCA_002018475.1). NCBI lineage: Eukaryota > Viridiplantae > Streptophyta > Magnoliopsida > Solanales > Solanaceae > Nicotiana > Nicotiana obtusifolia. The sequence goes on along the minus strand of MCJB01010886.1, from coordinate 501,822 downwards.
GACATTCTCCTAAGTCCAAAGTCATCATACGAAGCTAGCATAACCATCAAAATTCCATTCCGGAGTCGTCTATTCAAAAGTTAACTCCGGTCAACTCTTTCAATTGAAGATTCCAACCTCGGGACTAAGTGTCCCAATTCATTCTGAAACTCATCCGAAACAAAACCAACCACCCCGACAAGTCACATAACCACAATTTAATATAGAGGATGTAATAAATAGTGGAACTAGCTAAAATACTCAAAACAACCGGCTGGGTTGTTACAGAAATTACCTTTTTGCCGATTAACTGTCGATGTTGTAATTTTTGTTTCCTTAGAACTTCTTTTTGTATTACAACAAGGTAGATATTTCATAATAGACGACGCGTCTAATAATAAACTAGTTACTTTATTGTATAATAGACACTGGGTCCATCAATAAACTAGCTACTTGGTTGCATAATAGACCTGGGTCCATAAATAAACTAACTACTTGGTTGCATAATAGGCTCAAAGTCGCGTCAAATAACTTTATCAAATATCACATTACATCAGTAGAACATTATATGATCCTAAAAGATTCCTAAAAACAAACTTACAATAATTAAACTATTCCTACCAACAACAGACCAATGTTCCTTCTCACTTCATCATCCAAGCTGCCATGAATCCGACAACGATGTACAAGAACATATCCCACTTATTCAGCCTCATTTCATGAATCTTAACCATCCCTCCAACATAATCATTTACAAGAATATGCCCTGCTTCCAGTTCAATCCCTCCGTCATCAACATCTTTCTTACGAACATCCATGCTAATATATTTTCAAGTTCAGTCACCTTCATCTGCAGAATAATTTTTTCACACTTAAGAGCATCCTTTTAACACTTCAAGCTATTGATAAGATCAGCAATCCTAGGATCTAGCATATCATCGTCCCATTCCCAATATTGATATTTTTTTACCCGATTGAGTCCCTAAAATTAAAAAGAGGCAAATTTGTAAAATTTATCTTATCTTAGGTTTGGAACATTTTGAGAACCTCCTACCAGCATTCACCAGAGTTGTAGTTGTGAATTGGATGGAAGTCATGCCGCAGTGACAATTCTTTCTCGACCCGAATGGCACAATCGACCCTTGACTCATTTTATTCAATTGTTTGAGTATTGTTTTTCGAAAGTAAAAATTGAGATTGAAGTGTGATCAATTTTTTTATATGGCTGGTCAAATGGGTAATATTAAATGGGTCAAATGGGTCATTTTAAACGGGTCAAAAAAATATGTGGTTATGGATAGGCCACGTGGACATATTTTAATTCCTGAACAACACGAGTTGTCTTCCATCAACCACTAATCACTAATAAACCCTTTTAGTAGTTTGTAAACCCTGAACCCTAACCCCAACCCTAAATATTCAGCATCAATTAATGGACTTCATTAATGGGCGAGTATCAACTATAGGTTGCGCCCTCAACTCTTATTGTGGTCGTGGATAAACTAATGGTTGAGAATTCACTAAAATATGAATTACAACATTTTCGACCTTTGTTTTTTTGATTTTATAGCGTTTAACATTTTATTAATCATCATGGAATATTTAAAGTTATTATACTTGGCTGTGTATTTCATACCATTAAGATTTGGTCATCCTAGAACATGTATAACTCAAGAAACAAGACCTCTAAGTATAAGAGTGTTGTCTAGTGAAGTATTTTCAACAAGTAATACCTCTTAGTAGATGAATATTGTGTATTAAATATTGGATTGTTATATTAACATGTGTTGATATTAAGTAATATTTTGATCGATTATAATAGGTAATTATTCTTCATATTGCATACACTGCCTTAACATTATGTATTAATAATGGTCAATGGCTACATAATGAAAGTTGTGTTAATCAATTATCGGCTTAGGTTAATACCGATATAATTGATACGTTATATTAATCCAATTTCTCCAATTCAAAGTTTGCAATTTCATGAATTAGTACAACTTTAAGTATTCATAAATAATTATCATTTTCGAATTAATGTAACTAAATTAATACTTTACACTAACGAACAACTAATAATAGATGACCTACCCATATGTCTGTCACATTTATTATTGACATACAACTATTAATTCTTTATAATGGAGTTCTATTGGTTTACATTTACAATGGAATTATAGAGCCAATGGGGTAGACTATATATTGCAGGTTTATTCAACAATTCATGTGAAATTTTTTCAATCATTGGTGGGAAATTCAATTATTTGGAAGACTGTAATTTATATCCCCTGAGTTATATTTTTCGGTTTGAACCTCTTTATTTCAATTTGGAGCTTTTCTGCAGTTAAGTTTGCTCAAATGGAAAAATAATAAGGAACAAAAATAAATAGACAAAAAGTAATATAATATTTTTTTATTGATTACCTCCCTTCATAGCAGAAACATTTTTTCACATAATCTAAAGAAACAAAATTTAAACTGTAGGGGGAGAAGGATCACGGGGAGGAAAATTTGGAGGGCTAACAAAGTGGTCAAAATTTGCATCAGTCCTACGAAGAAGAATCTGCAAGATGCGTGCGATATGACAAATGTTCCTCTCTTGCCTCACCTTGTCTTCTTGGATCTCTTGGATGATCCTATCCAGTGATTCCCTGATGACCTTGGCCTCGAAGGCATTTCTTAGTTAAGTGATTGGGCTGTTCGTTTGCACTAATTTATTTGGAAGTGTCACGATCCAACTCCCACCAGGGCCGCGACGGCGCCTAATGCTACTTTCCAGGCAATCCAACTGTCACATAATTTCTATGAATTTGAATGAACATGGTTTAATAAACATAACAATGAAAATATCATAATAATCTAAAGAAACAATAACAATACTTCTATTACCATCCCAATGATATGGTGTCAACAAGTATATGAGAATCATTGAGTAGCAAAATACAAACCAAATCCTTAATACAACTGTATGGAAAATATAACAGTAATAAGGGAAATAAAGGAAAGAGAGTCAACGTCTGCAGATGACATATCAACTACCTCGAAGTTTCCCAAATACTGGTACCAACACGACTCTAGCAATCACCACGTCTAGATATACTTGGATCTGCACACGAAGTGTAGAATGTAGTATGAGTACAACCGACCCCATGTACTCAATAAGTAACAAAACTAACCTTGAGCTGAAAGTAGTGACGAGCTCAAAGAAGACAGTTAGAAACAAATATTAATGACAACACATATGTAATGATGATAGTAGCAGTAAGTAACTCAAAGAAATAATCATAATCAGCTCGTGCACATTATAGGAATTTAGACATACTTTCAAATATGTCAATTAAACCCCAACGATGATAAGAACTTTTCATATACTAGCTAGCATGAGGAATGCTATATCTCTATGCCTACTTGTCAAATATGCATATCAAGTGAATGATTTCATGGTGGAATCCCCAAGTGCTCTCAGTCTTAGCACACTCAAGTTGTCTGTCTCAAATGCCCACTCTATCTCACACACACAATCATTCAACACTGTGCAGGTGCCTGGTGTCAACACTCCCTACCAAGGCGCATGTATGTATATCACTGTGCAAGCGCTCACTGCTGGCATGTCAGACTCAGGAAGGGCGGATCCTCCCCAAGCGCTAATCAAAAGCCAATATGGCCTTCTACAGTGTGCAGCCCGATCCAAATAATAATAAGGCTAATATGGCCTATTGCAACGTGTAGCCTGATCCCAATAACATTCTCAACATGGCTCTAAGGCCCACCTCAATCATCAACCTCTCAAGTATCAAGGGCTCCCAATCTCATATCAATCAGCCCAACAACACCACATATGAAAAACAGCAACAACGTGCAATGTAACAAGCAATGATGGACAGAGACTGAGATATGATATGCAAATGAAGAATCATGAATGAGTGTATAATTACAGTTACGTCGGATATCCCAAAACAACAGAAATATTCACATCAGGTCTAAACCAAATAATCACAAAGCCTAAAAATGATTTCTAACATGAATCACTATTCAGATAAACAAACAAGTAGGGATGACATAAATATTACAATATATAACACCAAAATAAGTCTGGTAATAGTCTAAAAGCTAACTCGTATCATAATTACCCCCGTGCATGCCCACTCGTCCATCACCTAACATTTGAGTTACCACAACACATCGAAAATAACATAGTTCCCAGGGATAATTACCCTCAAATCCAACTCTAGAAATATTGCGTACCTCAAAGCACGCAACCCGATACTCGAAAATGCCATTGCCTCGCGAATCGACATTCGAGCAACTCGAATATTTTCAAAGCAACTTAATACCATCAATAATAGCCACAGGAAACAATCCCAAATGATAAAGCTAAATTATATTTAATCAAATGTGCAAAGTCAACCTTGGGATCGCACCCTGGAACCAAATAAAATTCACAATTTCGAACACCCATTCAATTACGAGTCCAGCCACACTATTTTCATCCAATTCCATCCACAAATCGACCCCCAAATCACCAAATCTCACTCTCCAACAACATAATCTAAAATCCCAAAATTTCATTTAAAATTCACATAAACTAGGTGTAATAATCAATGGGTAATCAATATCTAACATCAAAATATGATTAAAATTTTCTCACCTCTTTAGTTGCAGCAAAAAGTCTCCCAAAAATCGCCCTTAGCGAGCTCGACAAATCAAAAATGAGAAAATTACCAAAACCCTCGTTTTTAACATATGCCTAGCGAAACCGCACCTGTAGTCCCTTTGAGCGCACCTGTGAAGTTGCAACTGCGGAATTTCCTTCGCAGATCCAGAAACTACTAAATCCCCGCTCATCTGCTTCGGTGGGCTCCAAGCAGCTTCTGCGGCTCCGCATCTGCGGACTTATTGCGCATCTGCACTTCCTTATTTGCGGCTCCCACTCCGCATCTGCAATCCCTGCCTTGCAAGCCTTCCACCACTTTTCTGCTTATTTGCCCGCATATACGGGCTCGTAGATACGCAAAATCTCCCGCACCTGTGCTCCTCCTCAGCTCCAGCCAATCTCGCTTCTGCGGCCACTCACAAACTTCGCAATAAAATCAAAGATTAAACTAAATAATCAATAACTACTGCACTAGGACTGGACTCAAATGAACAAAAAACATGAAATTAACTGCTAAGAACCAAATGCTTCAGCCTTGTTCTTACACTGTTCAAGATGAATAGTCTTTAAACTCTTCGGAATTGAACTACTTGAATGTTCTCAACTGTAGGTACGATCTCTTTATGTGCGTAAGCAATTTCATGCAAGGCTTAGGAAAAATATATGTACCAACACGTTATTATGAAAGCAGGTAAGACAACCAAATCATTTGGAGTCCTATATTAGGAGGAACTCCTATGCCGCGCAAACTTTTTCCTATAGATTACCATACAACTAATTGTATATGTGATCTTATTACAGTCAAAGAGATCTGCATATGATTATCTCAATCAATCAGAAAAATTATTAAAGATTATTTTTCCTAAGAAACTGAACACAGAATATTCACAGAGACCCAAGTATCCAAGTACCTAGTTCATAGTACAAGTACACATTTCATAATTAAGTTTGTTAATCATCAAAATATATAACTCAATAAACTACCCATTTTGATGATGACAAACAATGTGCTTATGAGCCCGTATATATCAAGATTTTCGAGTTCCTTGTTATAGTTGCACACACAAAATGCACACAAGCAAATTATAGGTTTTATCAGAATAGATAGTAGGAACTTTGTTGTATACATAAGCACCTATATATAACCACTCTCCATATCTTTTGCCTCTTGGAATCAAAAAATATTTGTATAGCTTAGAGATAGTGTGAAATAACATAAGTAATGCAAAACTCATGGATTCTATATTACATATCAAGCACAAGCTCATCGAATATCTAATGTAGGATATTAGCTATCTCACCATACAATGATCAAGACAAGAGCAGTTTCATAAGGTAATGCCAATTTAGTCAGAAGGCCCATACCAAAACAACATCAGAAAGCAAGATTGTCTCAATATAGCACCGCGCACAACCACACAAGAAAAAAATAAGAAGCAACAAAAGGACAACACTAAGACTAGATATCTAGCCTGAACCTAAGGCTAGTAGGCATGAGGAATTGGTTCAGGGGTAGAGGTGGAAAGAGTCAGAGCCCTAAAAAATGTGGTTATTTGCTGTGCATGAGAATCTTTGTCCCTCTTCAGCTTCTCCTCTGATTTCCATTTTCCTAGAAAACACGTTGCCTTCTTTCAACTTCTAATTCTCATCAGTTAGCAATTCCACTCTCTCTATTGGAGTCCTAAACCTAATTGTGATATTTTTTGACTCAAGTGATCAAAATCGGTAAAATAAAAAGGATTGGGTACCATTATATATATATAGCGTGGTTATTCACCGCGCTATACCTTAACGACACGTTTGTCCTTTAAGGTATAGCGTGATGAATAGCTGCGCTATACATAAATGTTGGACCCACCAATAATTCTTCTGCACTTAACTGACACACCAATAATTCATTGGGGTATAGTGAGCATATTTGAGGCGTTATACATTAAATAATTGTACCCTCGGACTGGTTTTTTCCTTATTTAAGGAGTTTCAGGATTTTGTAAAAATCCATTCAGGATCCTTCAAGTCTTCCAAAATATTTGTTCGTTAAGTTATTTTGCATTTTGTCATAATGTCCGAAGAGCGAAAAATTAGGGTTTCAATATATTGGGGGAGGGGGGAGGGGAGAGGGTGAGGTTGTGGTGGAGAATAACTCAGTACGCTGTAGTTGTTCTCCACAGTGTCATGTTAAGTTGCCACTTAAAATGGAGTACGATAGATTGGAATTGTTTTTATGTAAAAAAAAAATGTGTGTGAACAAACGTTCGATGAATATTAAAGTAATCGGAAGATATCCGTATTCTGTTATTCCGCAAGGGGTTGCTTGCTATGATGAGTTTAACATCGAAGATGATGAAACTCTGAAAGATTTTTTGAGGACTTCAGATGAACACCGGGAACTTGTTCTGATAAAAATGTTGGAAATGTACGTCAAAGCTGAAAACATTCGCAATAATGAGGTTTCGCAAAGTAGGGATATCCCTCAGTCATCGGGTAGTTATTTTGGAGCAGTTCTAGCCAAACAGGTTCTGGGTGAAAGAGTTTGGCCTAATCTAAACATATTTTCGCGGGCGAATGAGGAACGAGGAAATCATTTCTCCCCTAGTTCACATAATCCATAAGCCGAGTAGTAAACTTCAATTTTCATTTGTGTTACGATGTTTATTCTTATGTATTGAATTTGTATTAAAACTCATTTATTCCACAAGGGGTACCGGCCAGATATGAATTTTACAAGCTATCAACCAATGGACAGTTGGAACATGCCTAGTTTTGGTGTCTTGGATCATGGTGGTCCATCTGGGAGTAATCAGCAACAGGATAATGAGCATCATGGGATATCAACACATTATGATTTGTAAGTGAAGTGATATAGTGTATATGTAATGTTTGGATGAATAGAGAAAATCATTATTTTATTGGTTGTGCAGTGAAAACGAGCAACTTGAAGGTCCCGTCCTTACTCAATTGCCCGAAGAAGACATATTTAATCGGCATCTGGCAGATGCCCAGAGTCAGGAAGAGAATAGTGATTATGACAACAATGCTGATGCATCTGGAGATGACACACCCTTCCCAGATGAGAGCCATGATGATGGACAAGATGCTGAACCTGATTTGATGATGGAGCATGCTCCACCTCCCGTTAGACCAAGAGTGAACGAGTCCCATGTGCCGTTTCATTCAAGGGAGATTTCCTGCCTTGATCATTTGCCAAGTACGCAGGATATGGATGACTCACAACGGATCTTGACGAAATTCAGACAGCAATGTGAGATGAATCTAGAGCAATGGTGCTGTCAAAGGGCATGCTTTTTGCTGATAAAGCGCGCCTAAGCAGGGCTGTGCGAATGTATTGCATAAAACAGTGTCGTGAGATCGTGGTTAATGAGTTATATCCGGAAGCATACAAGGTTATTTGTTGTAGATGGTTAGTTGAATGGTGCGTGCGAGGAAGCGAAAAACAAATATGTGGTTTGTGGGTAAATATATTGGTACCCACAATTGTGAAATGGACACATTCAGTGGGAATCATTTTAACTTGAATGTTGACTTGATTTCTCTTGTCTTGATTCCACACATTGAAGCGTCCATAAGGTACAAGATCAAAGAGTGTATAACATTTTTTCAACAGGTATATGGATGTTCCATTACCAAAAGAAAGGCATTTCTCGGGCGCAAACGTGCATCTGAAATTGTTTATGGTAACTGGGTTAAGTTCTTTACCTCTTTACCTAGGTACATGGCCGCATTGCAACACTTTAACCCTGGGACTGTTGAATGGAAGTTTGAGCGGAGTCCGGGAATACCAGAACACATATTGTGTTCTAGGCATTTAAACCAGCCATTGATGGTTTTGAGCATTGTCGCCCGGTAATATCCATAGACAGTACTCATGTCCACGGAGAGTATGATATTAAGTTGTTGATCGTCGTTGCGGTAGATGCTAATGGAAGTATATTTCCCCTAGCATTTTCTATTAGTGCCAATGAAAGCCAAGAGACGTCGACATTATTTTTGAATCACTTGAAGGAGCACGTTGTCAAACAGCGTTCAGGTATTTGTCTAATATCTTATCGGCATGGCGATATTTTAAGTTCTCTACAGAATTTGCGTGCATGGAAGGAACCGTATGACTACCACCGTTACTATGTGAGGCACCTGAAGACCAACTTCCAGAGGGCTTATCCGAATAAGGTCTTGCATGATTTAATGTGGATGGATGCAACAGATCACCAAGAGTGTAAATTCAGGAGACGAATGGAATTGATCAGGCAGGAAGACCAAGGAGCCTTTAGTTGGTTGATGCGACATGAGCTTGGCAAGTAGACTTTGCATGAAGATGGTTGCAGAAGATGGGGAATTCTAACTACAAATGTGTCAAAGTGTTTCAACGGGTTATTGATGTCTGCATGTGAATTGCCTGTCACTGCCATGGTGGAGATGTCATTCAAGCAGATGGCAGAGAGGTTTGTAGAAAGATCTAGAGGTTCATCGTCATTGATGGAAAGGGGTGTTGAATTTATGCCAATACCAATGAAAATATTTTAGAAATAAGGAAGCGAACACAGTGGCATTCATTTTTGCAGTATTGCAGCAAAAATTTTTTGAAGTTCGCACTGTTATTCATCACAACCGGGGGAATAATACACACACCGTCAATGAAGCCAGAAGGTTATGCTTCTGTGGGAAATGGTCCATCTATCACATGCCGTGCTCACATGCCATGAAGTGCTTTCAACATATAGGTTTCGCGGCAACGAGGTACGTTGATAAAGAATATAGTGTTGCTACATACTTAAACACCTATAGTGGATAATTGCAGCTAGTGGGTGCTGAGCATTATTGGCTGCCGGAACCATTTAAAATGGTGTTTAACAAGGATCATGTGCGTCAACGTCAAGTGCAACAAAGAACGCATATACGGAACCAAATGGATGTTGGTGATACCGTTTATGCGCTTAAATGTGGTATATCTTCCCAAACAGGACACGACCGTCGTAAATGTCCTTCAGCTGGTTTTCGGTAGCGATGGTAATTCAGCTCCCGGTGGAAGTTCATCCAATGTGCCCAATTATCAAGGATACATGTAGTGTTTTGTTGTAGTAATTTGTTGTAATAAATGTATGTAAATGTTTAGCTTGAAAAATATATGAAATAAAATTATGTTTCCATTGGGGTTAAATCTAATTGATATTTAACATTAATACTTCAGTACAACAATTTAACATACACCCCAAGAAAAAAAAAACAATTGTCATTCGCCATTATCGTCGCTGTCTGGCACTATTTCATTGTCACTATCTTCATCTTCTTCGTCAACATCGTGTACGCACCCTTCAGGAACTAGGGCATCATTATCTAGGCTCCAGTTGACACACATTTCTCGTATTTCATCGCTATCATCAACAAGACCACTTACTTGATTTCTAAAAAATAATATGGGACTCCTACGTCTAACGTCTGTGGCAGAAACTTAGGTAGTTCCTCCCACTCTACAACTGTTGGGAAAACAGGATAATCACCGCCTCTTTGCAATTTTTCATTTTCTAATAAATTCCAGTACTGATCCTCTGTTCCTCACAGGTAGTTAAGATCATCCATTACATGATGAACAGCCAGTGCCTTTTCAATCTCTAGAATCTCCTTCATCAAATGCCGAATCGCTTCTGGTTCATCTTTGTATGTTGTTTGTTTGGAAGGCTGCAGACAGTGCTTGTGGTACAAGAAGCCCATCCCAATGACATAGTACTTCATAATCACATTGTTTTGAGTAAAGGGGAACCCATTGTAGTTTTTTGCCCCTAATTCGCATACCTTCAGGCTCTGTAGAATGCACTTCGCCCTCAATTATGTGCCCTGCAACTTTGAGATCAGTGTGTATATTAATAGGCTTATTTTCCAAGGGACAGAGAACACCATACCACTTTCCATCAACCAAATCAGTGTAGCAACCTAGCATATTTTTTTTTAAAGTAGGGATCGATAGTTAAGATGTGTTCCATGGGGATCTGTTGAACAACCTTCACCAGGTTGCCTCTTCTTGAACCACTTATTAAATGTTAGTGTCATTTTTTTAATGGATGTTGTAATGTTTCTTCAAATGGTCTTTGAATACAGATCTCTTGGTTCAGTTTAAGAAGCTGTCTTATACCCTAAAGAATCATTATCACGTGCAACATAGCATGCCACCAATATGCGTTATATGTATTGTCTTATCGACCTGAAAAAGCTGACGTTCTGGAAAGCTGTCTTGTACCATAAAAAATCATTATCACGCGCAACATAGCACACTACCAATATGCGTTGAGTGTATTGTCTTGTCGACCTAAAAAAGCTGCCGTTCTGGAAAAGCTATCTTGTACCCTAAAGAATCATTATCACGCAAAACATAGCGTGCCACCAATAAGCGTTATGTGTATTGTGTTGTCGACCTGAAAAAGATGTCATTTTGGAAAAGTTGTCTTCCACTCTAAAGAATCATTATCACGCGAAACATAGCGCGCCACCAATATGCGATATGTGTATTTGCTGCCTATAAAAGCCTAGTGCATTTTAGTTATTATTTACGCTTAACGAAACAAATAGGAAAACTTTCCATTAATTTTTCATTTTTCTTGCATAACGAAATGTTTGGACGCAATGACGTACCAAGATGTTATTGTGGCAAACGTGCGATTTTGAAGCCATGTTGGTCACATTGCAATCTGGGCGCAAACGCTGGATCTGTCAAGAATTTGTAAGTGGTTATTTTGGAAAAAACCTTAGTTAATATTTTTTTTTTATAACTTGTTAATTAATAGTGTTGTGTTATAATCCCCATTAGTAGGACTAAAATCAATGTAGATTTCATGAATGGTTTGATGAACCCATTAATCAGGAATACTACAAATCATGTTTGCACTATGTTTGGAAAATAACCAGTGAATACGAACTCCAGATATTTAAACTACAACAACAACTTGCGACAGTGAAGGAGAAATTAAAAGAGGCAGAAGAAGAAAAAAATAGGTTGGAAGAGATATTTAAGTGGTTGAAGCACAGAATAATGGGCGATAGTGACTAAACAAAAACATGGATGTGTTGAGTTTAGTATTTTATGTTTTACGTGTCATGTATTATCATTAATTTTAGCAAATTTAAATTATGTTAAGTTGTCATTTTTTTGTGTGTTGTAGTATTAAACTAATAAATAACCCAAGAAATAAAAACCCATGCGCAAATTATGTAAAACATAAATAATATTGCTATTATATATTTAACGTCATATATATAGATAATAATAAATGTCATCGTGTCACATAGCCCGTATGCTTTAAAGCATTAGCTGGCCTGAGGCGCATCCTATCTCGCCCGGCTACGCTATTAGGATCATCCTTATCACGTCGCCTCTTTATCGGAGAATGCATTGCAGCATGATTGTCGGTAAGGCTCGCAGACTCGGTAGAAGCGGTCGTCGGTCCAGCAGTAACCTACAAAATAATAAGATATTTTATTATATGAAATATAAATTACTAATGTACATGTTAGCTAAAATTTTTTTAATGGTCATACCATGGTCTCTGCGGGCTCCTGAATAAAATTATACGTCTCCGGCATGTCAGTATCGCACAAAGTGGCCTCCGTGACGGGCGATTATGATGTCTTTAATAAAAATTAAAACGCTTTAGATACTGATGACTAACCAATGAGATAAAAACAAATGGAAATAATAGTAATACAAACAAACCTGCGCGTGAGTAGCGACACACTGCTATGTCAGAACATCGGGGTGCACTGGAGTAGATGAAGTATGTCGAACATTCTCAGCAGCTCTCGATGATGAGCCATAACTCAGTCGTCGCCCACTATGCACCTCTCGTATCGGATGATCCTCAGCAACCGTCGATGGCCCTACTAAATCATCAGGAAAATACTGATCCCACTCTTGCTGCATAATGGCCGTGCCCGTGATCAACAATGGAGCTGATAAGGTCAACTACGAAGTCCCTGGTGACAGCTGCAGGCTGAATGACAGCATATCATGAGGAGTATCGTGTGGCTTAGGGTGGTCACCCGGTTGATCATCTCTAATATCCTCCACGGGTGCCTCAACGCCCCTTGCAGGGGACCCCATCCTCACCGACCACCACAACCTCGTGGGACACCCCTTCCTCTCTGGCCACGCCTGCCATGTCTACAACGTTCAGGCTCTACTGGTGGCCCACGCTGGTAGTCCTCTGGCAGCACATAAGTAGCCTCGTATCTTAATCGCTCATCATCTTGGGCACGCCTTAATGTCTCGGCCCCAGATCTGTAACCTGACGGCCATACTCATGCAAAGTTGCCGCTCCCTCGCCGGTATGCCGCAACATCTGCAGTCTTAGCTGGTAGAACTGATGTAACCCAATAGCCTGCATAACATGTCAAATTATTAATTACGGAATGATAATTAAATGTTATAAGTAAGTATAACAAATAACATAATAATGCCTCATGCCTCCCAGCGTATGGAATGTACTGACCACCAGCACGATTAACAGGATTCCCAACATGAAGTGGGGTAACACTGCGATACCAGCCCATATACTCATGCTCGCCATCCGTACGCTCAGGTGTAGGGGGTAGAGGAATGAGGTCATACCTCTGGTCCTAAAACTCAATCTGGGCCTCTAGCCAGTGCAAGTATGTCTACTCAACCCTGGAACAATCATCCTGCTAGTAATGTGTCCTAAGTCAAGCGAGCGGAATAGGTACAAGCTGCGGTCGACCAAACTGGTGAAGGACTCGCTCGGTGGCATGATGCTCGACAATACCGAGACATATTAGTGGGACATAAGGAGCTCCATATACCTCAGCCGCGGGAGCAATAATGGGGCAAACCAGCTATGAGCACGTCACATGGCCCCCTTAAGAACTATTAATCAAACACAGGAATCGTGAGTAAACATAACACATGTAAAGCCAGGCCAGGTAAACTTAAGAATACATGTACCTGCGTGCCTTGAAGCAAATCCAACAAATCCCTGTAATAGGGGAGAAGATTTCGAGCCTCGACCTCGCGTCCGCATCCTCGCCTATCAACCCACCTCCAAGCTAAAGGGAGAAACAGTGGAAGTGGTGCATCCAGAGCGATGGGTGGTAGAGGTGGCTAGAACTGTAGGAACCGCTCCCCGGCCCAAAACTAATATAGATTGTGGACATAAAATGTAAGGTATTCTCACCCTATGTATGTTATAATCATGAAAAGAATTGCCTATGTTTTCACTTGCAGCAGCGGTAAAAATCTGGCAACTGGGTGCCCATGGAAGCTGGCACATATGCCTATACAGGTAAGCTAGAGCAGCTACACCCCAGGTGTAACCAAGTAAATCATCTAGCCGCTCAAGATTATGTAGAAATCTCAAGCTGACTAGGTTTCCTGTCGGGGAATAGTATGCCACCAAACATCAGCAACAACACCAATCTTGTGTGCCAATCGATAACCTCCGACGGTGAATCATTCGTAATCTCCGCATCGATCGCCTCCAGATGCTGCTGGACGGGCGTCAGCTGCAAATGAGTGGCTCCACTCAATGTCGTCTCCTCCGCTGGCTGGAATCCTGTGAGCCACTAGAACATATGCAGGTAATGCAATCCCCTAGTCTCTGAAAGCATGCGGGTAAGCTACAGGCAACCCATCAATCGGCAGCCCGAAAAGAATTTCCACATCCTCAAGCGTGATGGTTGCCTCGCCGATGGGTAGATGAAACGTGTGCGTCTCCAGTCGCCACCGCTCTATCATAGCCGTGATTAACGCCCAGTCGAACTGCAACCGGCTGATCTCTATGATCCTGTAGAAACCCGTATCCTGAAGGCGTCTAACCATACGTGGATGGAGTGGGTGGGCCCTAATGAACTCCCATATATCATCTATATGTCTGGCGCGGAATGTCTGGGACAAACACTGCCCATCCCATACGTATGATATGCTCGGCTTGTAGCAACAGTAGCTCTAGCAATGCAGTTCCGGAATGCACAGGTGGAACCTCCATGACGATGACTGTAAATTGAACAATATTGATTAAAGTATTTTTTTAACTGCTTAATATCTTTATATTTATTAACAATATCTTCAATATTAAAATTTATTCGATATTTTTATTATATTGTTACTTAGGTTGATACATTTTCTATATTATAATTTTATATGTTAATTTATTATTTTGTATGTTGGTTTATCATTTATATGTTAGTTTATTATTTTATATGTTACTTTATAATTTTATATGTTATTTTAGTATTTTATATGTTTGTTTATTATTTTATATGTTAGTTTCTTTTTTTATCTTAGTCACTTATTTTAAGTATAATAGAATTAAATAAATAATTTTCATAACTATGCATGCTTTAATTATTAAATATCCATATAAAAATACTAAGTTTGACAAATATTGTTGTTTTTTAATATTATTTTCTTACGTTTGTTGACTAGAATTAGAAGGAATTTGTGTTTGAACTACCATCTTTTTTTAGATATTTTTGGGGCTATCAAATAATTAAATGATTAATTTCAATAACTACAAAGATACTAGCAAAATGACACTACATTTTACTATGCTAAAGGGCGCTACCTTACAATTACAGGCAGTACATTAAAATTATGGGCATAACATAATATAGCGCGGTACATATGCGCGCTATACCTTCCCGTCCATTTTAAGTTCAAATATAGCGCGGTTATTCACCGTCTATACCTTAACGGACAAACATGCCGTTACGGTATAACGCGTTGAATAACCGTGCTATATATATAATGGTGCCCAGTCTTTTTTTACCTATTATGGTCACTTGAGTCCAAAAATATCACAATTAGGTTTCAGACTCCTCTTTATTGCATGAGCTACCCTACTACTTCCCAAGAGTAGGGTAGACCTAGTACCTCCTCTAGGCTTCAGACCAGTACACCCACACTAACTTAAGAGTGACAATGTCCAGCACATCATTGTGATTACCAAGCCTGAGATCAGGAAGGGAGACGTTAAGCTTTTCAAACAAGCTAGTCAACAAAATCCACAAGGCACAATATGTTTGGCTTTGTTTGTGTCAGTAACCCTTGCCATATGTTGATTATTTGTCCAGGTAGGTTGATGGGCTTTTCAATATCTAATAGCTCCATCACTTCCATATCAAATAGAGTTGCTTTATGCCTCCTTTCAAACCTTTGGATTATACATGAATTCACAAATTTAAAGATTAGCTTGTGAAAAGGTGTCACGAACCAAAAACTTTCACCGGTCGTGATAGTGCCTAAACAACTTGCTAGTCAAGCCAGTCATGAAATAATAATGAAATATGATAATGAATTACATAATAAATAGTTCTAAAAGACAAATAACCATAGATAATGTCAAATTATAATACGAATCCCCAGAACTGGCAACACTGAGTCATGAAATCTACAATACAAATACAAGTCAGAAATACAGAAATATAGTCCGAAAAACAACAATAACAAATAAAATTAGTAAGAGATGCCAAGGAATGCGATTAGGAAGAAGCTCTACCTCGATCTCCAAAACTCAGCGAACATCCCCACACACAAAGCTCGACTGGATCCAACTCCTGAATCTGCACAATTAAGTGCAGAATGTAATATGAGTACAACCAACCCCATGTACTCTGTAAGTATCATGACTAACTACGGTGATGTAGCAGTGGAAAGAATTGCCAATGATACTTACTTAACAACCTGTTCAGTTCATAACTATACAAGTACACAATAATGGTACCCAACAAAGCTTGAAATACCGATATAACCAAATCAGTGCACATAGGGAAGAAGTGTATAAGTTTTATTGTAGTTTAATAGCTCGACATATAAAGAAGATATGAATTTATCACCAAAGATCATCAACATTAGCATATAGAGGAAATATGTATTAACAATAAAGTCAATGGGCACATATTAATATATAGAGAAGATATGTATCATGCCTTCACCTTCCACCAAAACAATATATAGATAAGATGTGCACAAAGAGGCCTATATATATTTAAAAGCAAGCACATACAGAAGATGTGCAATAAAATCATGTATACACCCAGGGTGCTTGCAGATAGAAAATGAAAAAACCAAACACTGATCAATTTTCACATACTACGTGCACGTATAAATAGAGAAACGTGAAAGGATGACCCTAGGGGTTGGATTCTTATCCACATGCTGCACAAATAAATCACGTACCATAATATAAAAACCACACAGACCGCTCATGTGGTATCATAACTCAAACTGCACGGACCACTCATGTGTTACCTATTCAGTCCATATTACATAAAAAGTATATACAAGAATACATATATACGAACAATAGTTAACAAATTTCATACTTCTCAAGACCCAAAATCTACCTAGTCGTGATAATACCTAACCCAACCCGTTAGGTAAGCCAAATAACCGATAACACAATTCTACTAAAATTATAAGCATTCAATAAGTGAAATAACTGAATTTCAATATAATACCCCAAGAATTGGTAATACAAGTCATGAGCCGCTAAGACTTAGATTTATAAAGTTTGTATCTATTTAGAATATATATAAACAGAATACTGTAACGACCCGGCCGGTCGTTTTGAGTATTGTAGCCCTGTTTCCCATTTATTGCTTATTCTATGTTCATTTGTAGTTATGTGACTTATCGGGGTGGTTGGCTTGTTTTTGCAGATGTTTCCGAATGAATTGGGGTGATTAGTCCTAAGGTTGGAAGCTTAAGTTAAAAGAGTTAACCAGATGTTGACTTATGTGTAAACGACTCCGGAATGGAGTTTTGATGATTCTGATAGCCTTGTGTGGTGATTTTGGACTTAGGAGTATGTCTGGATATTGATTTGGAGGTCCATAGCTCATTTTGGCTTGAATTGGCAAGTTGGAAAGTTGAGAAGTATAACTGAGAGTTGACTTTGTTGATACCAGACTCGGATTTTGGTTTCGGGAGTTGAAGTAGGTCCATTGTTTAATTTATGACTTGTGTGCTAAATTTGAGGTCAATCAGATTTGGTTTGATAGGTTTTGACATCAATTTTAGAAGTTGGAAATCCATTAGTTTCGTTAGGCTTGAATTGGGGTGCGATTTATGTTTTTGATGCTGTTTGACATGATTTGAGGCCTGAACTAAGTTCGTATCAGGTTTTAGGATGTGTTGGTATTTTTGGATGGGTTTCCGAGGGCCTCGGGTGTGATTCGGCTTGAAATCAGATTGAGTTTTGGACTTGAGGATTTTCTATTAGCTTCAGTTCTGGTGCAACCGCACCTGCATGGAACTAGCCACAGGTGCGGAGCTATAGATACGACCAGTCATGCGCAGATGCGGAGGAAGGCTTTAGACTGTTGGATGACAGGTGCATGAAAGAATCCGTAGAAGTGGAGTCGCTTCTTCGAGGAAGAGACCGCAGAAGCGGAAGTGATCAGTAGGCGAGCTGGGCATGTGTTTCCCCAGAAGTGGATGGTTGTGTGCGAAAGCGCATCCGCTTATGCGGTGAAGATCCGCGGGTGCGATCCTGCCGGTGCAGGCGTTGGGCCGTAGAAGCGGTGAGGAAGAGCTAAGTGAGTTCCGCAGATGCAGAAAATAGAACGCAGAAGCGAATGGGTGATCACAGATGCGGAAAGCCTGACAGCGTTATATTTCGAAGGGGTTTCCGAGTTTTATTCATTTTTGGACTTTAGAAGCTCGGCTAGTGGCGATTTTTGAGAAGGATTTTACTCTAATTCAAGAGGTAAGCAACTTTTGAACATTTTTGTCTATTAATATTGAATACCTGTTGATATTTCCACTTAGATTATGTGTTTTTGTGGTGAAATTTGGGGGATTTTGGACTAGGTATTGGAGAATAATATTTGTGTAATTGAGGGTCAATTTGTGGTTGGAATTGAATGATTTTGGTGTGGTTGGACTCATTATTGAATGGGTGTTCGAATTTTATGAATTCTCCCGGGTTCTGAGGTGTTGACTTATTAAATTTGGTTAAAGAACTTAGCTTTATCATATGAAATCGATTCCTATAGCTTGTATTGATTATATTAAGTTGTTTGTGACTAGATTCGAGACATTCGGAGGCTGATTCGCGAGGCAAGGGTTTGTTGGAGAATTGAGTTACGCACTTTGAACTAAGTAACACTTCTAATCTGGAACTGATGGTATAAATCCCTAAAAATGTGTTATGTGGGTGGTTTTGAGGTGGCGCACATGCTAGGTGACGGGCGTGTGGGCGTGCACCTTGGTAATCATAATCCGGGTGAATTTTTTTATGCTGTGTTGATATCAAGTCTTGATTTATATATATAATTTTTATGTGTTAGTGTAATTTAGTTGTGATTCATGTTAGAAATACCTTTGCTTATTCTGTTGGGACCCACTGATGTTATTTGTATTGTTGAGTTATTTTCTTAAACTACAATTATGCACTTAGTCATGTTAATTCATTTGCATATCTTATCTCAATCTATGTTATCATTCACTGTTACATCACATATTATTATTATTTGGGCTGAGTAGTACCAGGTTGTGATCCTTGAGACTTGAGAGATTGGTGACATAGGTGGCCTGAGAGCCATGTTGTGAGTGTTATTATGGATCGGGCTGCACGCCGCAACAGGCCTTATATGTTTTATATTAGCGCTTAGGCAGGATCCTTCCCTCCGGAGTCCAATATACCAGCAGTAAGTGCAGACACATTTATTTATATACACGTGCTTTGGTGAGGGGCATTGAGGGCAGGTACCCGTACAGTGCTGAGTGATTTGTGTGTGTTGTATGAGATAGAATGATTAAGCACTCTGAGACTGTGAGTACCTCGGAATATCAATGTGATATATTACAACATGCATATTTGATATGTAGGCATAGAGATGTAACATTCCTCGTGCTAGTTGTACTTGGCTTATTTTATCAGTGTTGGGCTTAAATTGTTGAACTTGAAAGCATGCCTAAAATTCTGTACTGTGAACGAGCTGAATATGGAAGTTTCTCTGAGTTATTACTATCATTCTCTTTGTTATATTTGTGTTGTCATTATATTTGTTCGTACTGTATCCTTCTAAGCACGTCAGTACTTTCAGCCTAAGGCTAGTCCTGTTACTTATTGAGTACATTGGGTCGGTTATACTCATACTACACTCCTCATTTCGTGGGCAGATCCAGGTGCATCTAGACGCGATGATTGCTAGATTTGGTGTCAGTACCTGCTCGGAGACATTGAGGTAGCTGTTATGATGCCCGCAGACCTTGACTCTCCTTTCTTTAATTTTATTCAGTACTGTTCTATTTTCTCAGACAATTGTACTAGAGTTTTAGACTATGTTGACATTTAGTAACTTATGTACTCAGTGACACCAGGATTTTGGGATGGTTGTAGTTGAGTTATAGTTCTTTTTATCAGTTATCTATGAGATTTTTCCATTGTTGAGCTTATCGAATCATGTTTTAATTCCAATGCATAGTTGTTATGTGATTGCCTGTTTGCCTAGTAATATATTAGGCGACGTCATGACTAGTTGGGATTTTGGGTCGTGACAAATACGAATCCAAAACTACCTAGGGACAAGTGGTAACAATATCCGAAAAGTAGGTACATCTTCAATGACAGCTCCCGCCATACACAACATCATCAACTCTAAGATTTGCACGCAAAGTGGAAAATAGTAGTATGCATACAACCGATCCCGTGTACTCAATAAGTAACAAACCCAACCTCAGGCTGAAAACATTGGCGAGCTCGAAGAAGGTTAGTGTCCAACACCAAATATTCCACAACAACAATGATATAGTGATGACACATAAAGAGCACAACTCGAGAGATATCAGGTTCAACTCATTCACAAATACAAAAAATTAGACATGCTTTTCAAGTATAACCGTCAAAGTCCACCGAAATCACTAAAACATGAATTTATCAAGAGAACTGTGATTTCCATATTTAC
Organism: Nicotiana obtusifolia; assembly: GCA_002018475.1. Lineage (NCBI taxonomy): Eukaryota > Viridiplantae > Streptophyta > Magnoliopsida > Solanales > Solanaceae > Nicotiana > Nicotiana obtusifolia. The sequence continues at coordinate 481,259 of MCJB01010886.1, read as the reverse complement.
AACAATAGGTAAAACTTTTTATTTACCATCTAGCACGAGGAAAATACATCTCTATGTCTACATGTCAAATATACATGTCAAGTCAATAACATTATTACGAAGCCATCAAGTATACTCACACTCAGCATGCTCACGGTGCCTGGTTCAAATGCCCCTCACCATCACACACAATCACACTTACCACTGTACGAGTGCCTATTACGAATACCCCTCACTAAAGCACATATATATCTCGGTGCCTGTGCTCACTGTGAATACTAGACTTCGAAGGGGTGGATCTTGCCCAAGAGCTAATCAATAATCAATATCACATAGCCCAGCATGGGGCCTGGTGCATGTGTCGCCCCTAAACAATACAGCTTAGCCTAACGCGGGGCCTGGCGTATGCGTCATCTCAATATAATTAACACTCAGCCCAATACGGGGCCTCAACGTAAGCATCACCTCACTATCAATCACCACAGCTCTATGGCCCACATCAGTAATCAATCCACTCAAGTCTTCATATGCCAACATCTCAAGAAAATATAATCCAATCTTACAACAAAAAATATCATAACGTGCCACAAATTCAGCTCAAACTCGTGTCAAGTACAAGGACACCAATAACATGTGAGACAACATATCAAAAGTGCACAGCGACAGAGATATAACATGAGGATATAACTATTATGACTGAACAGTATGACTACGGCTAAGGCAAATAGCTTAACATGGCAAGAATAGCCCTATCATCTCTCAAACAATTAAGTAGATAGCATAGACATGATTTCTAGCATGAATAATAACTCACGTAGTCATTCAAATGGAAAAAACATGATATTAAAGAAACATGATAGCAAAACAAGGCATATAATAGCCAACGAACTATCCGGATCATGAATACTCCATGCACACACACATGCCTGTCACCTAGCACATGTGTCACCCCCAACACATCTCAAACATTATAGTTCTCAGGGATAAATACCCTCAAATCCAACTTTAGATCTGTTACTTACCCCAAACAAGCAAACATAATACTCTAGAAATACCATCCTGCGTAAATTGACCTCCGAACAGCTCGAAACTAGCCAAAAACAACACAAAAACATCAGATAATTCCAAAGGAAACAAACCCAAACGATAAATGTCGAATCTTTAACCAAATACTCAAAGTCAACCAAATGTCAACCCAAGATCGCATCTCGGAACCCAACAAAACTCATAAATTTCGACAACTCATTTGATACGAGTCCAACCATACTATTTTCATGCAAATCTGACTTCGAATAAAATGAAAGAAAGGAAAGTCCACCAACTCCCAGCTCCCAAGTGCGAACGCGACCACACTCTGCGAACTCGATGCTCAAGTCCCACAGCCTTCGCGAACGCAACCCTCCACCTGCGAATGCGAAGAGTAGAAAAACCCAGCTCCAATTATACACTACGCGATCGTGGTTAGTCCCTTGCAATCATGAAGGACATTAGCAACAACAGAAAAACTAGCAACACTACCATGAAAAAAAAGTCTGAAACCACCCTGAAACTCACCCGAGTCCCTCGGGTCCCCATCCGAACATACCAACAAGTCCCAAAATGTGACACAAACATACTTGAGGCCTCAAATCTCACATGATAACATCAAAACCACAAGTCGCACCTCAATATAAGCTTAATGAACTATTTCAAATTCCCATATTCCAAACTTACGTTAAACATGCCTAAACAACGCGGAACCACCTCAAATTTTGCACACAAGTTCCAGATGGTATAACGAACCTATTCCAGCCCCCGGAACAACAATCCAAACATAATAACATCAAAGTCAACTCCCGATCAAACCTATGAACTTTCCAAACCTTTGAATTACCAACTTTTGCCAAATAGTGCCAAAGCCTTATAGAAACATCCACAAGCAAATCGAGGCATACGCCCAAGTCCAAAATCACCATCCAGACCTGACGGAACCATAAAAATTTCGATCCGAGGTAAAATACAAAAAAGTCAAACTTGGTCAACTCCTTCAACGTAAAGCTTCTTTGTTGAGAATCATCTTTTCAAATCAATCTCGAACCACTCAAAAACCAAAACCGACGACACTCGCAAGTCATAATACACCATATGAAGTTGCTCATGACCTCAAACCATCGGATTGAATGCAAATGCTCAAAACGACAGGTGGAGTCATCAAACTTTCCCTACTTAAACATACGTTCGTCCTCGAACGTGGCAAGAGTGGTTCCAAAGCCATCACATCACTGTACAAACTCACTATGCACATACCTATGGGTGATCCCACATCACCCCAATCCGTATATGTCCGACAACACAACCTAACTAAAGTTCCTTAGTTCAACCTTAGTCCATAAATCTAGAACCCAATCTCCAACATCTGAAATTCACTATAAGACCCGAATCTCGCATCTATACACTGTATGTCTGAAAAAGCTGTATCAAGCCATAATCATAACCCAAGATATAATCACATGACATACCGCATAACTCGGATACGTATAGGCAATAACTTCTGACCACAATAGATGCTCAATAACAAACCCCGTACCGGTTCAAACCTCAAACATTCGTACACTGCAAATGATGCATTAAACACGTAGAAACTCATAACCGCTCATCATATCAATAAGTCCTAGAGCTCTCTCTCCCAATAACAACCCTTGCAAAATTCTAAGCTGACTAATGACATTATTCTCCAAACTTACCTTAATCAAATTTGATAGCACTCATTTTAGGTCCAATAATTATCACGCCTCGACCTTGGGGAGCACAACCGATATATCCCAGTCAAGGAAGCCTACTTGATACCTTCTACACAACCTTACCCAAGAATTATTTGAGAACCAATAACAAGAGATAGATATGTGAAGAGGATATAGTGTGTAACATCATCTTTCATTACATAACGGGGGCTTCGTTAACAATTTCCCTAGAGATTACACATTCATATTAAAAAGTGGAACATTTAGTAACCACAACATTTAGAGTCATTTTCCCCAAATCAAAACAGAATCCACGCTATGTCTACAGAGCCTCTAAATGGGACAGAAGAATAGTAGGAAAGTGCCAGTGAAAAGGCCCCGACTATACCTCAAAATACAATGTACAATATCAAGTGACATAGGACCCTGGAGTAGAATTGGGCTCACCAAAATCCGCTGAGTAGAGCGTGTACTACTAGAAATGATCGATGCCGCCTGTTGTTGAACCACCTGCAGCCATTAAAGATGCAGCATTCCCGGCAAAAGGGGTGTTAGTACATATGGAATAGTACTAGTATATAGAGCTAAATACTCCCTCATGAAAATAGGATGCCAACATAAGGAGAGAAAGCATGGAAAAATGAGTATACCAATCATATTTAAATGTCAAGTTAAATCAAAGTAAGACTTCAAGTAAACATTTTCATTTTTGGTTGCGAGATCCTTATTACAGATACACCACCATGCCCATGGTATGGAGTCCGATCACTGCCCGACCAGCTAAAACCATCTCACCCTAAAGTATGGGGATCAACATAGAAACACAACACCACCATGTGCGCGACCGATCCCTACCCGATCGGCTATGCCGTCTCACCACAATGCCGTGTGGGTCGACATGCTATCAACTCATCCTAATTAAGGAAAATAATCTCAATATAATATAACAGGAATGTAAACCTCAGCTAATCCCTACACCAGCACGTGTAGCTTCAGGCTTGGGCATTTATAACCCAGCCCTCCTCGGTGACCTAACGATACTCCCAAAAGCATTTATCATATAAATGATCTCATACTTTTTATAGCCTTTCGTACTTCCTTTCAATTTCAGTGGCACTCTTGGCCCCACACGTAAATTATCATTCTTGGCACGATGGCTGCATTTCATATTTCATACTTTCATTCTTTCATTTGTCATGGATTATGAAGCATTTAAAGGAACTTATATGGCATGCGAAAAATTATAGCTTCAACTCGATGAACGCATAAGGGCTTAGAACACATTGAAAATATTTACAAAGACGAGCATAGTAATTTCAATGTAGCCATGGATTTAATTCACACCCATTTGATAAATAGATCATATTTGGATTATTTCCCCAAGGGAGGGCATAACATATGCATAAAGCAATTAAGACATGATTTGAGAAATTAGACATGTGAAGTATCCATGAATTTGTGATGATTTAGCTCAATAAGGGCCAACATACCTCGGTTGAGCTTTCCTTTAGATTACTACACGTTGAAGACTCCTAGAGATTTCAACCTATAGGAAGATTAATAAATTGAATCATAATTAGAAGGAATTCTGATGATATATGTCTCTTGGGAATTTCATCAGGTATCTACTATGCAAAATCGATTATAATGCTCTATAGTGGTAATCCCTTCTTCCCTCAACCAATCTCAACAAGAATCTACCTATCATTGTTCAACAACCCCACATACCACCTCTCATTGCCACACGCATGGCCCAACTCCTACTCCACAACTCACTTAGATCCCATAACAACTTGCATGAAAGCTTAGGAAAAGGACTTACCCGGATAGTTGATGGCCTAGTGAGCGGCTTCCTTGATTCATCAAGATTGAGCAAGAATGGATGAGTAGGATGGTGGAATCTTTTTCTTCTCTCTCTAAAAGGCTCCCCCTCTCTCTAAAACAACTGGTTTTTGCCTTCAAAATGAGCCCCAATGTCTTTTAATGAAAATAGGGTCGAGTTATAAAATACACAAAATGGACCCTCCAAATCCAACTCTGCGATCATAGAGTGCACCAACATAACAGTTCTACGGTCCGTGAAATCGTTCTCCAAAACTGGGCTGGCCTATTCAAGTCTACGACTGATCTGCGGTCTGTAGAGTAATTATGCAGTCGCATAATGGACCACGAAACTCCCCTCAAGAAAATCCTCATGCTGGTTCTATGGTGGAAGTGCGACTCACGAATGGTTATGCGGTCGCATATTGTACCGCAAAATGGCCCTCAAAATTGAGCTCATCCTCTTTAACTCCGCAAAGATTCTACGATCGCATAATGGGCTGTAGAAAATCCATGTTCTGCAAAATATTTCCACCAACTCCACAATGCATTGTACAACCAAAAACGTCTGTAGCCTTCCAACACCTTTGCCTACTTCGACACCATAAAACCTTAAATTTCTTGAAATATTTTTTTCCCGGAGCCTTATAATAACCTCATCTCGTCCAGTATATGCTGCTCGGCCGCCACGCCACACCAGAACCACCTCGAGCCACATTCAGTGCGATCCGTGTATCAAATAAGCAACAACTTGAATGTACTTAATGATGGAAAGAGAATCAAATGAGAGAACCGTAGCGCAAGCTCAACAGATATCATAATAAGCGTAATGCTATGAACCCATCACTAGAAGATGAACCAAAACAAAAAAAAAATAAACACAAAGGATCATATCCCAACATAACTCTGCTGCGATGCGTGACCTAATCCAAACACCGGTTTACATGGAATACCACGAGCCATGATGCTCACAATCACAATCATATGCATGTCAACAATAAACACACGAAGTGCATGACCACACTGAGAAACAGAGAGCATAATATGACACAAATGGGAATACCATACTAAGGCGCAATCAACCATTCAACACCCAAAGAGGCATCTCGCTCGAATTTTGTCTCAAGGCGCAAGCATCATACGTGTAAATAGTCAACAGTCTCACAAGCCAACATAGCATAGAAAAATAACATATGGAACATATCAGACATGAATAAGATCAACTCTAACTGAATGACATACCCCTCAACAATAACCGGGCAGAGTAAGAAAACCTGATCCGATGTAGAACACTTATTCTCATTAGGCCTACCAATGGGCCCCCAAATCAACTCTGATAATCCCCAAATAGGTAACTAACCTTCCAAAAATTCCATAATAACCTATCCATAACACATAAAATCATCTATCTACCTCTTAACTTACCTTCACCGTCCGCAACCAAGGAACAATCTACTTATGAGAACCCTCCTAGTCTTCAAATCCCTAGAATACAAGAATCTTCATATCCGATCCCAACTCAACCATTGAAATGACTATCACATCCCTCATACACAATCATCTCATGGGAAATACTCCTATAAACAATTTGCACCATGTAATAAATTTGAATATCAACAGTCAACAACTAGGCGATTACCGTAATACTAGTAAACCAGTAGCAAGTCAAAACACAGTGCACCTCCTGAAATGCGCACCCTTCTTAGGTGATACCAAATAGAGCCATCATTCTTCTAAACATCTGAAACCGTCCATGCTGTCTAAAACTCATGGCCTTCCCTTCTATAGAACCGCAACTTCGTACATTCAAACCTCAATTCCACACGTTGCACCACATATATCATGCCAGCATGTAAAAATATGAGAAACCCATTATCAACCCCGAATCACAAGAAGAATACACATTCCGTCAGCTAGAAACCTTCTACTGGACCCCCATCCAAGAGAAAATCAACATGCAACATACTCCTCATGCCTGTCAAAAACATCTATCCCAATCCATGGTAGAAATACTCAAGAACTCTCCGAAACCCATTAGCACAATACGAAGCCATCATAACTGAATAACTCTATCTTAACCAAATCATGCAGATCACCAAACCTAGGATTATTGCCTCAAGACACATGTTAAGCCTCACCACACCAAATGAACCGATCCTCTATATTATTATACTTATCCAAACCAACGACAAATTGATTTATTCTCCAAATTCCTCTCGACTTAACCTCAGGCTAATACTTCTCCTTACCAGTACACTACGATCCTTTACCCAAAGCTCACCCCATAAGGCCTGTATTCCCTTTTAAGCACCCAATAGTACCGCAACCGAGATACCCATTCTGAAGAGACCTTCTATGAATTTGAAGTTGTTTCTTTAACATCTCTGATATTGAGATGTAGGTTCACTAATGATAAAAAAAATACCTCAGAATCTCAGCACCACCCAATGTAAATCTCAAATCTCAGCCATATACAAATTCGGGAAATCCTCAAATACCACATACTAATCTTGAGCCCATTAGCTCTAATCATAAAGTGCCTCAAATTATCTACTATGCATATATCCATCCTCATGACAGTCGTGCAACCTTCCTCAAGAAATCGAACTCAAATTGCATCCCATATATCCCATTGGATAGAAAGAAAACTCTTCATAGAGACATCATAAGGATAACACATCCATAGACCACTTCGCAGGTGATAATACCACCTACTTATTCTCAAACTGGTGTCTCTCTATGAACCCATTATGGTCACCACCACTATGCAATCACTCAATCTCCTTGAGGCCAAACTCGTTTACAAGACATAAGAATATACATCATCCCATAAATGAACATGAAATATCCCTCAACAAACTTATAACTCAAGGCTGTACAACATATAAAAAAAGAAATCAAGCACCAATAGCCTTTCGCATCCCAAGCAAAATTCTTCTCGTCACATCCAAACCACCTAAGCACATTCTGCAGTCACATAATACTCATCGTGTAGCTATCCAGACACTCTCTAAGCTGTCAATCCCACTCTCATGGACACTACCCTACATATAAATCCAAAAGAGCATACTCACACAACTAAAATCACCAAGCCCAAGCAATGGTCTGAGCCTGGCCTCAAGACCTCCAAGCTGGCCCATCTCCACAACACCGAGAACACTGACGACCGCAATACACACACTTAAATTCTGCTTGCTAGTCAAATATAGTATAGTATAATATTGTATCCACAAGGATTGGATTTAAATAGTATTCTCATAGTTTCTAGCTTGGTTGCTAACAAAGATGATCAATAGTTGAGATTTGTAAGATGTCTAACTAAAATTAACTAAGAATCTAAAACTTATTACTAATGACAATCGAATCAAAGATAAGCAAGGAAGATATCAGTGGGAGGAAATAGGGGTTGATAGGATAGGTGCAAGATTATTGTTTGGGATCTAACTCTAGATATTTCATTTCTAATGTTTAAGTGAGTCTCTTGAATTCACTCAATTATTAGTTCAAGCATTATGAAAAAACTCCTCTCTCGATTAAGTGTTAACCTCACGAGATGAACTAATTTATGCACATGAAGATATGCAAGAATGTGTAGTGGATTGGTCATTAGGAAAACATCTTTCAATTATTTTCCTAAATTTGTTTAATCAATGATTCAATTAGCCTCTTTCGAGTAACAAGAAGAATTAATGAACTCAACCAACAATATAATGCAAAGATATCACAAGTTATGCTTTCTCGATTACATGAACAAGTGAATATAAAATACAACAGTTAAATCATCCAAAGAACGCTTCAATACATAAAGATAGAGTTGTAATCCACAAATAATCATCAATACACCAAATCCATCAAACCCTAAAGAGAACTATTGCATAGATATGGAGAAATTAATCACAAATAAAGTTAAAGTATAGGAAAACATAAATTCAACCCAAACTCGAGTCATGAGTGAGGAAGGAATGATGAAATCTTTGTGCTCTTGTTCTTCCAACTCCTCCTTTGCCTCCTTTAGGTCAAACATGTGTCAAAAGTCCAAAAAGTAACATTTTCCATGTATTTATACCAAGTAGGGTCGGGCGCAGACGAAACTACCTTCTCCTAGCCGAAATAGGATTTGCACTCTGTAAAAATTACACAGGCGTGCCGCATGGGGAGATGGTCCATGCGAGGCATTAGTAGGGAAATCGAGAGAGCTGATTTTTTCACTTTGCAGGAATTTTGCATTAGCGCCCCATGCCCTGCTATGCATGGCGCGGGGCGTTAGTGCAATTTTCTCAAAGTAATTTTATTTTCTAATTTTTTGACATCCAGACTGGGTCCTAGACCCCCGAACACGATCCCAACTTAATCCCTTGGGATTTTACTTAGACTACGAAGCTCCAAATAGCTCGGACTAGCTCCACAACATATACATAGCTCGGAATCACTACTACAAGGCATAAAACACACAATAAGTGCAAAACATTACCAATTAAACCTCAAACATGAAAAAAAGTGCAGTGAGTTAGAGTGCAATAAGCGACTAAAATATGCACTTATAGCCTACCATTAAAGGTTAAAAAATTATCTGATTCGTTGATTGCCAGTTTCTTATCGATGCGTGCCGAGATCCCCGCCATGATATTCGGCAGGTCATAGATATTTCGGCTTTCTGTTGGCTATGCCTGATTGTCTGACAATGTTCTTCGAAGTCGTTCGAGGCATTGACCGATTCAGGGACCATGGCCTCGATATTCTCAAGGGTAGGCGTCATGCCCCCGGGTTCTGTTCCGGTGGGACTTTGGCTAAATTTTAGTCCCTTACCGCCATATCTCAAGCCTGGCTTATATTGTCGGAGGTCGGGATACACCATGAGCTCGATTTCACCCGTATACAGATAGTCCCAAATGCCGTCGCTCGGGTCCTAAATGTTGTCCCTCGACTCAAGGACTGGGGGGAGGGTATCGTTTCACAGACGCCCTACTCCGAGCGCTCGTGGTGCAAACTTTTGTAGGGTCGGTAGGAGGCCCGTTCCCATGGTGAGACTTTTTTCCCAAGTGGGTTGTGTTACGATTCTCCTTTTAACATTAAGCCCTTACTCCCTTTACTTCCTTTCAGCAGGCTTATCTAAGGATGTCGAGCTTAGGCCTCCAGTTGGTGAGAGGACATACCTACCGAGTCCCCTGCTCAGAGATGGGCCAAAGAAAGGAAAAGGAAGAGGGATCCGAGTTCCCTGAGCTCGGAGAAAAAGAAAACAAGTAGAAGGCTGGTGCGCAAGTCAAAAGAAAACACCAGCTCCCGAGCACCAGCTTCGAATTTGCTCTACCAGCTGAGGAACCAGTCCAAGGGAGAAGAACCTTTTGTTCTAGTGGCCCGTGATCCGTTGCAGCTCGAAGAGCAAAAGGCCTCTGAACCAGAGATCCGTGAGGCCATTCCGCCTTAAGCCAGGGAGGCCGATGAGGAGACCTAGACCGAGGCTTCCTAGGATGCGGGCAGTGCCACGAAGGAGACACTCAGCATGATAGACATCACTAAGTCACCCTCATTTACCGAGTCCATGTTCAACAAGGCTCCAAATGGTGAAAGAGCACCCCAACGAGGGGCCTACGGAGCGGACGACCCCCTCCGCTGCTTTTTTGATGGCGTAGATTCCAACACCACGAAGGACGTCACTAGATTAGGTTACTTAGAGGCACCAAGGAAAAGTCTGTCCTCGGGGCAGGTAGGCTAAACTGGAGCCCGAAACTGATCAACCGAATCCCTATCCCGAATGTGGATCGTGATCGGAAGCGGTCCATTATCATCACTGTTCCGGAGGATGCCCGGGTTCTTTCCGCCCCCGTAGGGATGGCTAGTAACCTTCGGTTCCTGGTGACCGAAGAAGACTAGGCCAAAATAAACGAGGTAGACGTGCCCTGCTAGTTCAATGAAGCACAACAGGCGCTTAAGTGGGTAATTCTAGATAACTCCTAATGATTTCAATTTCTCCTCTGATACTTGAACTAATTCATTGATAATCTTAAAAATTTTCTTTGTATTTGTAGCCTCGGTGCTTCGCCACGAAACATTCCTCCAGTATCCAGATGAGTTGAACCAACTCGAAGCCGAAGTCAAAGAGCATGTTGAGAAGAGAGATGCATACAAACCTCTCAGCGAGCAATGTGAAGGAGAGGCTAAGAGCCCTCGAGCAAAGTTGGAAGCGGCTCGGAAAGAACACGCCGACCTAGTTGAACAGGTAAAAATCTTTGAAGTTAGTGACGATGAGCTAGAAATGGTGACTAATGGTCGGAACCCGCAGGTCCAACAAAATATTGATCGAATCGACCAACTCCGAGCCGAGATGGATGTAATCAAGGTCTAGGGCAAAGAGTGGAGAGGCATGATGGACCGCCTGGCCTCGGAAATAGAGACTTCCTAGGTGCAGTTGACCTCGGCTGAGGTCCAACTTCAAGCGACGAGGGAGAATGATGAGGCACGGTCCAAAAAAATTGAGGAGCTCCAGTCTTAGCTAAGCTCAGCTGTTGCCGATCGAGAGGCCCTTGCCAAGGAGCTCAAAGCGGCCAAGTCGGTGGTTGAAGTAACCAATGTTGATGCCGACGAGATGGTGGCCCAATATAAAGCCGATGTCGAGGTAGACCAGGACTTTGGCAGCACCTCAAGGTGCATTTAGTTGCCTTACATTAGACGAGGGCTATTCCCCACTCCATGGCATGACACCTTTCACTCATCCATTCTGCTGAAAGATATTGTTGAATACGTGAAGTGGCAGTCCCGAAGGGAGGTCCTTGAGGAAGTTCATGCTCGGGGTTTTGGTTTGTCGTCCAAGGTCGAAAGTGCATAGGGGTTCGAGGCCGAGGCCGAGGCCAAAAGGTTGGCATATCTCATGGATGAAGAAGACTCTGAGGATTCGGGTGGATCCGGGGGCGGAGAAGAATCCGATGGTCCAGGTGATGAGGCGGGCTCTGGTGGAGACCAAGCCGTTTAAGTGCCTTGTAGATTTTACCTTGTTTTTGAACCTTTGTACTTTTTTGTCGAGGTTGTTTGGCCTTTGTAAAGATCTTTTTATATATACATAAGGCTCTTTTTCCCTTCGACAGTTGTTTGATTCCTTTCGCTCTATTCTTTATGATTGTAAAGATATCGAATGCCTTAGCACGTAATAATTAGGTCTTGTTAAGAGGTTCGAACAGGCCTTGCTCTTGATATTATTTTGCTTAAGACTCATGGGGGGCTGGGTATGACTAGAAGCCTTTCCCACAGTACTTAGAATATTTTAGATCCCAAAGAAGCCTTTTGAACTGGTTTAAAAATTTTAAGGCCATATGTTTTTACTACGGGTCTTGGACGTCTCCGAGCTATTCTAGGGCGGTCGTATCCTTTCTAGTTTGGGTGTTTCCCAGTGGGCTTGATACCCCGAGTCGTCCAGTCTTAACCGAGACAACCGTCCCCGAATGGGGATGGCCGTAGCCTTAAAAGTTTGGACACTGCCTAATAAGGTTTGTGCCCCCGGGATTCGTTATCTCGGGTCGTCCGAACCTTCCTTGGGCAGCAGTCCCCGAGTGAGGTGGCCCTTGAGCTCGATGTCTTTACGGGATCTAATGTAAGAAAGAAAAATTTTCAAGGGACAAAATATTTATTCGCAAGGTAGAAACTTCCTTTTATTTTTGTGCATAATATACAAAGTTACACATGTGTTCAAGCTTTATGTCCAGGTTCGAGGGGTCTATGTGGGCTCGGTTCATTTGACCGTTTGGCCCTTACAGTAAATCCAATCCGTCGAGCCTAGACTATTCGAGCACAATGTTTCTTTCCTTGGCAAAATCATTATCTGAGGGTGATGCCCTCCAGTGTTCGAGGCCGATCATAGAGAAGCCTCGGATACTGTTGATGTGATCCTTGACATTGGTTCATAACCAGTCTACGATTCTAAGTTAGAAAGATCCACTGTTGCCTCGTTAGAAACCTTGCCGGAAAATCCATTTGGGACCAAGCCGGTCCGAGGAAAAAAAAGAGTGCAACGCGTGCTTTCAGGCCTACAAAATTGTATCATTTTTTGACGGTCACCTACAAGTGTTAGTCCAAAATGTAAATTAATAAAGGAAGTAAACGGGGTCATAGCTTAGCAGTAATGTCATTTCAAGTGAGTTATGTTCCAATTGTTTGGTAGTCGCTCACCGTTCATTACTCCGAGTTTGTACAACCCTTTTCTGGTGATCTCGATAATTTGATACGGACCTTCCCAGTATGGCCCCAGCTTCCCTTTGTTCGGGTTCCAGGTGTTTAATGTGACCTTCCTTAACACTAATTCAGCGACATTGAAGTGTCAAAGGTTGGCTCTTCGATTGTAATACCTCTCGATCCGGTGCTTTTGGGCGGCCAGCTAGACGAGGGCGGCTTCGCACCTTTCATCTAACAGTTCCAGGCTCGTATTCATGGTCTTGTTGTTTCATTCTTCAGTGGCATATCAGAACTCGAGACTTAATTCTCTGACTTCGATCGGTATTAGAGCTTTGGCACCGTAAACCAACGAGAACTCGATGGCCCCAGTACTGGACTTCGAGGTCGTACACTATGCCCATAAGACTTTGGGCAAGATTTCATTCCATTTTCCTTTGGCGTCGGTCAAACTCTTGATGAGGTTTTGGAGTATGGTTTTGTTCATGGACTCCGCTTGCCCGTTCCCACTAGTGTTGACAGGATCCTTTTGATCTTATGATCTTTGAGGAACTTGCTTACTTTGCTGCTGATGAACTGCTTCCCATTGTCACACACAATCTCGGCTGGTATTCCGAACTGACATATTACGTGGTCCTAGATTAAATCAATACTTTTTCAAATGCCTGGCGTCCACCCATTTAGAAAAATAGTCAGTCATAAACAACATAAATTGAGCCTTACCGGGTGCCCATGGAAAGGGGCCGACGATATCCATCCCCCATTTCATGATCGGCCAGGATGACAAGACCGAATGTAGCAGCTCCCTAGGCTAATGAATCATCAGAGCATGCCGTTGATATTCGTCCCATTTTCGTATGAACACCTTCGCATCTTTTTCTATGTCGATCCAATAGTAGTTGGCTCCGATTATTTTCTCATCTAATGATTCGGTGCCGAATGATTTTCGCAGGTGCCTTCGTGGATTTCCCTCAGAACATACTCGGTGTCTCCTGGTCCTAGACATATTACCAGTGGGCTATCGAATGTTCTCCGGAATACTGTACCATCTTCGAACAGGCTGAACCGAGCCTCCTTCGTACGCAGAGTCCTCGTTCCCTTAGGGTCCGAAGGCAATTTCCCCGTCTTTAGATATTCTATATATTTGTTTCTCCTGTCCCAAGTTAGGCTTGTTGAGTTTATCTCGGCCTGACCTTCTTGCACTACCCATCTCATGAGTTGTACGACCGCCCCCTAGTTGAACTTATTGTCATCGACCGACGAACCTAAGTTAGCAAGGGCATCGGCCTCGCTGTTTCATCGCAAGGCAGATGTTGTAGAGTCCACTCCTTGAACAAATGAAACATTACCTGCTATTTATCCAGGTATCTTTTCATTCGTTCCTCTCTGACTTTGAATATCCCATTAACTTGGTTCACCACAAGGAGGGAGTCGCACTTAGCTTCGATCTCCTCTGTCCCAAAGCCTTTGGACAGTTCGAGACCTGCAATCATGGCCTCATACTCGGTCGCATTGTTAGTTAATTTTACAATCCCAATAGTTTGTCTAACTACTTACCTGCGGGTGGCTTCAATACAATTCCAAGTTCGGACCCCTTTACTTTCAAGGCGACGTCCATAAAGAGGGTCCAGATTCCCGAAGAAGTCCCCGAGTTTAACAACAACTCTCTTTGGCTTCGGATAATAGGGTCGGCGTGAAGTCGGCTATAAAGTCTGCCAAAATTTGAGATTAAATGGTGGTTTGAGGCTGATATTCGATATCGTTCCCGCTGATCTCTACCGCCCATTGGGCCAACTGTCCCGAGAGCTCGGGTTTAGGCATTATATTCCTTAATGGGTAAGTGGTTACGACACATATGGGGTGACACTGAAAGTACGATTTCAGCTTCCTAGAGGCGCTTAGAAAAGTGAGCGCCAATTTTTCTAGGTGAGGGTATCTAGTTTCGGCCTCACCTAAAGTCCTGCTAACATAATAAATTGGAAATTGCGTACCTTTCTCTTCCCGGAATAGGACTCCACTTACTGCTATCTTCGATACTGCCAAGTACAGGTATAGTTGTTCGTCTGTTTTCTGTGTGTGAAGCAGTGGTGGGCTCGATAGATATCGCTTGAGCTCTTCCAAGGCTAGTTGGCAATCCGGGGTCCATGAGAAGTTACTCTTTTTCTTCAACAGTGAGAAGAACTAGTGGCTCTTGTTGGAAGACCTCGAAATAAATCATCCCAAGGCGGCTATGCGTCCGGTTAACTTTTGTACAACCTTCACGTTCTCCACACAGTGATATCTCTGGTGGCCTTGATCTTATTGGGGTTGATCTCGATTCCCCGATTGGATACCATGAATACGAGAAAATTACCGGATCCGACTCCAAATGCACCTTTCTTAGGAGTCAGCTTCATATTGTATTTCTTCAATATGCCAAATGTATCAAATGATCCTCTGCTCGCAGGGACTTAACCAACATATCATCAATGTAAACCTCCATTGATTTTCCTATTTGTCCTTCAAACATCTGATTTACTAGGTGTTGGTAAGTGGCGTCGGCGTTTTTTAGTCCGAATGGCATCAGATTATAGTAGTAGGTGTCGTATCGGTAATGAAGGAAGTTTTTTCTTGGTCACCCGGATCCATCCGAATTTGGTTGTACTTAGAATAAGCGTCGGGAAAACTAAGGATCTCGTGTTCAGCCGTTGCATCGATCATGCAATCAATGTTAGGCAAAGAGAAAGAGTCCTTGGGTCACGTTTTATTCAAGTCTTTATAGTCCACGCACATTCTTAATTTGTTCCCTTTTTTCGGGACTACTACTACGTTTGCTAACCAGTTCGGGTATTTAACCTACCAGATGGACCCTATTTTAAGGAGTTTAGATACCTCATCCTTAATGAAAGCATGTTTGACCTCGGACTGGGGTCTCTTCTTCTGCTTGACCGGGTGTAACTTCGACTCCAGGCTTAGCCTGTGAGTGGTTATTTCCGGTGGGATCCCTGTCATATCAAGGTAGGACCAAGCGAAACAATCTTCATTATCTATAAGAAATTGAATGAGTTTTTTCCGGAGCTCGAGATTCAACCCCGAGCCCGGGTATTCCTTTTAATCGGGCAAGTGTTCAATTAGTACAACTTGTTCCAGTTCCTCGACCGTTGATGCGGAAACATCAGAATCGTGGGGAGCTATGAAAGACCTGGGACCCCGTAGTCGTTGTCCTCACCAATCTCCTGCTTCTCAGGTTGGGACGGAGTAGGTGTCAGTAGTTGCTATTTGGTTTCTCCCTTGGGGACCGAACCCAGCCCCTTCAGTGTCGAAAGTGTGGATATTGGGACCACCTCGTCGACCAAGAACATATCTTTTGCGGCCGGTTATTCTTTATAAACTATTTTTAGTCCTCCCTGGCGCCGGGAACTTCAACACCTGGTGCAGAGTCGAGGGTACCGCCCTCATGTTGCGAATCCATGGTCTTCCGAACAAAGCATTGTAACTCATGTCCCCTTTGATCACATAGAACTTTGTTTCCTGAACGGTCCCGGCAGTGTTCAGTGATAATGTTATCTCCCCATTAGTGGTCTCACATGCCGTGTTGAACCCGTTTAGGACTTGGACCACAGGCACAATCTAAGCTTATAGGTCGAGCTGTTCCTTGACCCTTGATCTGATGATGTTGGCCGAGCTACCTGGATCAATTAACACACTCTTAACTCGAGATTTATTTACAAGTACTGATATTACCAGTGTATCATTGTAGGGCTGCACGATCCCCTTAGCGTCTTCGTCATTGAAGGAAAAGGTTCTCTCCGGCACGTAATCGCGAGTCCATTTTTCTTTTCGTGTCTTGACCTTGATAGCCCCGGCTTGTGCTTTTACGAAGGAATCCGCAAGCATAGCAAACGAGTCAATAGAATTAGGAGGTATCACATGCTCATTTGGATCGGTCATTCCATTGTACTTAGTAATCTCGGCCATGCAGAACTTCTATGGTATCGGCTTAGGGGCTGCACTCGGAGGAAAAGGTTTTCGAACAAACTTCTTGGAATACTGGCCCTTCAATATCGGAGGTGCTCCTGGAATTTGGTCGACCCTAGAATTGTAGGTTTCCACCTTTTTGTCATTGGCTTCAATTTTCTTTTCCCCCGATTCTATCTAATTTGTCAATTCCTCGAGCATCTTTATTATCTCGAGGTTGGTCCCCGATTCATTTTCATTTGGCCTCTCCGTTATCGGTTCATTTCTGCGGGTGACTTCTCGGGATGGCTCGGGCTCAACCCTGTTCGGCACTCGGCTTTGGTTTTGCAGCTGGGCTATCGCTGCTTGTTGAGCCTGTAACATTTGGAAGATCACCCGCAAATTGATCCCATCGCTTTCACCGCTGTGCGTATTCTGGGTAATCGATCAGACTTCCTTGTGCATGCTGTTCTCTGGATCGATAGGCAAATTTGTATTGATGGCCACGTGCGAATTGGCGTCGATAGGGTCCGCGATCGGAACTCTGCCAAGATCGACTGGGGGCACCTCATTACCGAGTGTTACATTGTTGTTCTCACCATGGTGGCTAGACTCGACATCCATGTTTATAGGGGCATACTGGGGGTTGACATTTCGACTTTAACCTGGAATCAAAGGCACTTCAAATAACAAGTGTAAAATAGGGTATGTTATGGGAATTTGTATCAAATTGCCGCTATTATCCTTAGCCCCACGGTGGGCGCCAAACTATTTGCCCTCAGAATCGGATAAAAATTAAATTTGTAGGTGATTTTAGGATACACATATTAACTTGATACAAAGCGATAAATTAATTCACTATTGAATGAACAAAGTTAAAATAAATTCAAACCACAAGAGATGTATAGTTTCAGCCTTTAGTGAAATAGCCACTCTCGAGCCGGGCTCACCACGACCGGTACAGATGAAAATAGAACAAGAGCTAAAGACGAAGAAAAAAAATAATATATTGCTTTTGAGTGCGTGTTAGAATGTACTTCATGAATTATTATACCCCCTTTATAGAGTAGGGGAGTTCTAATTTAGGTACAACTCTATAAAAGGTAAAAGATCTTCTGATTCACTGATTGCTGGTTCTTTATCGATATGTGCCGAGACCCCACCGTGATATTCGGCCAGTCACGAAAATTTCGGCTTTCTGTTAGATATGCCTAATTGTTTGACAATGTTCTTCAAAGTCGTTCGAGGCTAGAACCGATTCCGGGACCATGGCCTTGATATTCTTGAGGGCAGGCGTCATGCCCCCGGGTTCTGGCCTGGTGGGACTTTGGCTCGATTTCGGTCCTTTGCCATCATATCTCGAGCCTGGCTTATTTTGTCAAAGGCTGGGATACAACATGAGCTCAGTTTCAACCGTATACACAATCCAACTACACTTCACATAGAACATGACAGTTTTCAACAACTCTCATAAGTCATCACACCAAGAACATTTAAAACATATTAAGTACAACACCGTAACATCCTAGCCTCAAAATTTGACTCAAAAGCACCACTCACCTTTCACAATCCGCTTACTTACTCTAATACAGAGGTCAATGACATTACCTTTCCTTCATGAATTAAGTGCCCTCACACAACATTAAAGAGTAGTTCCACACATAATAGAATTTAAGAACAATTAGTAACTCAAGATAGAAACAATTCACTCAGTCTCAGAAACAACATTCATATGCCGCAAAAGACGTACCATAAGCTTGTCCGTAGTGTACTACTCAACTAATCTAGCCCATTCAATCAAGGATCAAGTAGGACTTTACTTAGTTGTAATGTAGGCTGCGGGATGGGTACGATACATTTGGATATAAGAGTGACTACACCTCCCTAAGCACTTTAATACATACATTTCATTTTTCAAAACCTCACACTCATGTCAAACCAAAACTCCACCTTCACATCAATATACATTAACTCACTACTTCTTTAAGCACAATTACATCAAGTTACTACTATCAAGGAACATTTTACACAACAATACAACATATTTTCTTTTCTCTTTCATTTCAAGTGGCTCTTACTTTTTCAATACAGTGCACCTTTCTCCTTCTTTCATTAGTTCCAATCAAAAGCCAAACCAACCACCCAAAACATCACTTTTACAAAGTTCATACCAAATTCAAGTGCTCACGAGAGGTACAAGGTTCAAATAGATGTTCAATTCAAACAAATGGGTAAGGCTTGTACTATGGTTGCCAAAGAAATAAGATTACAGGCTCAAAAGTGTTAACTAGGATACATAGCAATTAGGTGGGTAAAAGCTTATAACTGGCCCAACAAAGAAATGCCTAATCACTTCCAAGACTGAATAAAACTACTATTTCGCTTTCCAAACACATGGGGCAAGTTCTAGACATCAAAGGCAATACACATGGCACATAACTCACTCCAGATCGGACTCACCAAGACACTCTAGTCAAAGCAATTAAGCAAAGTTAAGATCACACAATTTAAGGTACTTATGCAAGAGTCAAAAATCGAGCCTAAGTGTCACATTAAAGCACTCACACTATTCTCAAGGTATAATAGAGTCAAGAGATATTGCCTTCCATCTAAACCATAGCACTAGGTTTGCTACTCCTAAAAAAAAAAAATACTAACTAAACCTGGTTCAAACAAAACCCTTGAAAAAGAACCGCGGCACAAAGAAAATCAAGGGGGACTTGTTACACTACCTAACAAAAGAAAATCTTTTTGTCTTTTTCATTCGACTTTAATCCCTCAAGAAACCTGTCGAATGATATCCATTGTAGGGAAAAATCGAAAATTTCAAATTTTTTATGATTTTGTTTTTCAAAAACAATTTCTATCTCCAACTACTACAACTAATAAAAAGAAAACTAATATACATACATACAGATATCCCCCACTCCACACTTTAAGTTGTGGCATGTCCCCATGACACACAATTAAAAAGCCTAAGGTAGAGAGACTTCCTTGAAAATCTTTCGGGGTCTGAGTCGAAGTCGGGCTCCTTTCCTCGCCTTCGAACTAATGCGCACATCAATGCAGACAACTTCTTCTCATCCTTCTTAGGGTAAACCCTGCACTTATCTTTCTCACTCACCACAGCTTTCTCTTTCGAGCCCTTCACTTTGCATTCAACAGTTGCAGCTGGTTTTCCTTTTTGCACCCCCTTTGCTACATCCATCTTGAACATCACAGTTTCTTCACCCACTCTAAGCATGAGTGTTCTCTTGTGTCTATCCAATATAGCTCTACCCGTCGCTAAGAATGGTCTTGCCAAGATGGGGGGGACCTCCTTGTTCTCCTCCATATTCACCACTATAAAGTCTATAGGAAATACAAACTTATCCACCCCAACTAACACATCTTCCACTATCCCCTCAGGCGTTATAGTCGTTTGGTCTGCCAGCTGCAAAGATATTGGCACCGACCTTATCTTTCCAATCTCCTTCTCTAGTTTCTTGAAAATAGATAGAGGCATCAAGTTGATTGAGGCATCAAAATCACATAAAGACTTGTCAAAATTTATAGTTCCTAATGAGCAAGGTATAGTGAAACTACCTGGATCTCCACACTTTTCTGGGAGTTTATTTTGCAATATCACGCTGCAATGCTCTGTGAGCTTGACCACTAAGGTTTCCTCGATTATCCTTTTCTTCGTCGTGATCTCCTTCAAAAATATAGCATAAGACGACATTGTGAGATCACTTCTATGAATGCTAATTTTATATGAACATGTTTCAGCATATCCTAAAATCTCTCAAATTGCTTGTCCTGCTTTTCTTGATATAGTTTTTAAGGGAAAGGTAGCACCAACATATGCTTGCTATCCTCATGTTCCTTCCTTCTCAATTTTTCTTCCTTATTCTTTTTCTAAGCTTTCATCTGGCCCTTCTTATTTGTATCATCATCACCTTTCAGCTGTTCCCCTCTTCCTTTTTCAAGTTTCACCTCTTTTGGATCGGAGTGGGGTCTTTCAACACTTGTCCACTTCTCAAGGTTATAACATTTACTGTTTCTTTGGGATTTCTTTCCGTATTAGCAGGAAGAGTGCTTGGAATCCTTTCAGATAATATTGTTGCAATCTGTCTCACTTGCTTCTCCAAATTTCAAATTGATGCCCCCTGTACTTCAAATCTTTCATCAGTTTTCACAATGAAGACCTTCATAAGATATTCTATACTAGGTTGATATGGTTGTTGAAGGTGAAATTGCTGCCTTGGCTGATTCATAAAACCAGGAGCTCTTTGTCCCTGAAATCTGGAGTTGTTTTGTTGCCTTGATTTAGCGGTACCCGCAGGTGAACTCCATGAAAACCGGAGGTGCTTCTGACCCATTGCATTAAAGTTGTAATTTCCCACAGCATTCACTTCCTCAGTTGAGGCTTGACACTCATGAGTAGGGTGTTCTCTTCCTCATATATGAAAGTCTGCATGCGGCTCACTTTGTATTGTAGCCAAGGTTAGCTTCCTTATTTCTTTAGCCATAGCATCGAGTCGTACCTACATAGATGTGTTAGCATCAACTTGGTGAACACCAGTTGCTCTTCTTTTTCGGCACTCTCAGAGGGCTACTGATTTGCATCTTCAAATAACTCATCATGAATTTTAACTATCTCCTCTGGAGTCTTCTTCATCAAAGGGCCTCCAACTGCAATGCTCAATCTTCGACGTGAGGCCGATGTCAATCCATACCAAAAGTCGTGGAGTTGCATCCAGAGTTTAATTCCACTATATTGACACTTTCGAACAATATCCTTAAACCTCTCACACGCCTCAACCACAGTCTCATTCTCTTTTTGGCAGAAGTTATGGATTTCTCTTCTAAACATGCTCATTTTAGCTGAAGAGAAATATTTATCAAGGAATTTTCTGGTCATCTCCTCCCGTGTTCTGATTGATCTCGTGGGCAAGCTTTGAAGCCACTACTTTGCGTCATCTTTGAGTGTGAAGGGGAATGCCCTTAAGTACACTGCATCTTATGACACACTATTATATTGAAAGGTGTTCATAATCTCCTCGAAGTCCATTAGATATGTATTTGGATCTTGGTACATCTTACCTCTGAAGACACAGCAATTCTGAAGGGTTTGAAGCAGCCCCTGCTTCAATTCAAAATTGTTAGCTGCAATTGGAGGTGGTCTCACACTTGATAATCCTTGGTTGTAGATCGGTCTAGCATACTGACCCAATGATCTCCCAGGCATAGGAGCTATATTTCTGAACTGGTCTGGATCCATGGGTTGATTTTGAGAAATTCTTCAGGCCCTCTCTTCTTCATAAATAATTTGTCATCTCTCGCATCTTCTTCCTTTGCATCCCTAGCTGCTTTTTCTCGTTGTTGGGCTGCCTCTATTGCAGCCAAATCCGTATTATCATCACCGTTTCCAGTCATAGTTTCTTTGGTTAAGGATTGCCCAACCTTTTCTAACGACTCGGTGAGGTTTCTTTCCTTCCTCAGCTGTCGCAGTTTTTTTCTATCTCTGGCTCGTATGGTAGCACTTCTTTCGTAGAAGCTCGAGTCATGCACCAACCTAAACCTGTAACCTGCGCGCAGTCAAAGAACACCAAATGTTAAAAGGAAAAAAATAAAAACAAAAAGAAAAATTCCTGAATTAGCACCACAAACTATTTCAAAAATTATTGTTTGCAAATCCCCGGCAATGGTGCCAAAATTTGACGAGCGCAAAACACACACTTAAATTCTGCTCGCGAGTCAAATATAGTATTGTATAATATCGTATCCAATAGGGATTGGATTTAAACAGTATGATCATATCCAATATGATCAATAGTTGAGATTAATAAGATGTCCAACTAAAATTAACTAAGAATCAAAAACTATTGACTAATGACAATCGAAACAAAGATAGACAAGGAAGATATCAGTGGGAGGAAATTGGGGTTGATAGGATAGGTGCAAGATAATTGTTTGGGATCTAACTCTAGATACTTCACTTCTAATATTTAAGTGAGTCGCTCGAATTCAGTCAATTATTAGTTCAAACGTTCAGAAAAAACTCCTCTCTCGATTAAGTCTTAACCTCACGAGATGAACTAATTTAAGCACATGAAGATATGCAAGAATGTGTAGTGGATTGGTCTTTAGGAAAAGCTCTTTCGGTTATTCTACTAAATAGGTTTAATCAATAATTCAACTAGCCTCTTTTGATTACTAAGAAGAATTAATGAACTCAACCAACAATATAATGCAATGATATCACAAGTTATGCCTCTCTCGGTTACATGGACAAGTGAATATAGATGCACCAGTTAAATCATCCAAAGAACGCTTCAATACATAAAACTAGAGTTATAATCCACAAATAATCATCAATACACCAAATCCATCAAACCCTAAAGAGAACTACTCCATAGATTTGGAGAAATTCACCAAAAATAAAGTTGAAGTATAGGAAAACATAAATTCAATCCAAACTCGGGTCTTGAGTGAGGAAGGAATGATGAAATCCTGGAGCTCGTGTTCTTCCAACTCCTCCTTAGCCTCCCTTAGGTCGAATATGTATCAATAGTCTAGAAAATAACATTTTTCCATGTATTTATACCATGGAGGGTCGGGCCTAGATGAAACCACCTTCTCTTAATCGAAATAGGATTTTCACTCTGTAAATATTGTACAGGCGCGCCGCATGGGGCGATCTCTGTCTCTGTGCACTTTTGATATGTTTTCTCACATGTTATTGGTGTCGTTGTACGTGACACGAGTTTGACCTGAATTTGTGGCACATTGTGTTATTCCATGTTGTATAATTGGATTATGTTTCTGTGAGATGTTGGCATATGGAGACTTTAGCGGATTGACGACTGATGTGGGCCATAGATCCATGGTGATTTATAGTGAGGCGACACTTGCGTTGAGGCCCCATATTAGGCTAAATGGTATCATTTAGGGGTGACCCGTTCACCAGGCCCCATGCTGGGCTATGTGATATTGATTATTAATTATTGATTAGCGCTTGGGCAAGATCCGCCCCTCCGGACAAATATATTCATAGTGAGAGCAGGCACAGAGATATATATGTGCTTTGGGGAGGGGTATTTGTGCCAGGCACCCATACAGTGCTGAGTGTGATTGTGTGTGATCGTGAGGGCAATTTGTGCCAAGGAACGTGAGTATGCTGAGTGTGAGTATAATTGATGGCTTCGGTATGATGTTATTGACTTGACATGTATATTTGATATGTAGGCATAGAGATGTATTCTCCTCATGCTAGATGTTAAATAAAATGTTTTACCTGTTGTTGTTAAGATGGAAATCACAATTCTCTTGATAAATTCATATTTTAGTGATTCCGGTGGTAAGATTTGGGACTTTGATTGTTATACTTGGAAAAAACAGCAATAACAAAAATAACATACCCAGTATTATCCCACACCGTGGGGTCTGGGTAGGGTAGTGTGTACGCAGACTTTACCCCTACCTTGTGATGATAAAGAGGTTGTTTCCAATAGATCCTCGGCTCAGGAAAGCATAAGCACCACATTAATGAAAATATAGACAAAGAGGGACAATACCAGGAGGCTATATAAAAACCGATTAAGAACAACAAGACAGTAATATGATCAACAATAAAAGAGTTGAACATGATATCTCTCAAGTTGTTCTCTTTTACTGTTATTATTCTATCATGTGTCGTTATGGATTATTTTGTGTTGGACTCTGACCTTCTTCCAAGCTCGTCACAACTTTTTAGATGAGGTTAGGTTTGTTACTTATTAAGTAACCGGTTATATTCATACTACACTTCTACTCCTTGCATGCAGATCATGGAGTAGATGCTGCTGTGTATGGCTACCACTTGTCCTTGCTTTTTGGATGTACCTACTTTACGGATATAGCTATCACTTGTCCCTCGGTAGTTTTAGATCTGTAATCTGTTTATGTATAGTCCAAATAGATGTTGTATTTATTTTTATACCAGCTTTGTAAATTTAAGTCTTAGTGCTTCGTGACTTGTACTACCAATCCTTGGGGTATATGGAAATTCAGTTATTTCAATTATTGAATTCTTATTATTTTCATTAGCATTGTGTTATCTGTTGTTTACTTACCTAATGGGGTGGGTTAGGTGTCATCATGACTAGGTGGATTTTGGGTCATGACAAGTTGGTATCAGAGCTCTAGGTTCATGGGTTCTACAAGTCATGAGCAAGTGTCTCGTAGAGTCTTATGGATTGGTATGATTACGTCTATACCTATCTTCGAGAAACCACAGGGCATGTAGGAAACTTCCCATCTTTCCTTCATCATTGTGCGGCATTGATTCAGTTTGAAGCGTATCTTTGATTTCTTCCAATCCGCTGTACATTATATTGAGCGATCAGTATCAATTGTGCATCGACGACTTGTGATGTCATGGATGAGGTGTGAGATGTGTTTGATGGTAGGCTCTAATTGCGTATTTTAGTCTCTTATTGCACTCTAATTCACTGCACTTTATTCGTGTTGGAGCTTTAATTGGTAGTGTTTTGCACTTATTGGGTGTTTTATGCGAGGTATGTAGATATTGTGGAGCTAATTCGAGCTATTTGGAGCTTTGAAGTGTGAGTAAAAGCCCAGGGGATTTAGTCAGGATCATGTTCGGGGGTCGAGGACAAAGTCTGGATGTTAAAAAATGAGAAAACAAAACTACTCTATAACATGCGGATATAACTATCATGACTGAACAATGTGACTACGGCTAAGGCAAAGAGCTCAACATGGCAAGAGTAGCCCTATCATGTCTCAAACAATTAAATGGATAGCCTAGACATGATTTCTAGCATGAATAATAACTCACGCAGTCATTCAGATAGGGGAAACATGATATCAAAGAAGTATGATAGCAAAACAAGGCATATAATAGCCTAAGAACTACCCAGATCATCAATATCCCGGTGCACGCACACTCGCCTGTCATCTAGCACGTGCGTCAACCCCAACACATTTCAAATATCATAGTTCTATGGGATTGCGGTTGTAGCCTCACATTCGCGATGCACAAAAATACTTTGCCACAAGAATGCTCTATGCATTCACGATGCTGGCCACGCGAATGTGATGCCCACAAATGTCAATGCTCCACGAAAACGCCTTGGACTTTGTGAAGGCGAAGAAAATTCCACCAGCTCCCAACTCTTTAGCGCGAACACGACCACACTCTGCGAACTCGATGCTCAAGTCATAGCTTTGGTGAATGCAACCCTCCACCCTCAAACGTGAAGAGAAGAAACACCTAATTCCAATCGTACACTACATGATCGCGGTTTGTCCCTCGTGATTGTGAAGGACATCAGCAATAATAGAAAAACCAGTAACACTAGCATGAAAGAAAATGTCTGAATCAACCCCAAAACTCACCGAGCCCTTCGGGCCCTATTCGAACATACCAACAAGTCCCAAAACATGACACGGAACATACTCGAGGCCTCAAATCACACATGATAACCTCAAAACCACGAATCACCCCTCAATTCAAGCTTAATGAACTATTTCAAACTCCCTATTTCCAAATTTACGCGGAATACGTCTAAATAACTTGGAATCGCGTCAAGTTTTTCACACAAGTTCCAAATGACATAAAGAACCTATTCCAACTCCCTGAACAACAATCTGAACCCGATGACATCAAAGTTAATTCCTGGTCAAACTTATGAACTTTCCGAACCATCAAATTACCCACTTTCGTCAAATAGCGCCAAAACCTTCTAGAAATATCCATAAGCATATCCAGGCATACGCCTAAGTCTAAAATCACCATCCAGATCTAAAGGAACCATAAAACTCCAATCTGAGGTCATATACACAAAAGTCAAAATTGGTCAACTCTTCCAACTTAAAGCATCCTAGTTGAGAATCATCCTTCCAAATCAATTCCGAACCATTCGAAAACAAAAATAGAAGATACTCGCAAGTCTAATACACCATTTGGAGGTACTCATGACCTCAAACCAC
The DNA here is from genome assembly GCA_002018475.1 of Nicotiana obtusifolia. NCBI lineage: Eukaryota > Viridiplantae > Streptophyta > Magnoliopsida > Solanales > Solanaceae > Nicotiana > Nicotiana obtusifolia. Next base: position 454,668 of record MCJB01010886.1, on the reverse strand, counting down.
CAGACTGAATGCAAATGATCAAAATGACCGGTTGAGTCGTCGCGATACTCATGGACTAATAAAGTGGCATGTTAAGGTGTATGCATGGGAGAAGTGTGATACCATAGCTCAGATTAGGAGAATACGCTACAAAACAACAATTATCATGTTTCAACAGCAGATAAACCTACACATGATCTCTAACATGATTCAAGTAGCTTACAACGAAGTACAAACATATGAAGCATGATAAAAAGGAGCATAGTATTCAATACAAGGCATAACATAGCCTAAGAACAATCCCGAACATGGATAAAAACCAGTGCACCACACATGCCCATTCCCCGCATGTGCGTCACCCTCGGCACGTAGCTATCATAGACAATTTGAACAACTAATACCTAAAGCTAAGGGTAGTTAAGACACTTACCTCAAGCCAAATCAATACTCTAAAAATGCTTTCCCTCGAAAAGCAACCTCTAAACGACTCAAATATAGTCAAATATAACTAAATAACATCAAATAACGGTATAGAAATCAATTCCAAATAACAAAGCTTCAATCTTTATTCAATTCCCAAAAAGTCAACAAACGTCAGCCCAGACCAACATGGCCGAAATCCGAGTAAAGGGGTAGTTCCCGCCTACCCATAGCCTCACGAGTATAAATATGTGATTACATTGCAAAACTAAGATCCAAACCGACCCTCAAATCCCAAAAGTTTGTCCTCTTATGTTGTAGGCAAAACCCCTAAATTTTCCTCTTTCAAACCCATGTTCCAGGAGCACAAATCTATAGGGAATTGAGATGCATAATCAACTCCAAGTAGAAAATGCTTACACTCATAGTGGTGATGAAAACCTCTCCAAATATCGCCTCCAGCCGAGCTCCAAAATTCCAATTAATGACAAATGGACCAAACCCTCAGCAGTGGCTTCCACATCTGCGGACAAATCTATCGCATCTGTGATTCTCTTCTGCGAGCCAATACTAAATCTACAAAGTCACTTACTCACCTACTTCGCACCTGTGATCAAATCTTTTGCATCTGCAGAACCGCAGGTGCAAAACCAAAATTTGCATTTGCGCAACTCCTCAGTCTGCCCTTCATCGCAGGCGCGCATAGCAACTCTGCGGGTGTGATTTCCCACCTGCGGCCCTTATCCACAGAAGCGACCCTTCACAGGGCCATCCAGCTTTGCAAAAGTGTCCAACCCCACACACTTGTGCCTTTGCACATGCGATCAAACCCCCCGGACGTGCAATGCACCTGAACCAGACTTGTCAACCATTTTCAAATGGTCCGAAGCCAATACGAAACACATATTAGCCTTCTGCGACCCTGTCTAATCATATCAACAAGTTTGAATGCCTAAAAAAAACTTGTTTCAAGGCTCAAAAGATTATAATGACATCCAAAATCACGCATTAGACATCAAAAGTCAAGTCACATAACTCTTAATTTCAAGAACTTCCTAACTTCAAACGATGAGTCTGATTCAACCCTAACCAATCCGGACTACAACTGGGCTTTGCACACAAATTACAAATGAGAAAATGAACCTATTCAAAATTTCGAAACAACAATCCGAATACGATATCATCAAAGTGAACCCTCCATAACCTTATAAACTCTCCAAACCTTTAAATTTTCAACTTTCGACAGTTAGAGTCAATAAAAAATCGTAGGAACCTCCAAGTCCAACTCAACCATATGCCTAAGTCCAAAGTCACCATACAAACCTGTTGGAACCATGAAATTACCAATCCGAGGTCGTTTACACAAACGTCAAACCTAGGCTAACTGTTACAACTTACTCTTCCAAAATGAGACTAATTATCTCCAATCACTCTCAAACCATTCTGAAACCAAGTTAACTAACCCCACGAGTAATCAAACAAGAAACACACACACGGGAAGCATTAAATAGAGAGCATGGCTCAAATATACAAAACGTCTTGCTGGTTCTTTACATTCTCCCCCTCTTAAAGAAATATTCATCATCGAACAGGTTTAGAATCATACATGAAGTGCCAAATAGATGTGGATATCTGCTCCACATATCATGCTCGGTCTCTCAAGTAGCTTCGTCGACCGTTTGGCCTCTACTAAACCTACATTGATGCAATATCTTTCGACCTCAGCTTCCGAACATCCTGTAAAAAATGGCCACCAGCTCCTCCAAAGCTAGATTCTCATCCAAGTGCACTGTGCTGAAGTGCAAAACTTATGATTGATCTTCATGATACATTCGAAGCATGGAAATATGAAACACTGGATGGACTCACAATAAGCAGGGTGAAAAAGCAAGTTTGTAAGACACCTCGCCCAATCTCTCCAAAACCTTGAATGGACCAATGTACTGAAAACTCAACTTGCCCTTCCTCCCAAACCTCATTACACCTTTCATAGGCGATAATCTAAGGAGGACCTTCTCACCCAAGATTAAAGCCACATCACTAACTCTCCTATCAGTATACCTCTTCTGCTTGGATTGAGTCGTGCAAAGCCTCTCATGGATCAACTTCACCTTTTCCAAGGCATCATGAACCATGTTTGTACCCAACACCCAGGATCAAACCGTCTAACTGGAGAACAACACCACCTCCCATATAAGGCCTCACACAGAGCTACCTCTTTAAGGCCCCGTAAAAGTTTCATCTAGAACTCGGGTTTTCGTGATGCCAAGTTAGCTTATGTGTTGATGACGGTACAAACTTTTTGGTTAAACAGTTCGTTAGGAGTTGAAGAAAACTTTTGGCAGAGCAGGGCATTTCTACGGTCCACTATGCGACCGTAAAATCACTCCGCGAGCCGCAGATCGGCTGCAGAGTGCAATAGAGAAATGGCCAATTTTGGAGCGACGTTTTGCAGTCAAATATGCGACCGCATAGTGCTTTCGGGGTCCGCACAATACATTGCATATCAAGCATGTATATTTACGGAGGGGAGTTCTGCGGTGCTTTATGTGATCGCAGAACTGGTTTGCAGACCACAGACCTGCCGCAGACCTGACCCGAATAGCCCAGTTCTTGACATCACTTCTGCGGCCAATTTTGCGGACTGCATATCCGTTATGCGGTCTACTCTATGACTGTAGAGGTATGTTCGGAGGGTCCATTTTTCTGGTTTTTATAACTTAACCCCACTTCGATATATAGACGTTAAGGACCATTTGTTAAGTAAAAATGTGATATTTTGAGAGTGAGGAAGTGCTCTAGAGTGACTGGGGTTCCTAGACTAATTGTTTATTAATTCTTGCTCAAGGCTTGGAGGATTAACAAGGAAAACTCACTAGGTCTTCATCCTAAAGGTAAGATTCTACTCCCTAGCCCTCAATTTCGGGATTTAACTAAAAATAGGTAATGAGAAAAGAAATTCTTGGGTGTGGGAAGTTATGCATGCATGTACTATCAAGGTTTGTGGGAAGGTTGTTGAGCTCAATTGGGCAGACTCTGGGCAGTGGGATGAAGGAATCCACCATAGGAGGACCTTGAAACCTTAATGCACATCTAGTACTTGATAAAATACTCAAATGAGCTGGAACCATGAACTCCTTCCTAATTTGTGTTCAACTTAGTTATATTTCAAAATAGATTGAAGTCGCTAAGATTTTCGTAAAATTGTAGTAATTTAAGGACTCTCAAGGCGATGGCTAAATTTCACTCTTAGAATTGAATCCCACGTTGTTCTTGTAAGACTCTGGTTGATCATTATAAATGTGACTATTTCGATTGCTTTTATCTTATTGTGTTATACTTTAGGAATGTGATATAAGTATGGGCTGTGTGTTAACATGTTATGACCTCAAGACGTGATTCTAATGAAAGCTATTATGTCGAATTGTGTAAGAAATCTCATTGCGCCTAAGACTCTTATTTGCTCACATGTGTACTTAAGGTCTTCAATAGAAATGACTTGTTGTTGATAATCCTTGATGGTGTTTGAAAGTGACAGAAGTGAGCATGAGACATGAAACACGGTCAATGTACCGAGAGTGATATTATAATAGAGGCCACTAGTGCCAATGAAATGAAGGGAAGTGTAAAAGACTTTGAAATGGGCTATAAATTCTTTAAATAATAAATGCCTTGGGAGTATCTTTTATTCACTGAGGAAGGGTAGGTTGAAATAACCTAACCCCGAAACTACACGTGTCAGTGTAAGAGTAAGTGAGGGGTAAAATCCCCAGGTGAGGTGGTGAGAGTTTTTTTGAATATGGGATGAGATTGATGTGTTGAGATAAATCCCCTTAAATAGGATGAGATGATTTCTAGCAGAATGTGAGGTGACTTCGACCCACACGCCATTGTGGTGAGACGGCTTAGCCGACCGGGCTGAGATCGGACGCCATGCCGCGTACATAACTTGGTACTTTAATATTGCTGAGGCCCTCATTGATTTCATGTTTCATTATCATTGTACTGTTACTAGTTCTATTGAGGGGGTGTTTAATTTTCATACTAGTACTATTTCATATGTACTAACATCCCTTTGGCCGGGGGCGCTGCATCTTTAATGGATGCAGATGGTTCTACAGCGGATGTCAATGAGCAGTGATAGCAGTACACCCTCTCCTCAACTGAAATGGTGAGCCCCACTTCTTTTCGAGGTCCTGTATCTTTTGTCCTTCGTAAATAGCATTTTGAGGTATAGCCGGGGCCTTGTCGACGGCACTGTCATAACACACTTTGGTTTTGTTAGAGGCTCCGTAGACATGGTGTGGGTTGTATATTCGTGTTGGAAAAGTCAAACTAAAAAGTTGTATTTGTATCACATGTTCCACTTCAAACTATGAATGTGTAATGTATTTTGAGTCTTATAAATGGAGTAACCAATGGTAATGTAATGGTGTTATTCGTTTAAACTTCTTATTGTCTAATTAATGATATGTATCTACTCTGTATTCTTGGGTGAGTCAGGTAGACGACATTGTGCAGGCTTCCTCGGCTGCGGTATCTTGGTTGAGCGCCGGTTGCGCTCCTCGAGGTCGGGGCGTGACAACCTCAATACTGGACTTGTAGCTATTATCATAGGCTAACGCCGCTAAAGGAAGAAACCAATCCCATTGGCCTCCGGGGTCAATAAGATAAGCCCACAACATATCCTCCAAAGATTTGAATGGTCCGCTCGGACTGTCCGTCCGTCTGAGGGTGAAATACAGTACTCAACTCAACTTGCTTCCTAACTCGTGCTGAATAGCTCTCCGGAAGTGAGATGCAAACTGAATGTCATGATCTGAGATGATAGAAATAGGTAAACCATGCAAGCGAATAATCTCTCGTATGTAGATCTTAGCCAACTGCTCCGAGGTGTAGGAAGTTATAACCAGAATGAAATGCGACGATTTGGTCAACTGATCCACAATGACCCAAATGGAATCAAACTTCCTCAAGGTCCATGGAAAACCTACCACAAGGTCCAAAGTAATGCGCTCCTACTTCCACTCCGGTATATCAATCTTCTGAAGCAAACACCAGGTCTCTGATACTCATACTTGACTCATTGATAATTCAAACGACGTGCAACATGCCCAATAATGTCCTTCTTCATCCTTCTCCACCAATAATGCCGCTTCAAATCATGATACATCTTTGTAGAACCTCGGTGAATAGAATACCATGAACTATGAGCCACCTAAAGAATAAACTCTCTCATGACATCGACACTAGGAACACAACTCACACCGCCATCGCCAATAGCCACCTCATTCGCACCACCGTGCTGCACCATGTCCTCAAGGACAAGTAAGTAGGGATCGTCATACTAAGAAGTCTTATGCGCTCAAACAAGAATGACTGTGAAACAACACAAGCAAGGACTCTGCTCGGCTCTGAAATATCCAATTTCACCAATCTATTGACCAACACCTGAACATCCACAGCTAAAGGCCTCTTCGCCTTTCTGCTCAACGCGTCTGCTGCCACATTAGCCTTCCCCGCATGATAAAGAACAGTGATATCATAATCCATCAAAAGCTCCAACCATCTCCGCTGCCTCAAATTCAAACTTTATGTTTAAATAGATGCTGGGGACTCAGATGACCGCATACACCTTAGAAGATACGCCATAAAAGTAATCCCTCCAAATATAGAGCGCATGCACAATAGCTGCCAAATCAAAGGCATGAACTATATATTTCTTCTCATAGGTATTCAATTGGCGCGGCGCATAGGCAATCACCCTACCATCTTGCCTCAACACACACCCAAGACCAACACGCAAAGCATCAGAATAAATTGTATACATCCTCGATTCCAATTGCAATATCAAAACTAGAGCCGTAGGCAAAGGTGTCTTGAGCTTATGAAAGCTCTCCTCACACTCATCCGACCATCTGAATAAAGCACCCTTCTGAGTCAATTTAGTCAATGGAGCTGTTATAGATGAAAACCCTTCCACAAACCGATAATAGTAACCAGACAAACCTGTGAAACTTTTGATCTCTATAGTGGTAGAAGGTCTGGGTAACTCTGAACTGGCTCAATCTTCTTCGGATCTACTTTGATCCTATCACTAGAGACCACACAGCCCAAGAATGTCACATAATCCAACCAAAACTTACAATTGGAGAACTTTGCATACATTTTCTTTTCCCTCAAAATCTGAAGCAAAATCCTCAAATGTTGCTCGTGCTCCTCTCTATTACGGGAATATGCCAAGATATCATCAATGAATACAGTAACAAAGGAATCCAAATAAGTCTTGAACGTATTGTTCATCAAATCCATGAAAGTTATTGGGGCGGTAGTCAAGCCAAAAAACATCACCAAGAACTCATAACGCCCATAATGACTCATGATAGTCGTCTTAGGCATGTCCAAAGCCCTGATCTTCAACAAATGATAACCCGATCTCAATTTAGTCTTGAAGAACACTCTAGCACCCTGAATCTAATCAAACAAATCGTCATTGCATGGTAGTGGATAGTTATTCTTGATTGTAACCTTGTTAAATTGCATGTAGTCAATACAAATCTCATAGAACCATCCTTCTTCTTCACAAATAATACTGTTGCACCCCATGGTGAAAAACTAAGCCTGATGAAACCCTAATCCAATAACTCCTAATATTTTTCCTTCAATTTTTTCAATTCCATTGGTTTCATGCGATATGGTGGAATAGAGATGGGATTATTGCCCTGCACCAAATCAATACTAAATCAATATGTTACACCTTGTGCGTCCCATGATGACGTATAATGAATATGAGACTTTTTAATCACGGTTTAAATGATTTTAAAGTCATAGTATGACTATATAAGAAGTTTGGATATAAAATACAAAGTTTGGGAAAAATTAGATTTAAATTACGAAAAAATTGACTAAGGATTTGCCTTCTAATGAAACTTATTGAGCAACAAATTTTGTGTGTTATATGAGGTCTTTTTTGGACATTTTATATACCAAATTTAAGGTCTTCTGATGTAGTTTCAAACAATCTTAACTGTTCATTCATACGACGTTCAGATAAAAAGATATAAGCGTCTGAAGATGGGCCAATGCTAGGGTGCCAAGCTAGCACCTCTTTGACTTTTCAAAAGTGGATATATATATATATATATATGCCTTGTGTCGTCTTTTTCTTCATTTTTCCACAGACCATGACCAAAATAAGACCTTAAAACTTACCCTTAAGCTTTCTTAAAGGGTTTCAAAAAGGATTAACATCTCGGGTACGAAATCAAGAAGCGATAACATACGAACGATCCCTACGACGTAAGTATCATTATACCGCCTATCGTTTTCTTTGTAGTTTGAGTGTTGGAAGGTACTTCATAGTTAGGAAAGCACCTAATTTCTGTATTTAAGCTTTTAAATATCAAGAAAGGTTGATAAATTTCCTAATAGTTAGAACTCACGGGACGGTGATCGGAAGCTGTGAGTTCGATTTATTCCACATTTAGTGGACTATTTTGTAGTCCACTCGTGTTGGCCTCTTGTGCTGCCGATATATGGAGTTGGGAAGGAGAAAGGGCGTGGACAAATGCCACATGTGGTCGGATAGTGGGTTGGTCGCTCGTCGTTGCAGTTTCAGGCTATTGTATAACTTGTTGCTTGGGTGTGTTATGGTATATTTGGGGTTTTTGTTATATTAAAGATCCCGAATTGTAGATAGGTTGTTTTTGAGTTGCTGATTGTATTGTGTTTGTATCTCACCTATAGTAGGTTTGAGGGAGCAGTAAAATCAGGGGAAATGCAGCCCGTTTTATTTTAGAATCGAGTTATCGTTTGAGATACGTGATATGCTAGCGCCATCTATGTCGTACATGTATTTCATTATTATAGAGTTGGCATGCTAGTTGTCATAAGCTTTTTGTGGAGTTGCATTGATGACTTGAGGTATATTAAGGCTATCCCTTCTTTCCTTTTGGTATGATCCATATGAAACAATGAAACGAGCAAGCACACAACTTTCACAAATGATTCTAATCTTAGAAGTACTAGGGCTGCCTATGTTCATGATTCCCCATATGTCCTACTATCATATCGTCTGTTGTACTTAAGTTGACAAAGATTATTTCGTGATATTAACCGAAGGCATACTGATTTTTTGACATCGCAAGAGATCTTATCAACTTACTTCTTATGCATTGCATTCACTTATACATGTACATTGACCCATGACCAGATGGCGTTATATACGCGTATATTATATGTATATGGGGTACGAGGAAAGGTTACGACGTTATATATGCACCACCACTAGATCACTTGGTATACGTTGATGAATTTGCCCACTGAGGCCGAGATGATATGATGGGATGCCCTCAAAGGCTTAATAATGTTATGTATGCACATACCTATGCATGATATGACATTTATATGCATATGCATGACATTCTAAATGTTTAATGATGAACGGAGTTATTCAGACTCACAGGTTAAGTCCTTTACTCCATGTTTCTTTCATGTCTTTTATATACTGATTTTTATGCCGTACGTACTCGGTACATTATTCATGCTGACACTCCTAATGCCTCGGGGCCTACATTTCATGCCCGCAGGTGCAGGTAGACAGGCTAAGGTCCCCCTTATGAGGATCCTTGCTCAGTGAGAGTTGGTGTGCTCCATTTGATCTGGAGCTACTATTTAGTTTTACTACGATATTTTGTATACATATACAGTTGTACCCTCTATTAATGGTCTGCATACATTCATGTATAGTTGGATAGTATGTCGCCTTGTCGGCTTCTATTTTAATATATAAGTTGTCCATAGCAGCCTTTTTGGCTCCCTATTGTATTCCGCATATATATATATATATATATATATATATATGTCCTTTTTGGCATGTTTCTTCACGTATGTTATTCATATGATTCAGCAGTTTATTGACAGATGTTATGCATGACCTACCCCTATTTCATGTTTATACCTTAGATGTATGCTTAGGGGTGTTCGACAGGTAGGACTCGGACACTTGTCATGGCCCATCGGTTTTGGTCGTGACAAAGTGGTATCAGAGCAGTTTTGTTGTAGGGTTGTCTACAGACCGTGTCTAGTAGAGTCTTGTTTATGAATTTGTTATGTACCATGCTTCAAAACAGAAGGCTGCAAGACATATAGGATGTTATCTTCCCTTCTTATCTTAGATCGTGTGATAAAAGGATTAATTTTCCTAGCAATATGTTATGTTTTCAGTGATGCCTAAGAAGGCTACAGCCGCCCAGAAGGGCACGAGTTACCAGGGCTCGGGGAGAGTCTCAGAGAGAGACTCCATCTCAGACTTCACATATCATGCCATCTCTAGAGGATATTCGAGGGGCACCAGCTCCAGCACCCACCCCAGTATCCCCTGCCCCTCAGCTAGATGCACCAGGTCAGGAGATGAGAGATGTTATTCAGCTATTGACTCGATTAGTGGCCGTACAGGCTTAGCGCCAGGAGGTAGTTATTGGTCATACAGATAGGGACATTAGTGCGAGGGTTCGTGATATCATTAATTTGGACCCTCCGATATTCACTGGAGCACATCCAAATGAGGAACCTCAGGTATTTATCGATAGGATGCAGATGACTTTGTAAGATAGCGAGATCTTCAGGTCCTTCTGGTGAGTTTCGAGGTGGTTAGAGACATCAGTACCCAAAGTATCCAACCTAGCCATCGGGTAGTGCAATCCCTCAATTTGCCCGTAAAAGATTTCCCAGTCAGAGTTCCAGGGCCTCTAGTTCTCAGTATTGGGGTGAGCAAGTCAGATGAGGCCCCCCTTACCATGATGTGCTCAGTGTGCTAAGCAGCATGTCAGGCAGTGTCTTGTGGGGTTGAGTGTTTGTTATACTTGTGGTTATCTAGGCCATGTTTTGAGAGATTGTCCGACGAGAGGTGGTGCATGTATAGTTCAGCCAGTGGTATTTGTAGCTTGTTTGTCATCATTTGTACGCCCCCTTGGGCAAGGTTCACAATCCCCAATCGGTTGTGGTAGAGGAAGAAGTGGAGCATCTAGCTCGAGCGGTCCTTAGAACCGCATTTATGCATTAACGGGTCGACAGGATCAGGAGTCGTCATCTGATGTTGTTACATGTAAATTATTAGTCTCCTCATACGATGTATATGCATTGATTCATCAAAATTCCACCTTATCGTACGTCACTCTATTGGTTGCTACTATGTTTGGGATATAAGCTGAGTTGATTGAACCTTTTGAGGTGTCTACACATGTTGGGAATCCAGTGATAGCTAGACTAGTATATAGAGACCGTATAGTAGTAGTTCATAGATGTTCTACAGTAGCAGACCTGATTGAGTTGGATATGATAGAATTTGATGTTACAATGGGTATGGATTGGTTGTCTTCTTGTTATGCTAACATTGATTGTAGATTAAAGATGGTTCAGTTCGAGTTTCCAGGGGAGCCAATTCTGGTGTGGAAAGGTAATACTGCATCGCTGAGAGGTAGGTTTATTTCCTAACTCAAGGCAAGGATGATCAGAAAGGGCTATATTTATCACTTAGTTCGAGTACAGGATGTGAAAGCAGAGCCACCGACCCTTACGTCTATCCTGGTGGTTAATGAGTTTCTCGATGTTTTTCTAGATGAGCTTCCACGCCTTCCGCCAGAGCGGGAGATTGAGTTTGCTATTGACATATTACCAGATACTCAGCCAATATCAATTCCTCCTTATAGAATGGCACCTTCAGAATTGAGAGAGTTGAAAGAACAACTTAGGATTTGCTTGAAAAAGGCTTGATCTGACCCAATACATCACCATGGGGAGCACCTGTATTTGTGAGAAAGAAAGACGGTTCAGTGTGGATGTGTATTGATTACAGGCAGTTAAATAAGGCGATGATCAAGAATAAGTACCCGCTGCTGAGGATTGATGACTTATTTGATTAGCTGCAGGGTGCCAGGTGTTTCTCGAAGATAGACTTGAGGTCCAGGCACCCTCAGGTAAGGGTTAAAGAGAAAGATATTCTGAAGACAGCATTCAGGACTAGATACGGGCACTTTGAATTTCGTGTTATGTCGTTCGGTTTGACCGATGCCCCAGCAGTATTCTTGGACTTGATGAACCGTGTGTTCAGACCCTTTCTAGATCTGTTTGTTGATTGTATTTATAGATGATATTTTTGTTTACACCCGTTCAGAGGCTGAGTATGCAGATTATTTGCGTACACTGCTTAGAGTTCTACAAGAAAGGAAGTTGTACGCAAAATTCTCTAAATGTGAATTCTGGTTTAGTTATGTAGCTTTCCTTGGGCATATTATTTCAAGTGGGGGTATCCGGATTGATACACAGAAGATTGAGGCAGCGAAGACTTGGCCGAGACCCACGACACCGACGGAGGTTTGTAACTTCCTAGGTTTGGCAGGTTATTACAGGAGATTTGTAGAGGGATTTTCTTCTCTTTCAGCACCATTGACAAAGTTGACTCAGAAGGAAACTAAGTTTCAGTGGACTGATGCTTGTGACTGGAGTTTCAAGGCATTGAAGGACAGATTAACTTCAACACTAGTGTTGACACTCCTAAAGCGAACTGATGGTTATGCTATCTATTGTGATGTTTCAGGCATTGGATTGGGTTGTTTGTTGATACAGCATGGTAAGGTTGTCGCTTATGCTTCTAGCCAACTAAGAAAGCACAAGAAGAATTACCCGACCCATGATTTAGAGTTAGCCGTGATGATTCATGCACTAATGACGTGGAGGCACTATTTGTATGGCATTCATGTTAATATCTATACGGATCATAAGAGCCTTCAGTATGTCTTCAAGAAAAAGGAATTGAATTTACGTCAGAGACGATGGTTGGAGCTATTGAAAAACCGTGATGTTGATATTTTATACCATCTAGGGAAGGCGAATGTAGTAGCCGACGCCCTCAGCCGTAGATCTATGGCTACCCTATCATATTTACAGCTAGAGAAGAGTAAGATAGCCCATGAGATTGATCAGCTAGCTTGTCTTGGAGTTTGATTATTGGATTCAGGTGATACCTGAGTTACTATTCAAGACATGGCAACATCCCCTCTAGTAACTGAAGTGAAGGAACGCTAGTATGAGGATCCTATGCTAGCTCACTATAGAGATACAACCCCTCAAAAGGAGAAGGCACCATTTGAGATTACAGGAGATGGAGTCCTCGGATATCGAGGTCGATTATGTGTTCCTAATATCGCAGGACTGCATCGGCAGGTTATTGGAGAAACTCACTGTTCTCGCTATTATGTTTATCAAGGAGCGACAAAGATGTATCATGATATTAGTGAGTGAAATACATTGGTAGGACGAAATGAAGAAGGATATAGCAGAGTTTGTTGTTCAGTGCCCTACTTGTCAGTAGGTTTAGGTTGAGCATCAAAAACCCGGTGGATTATTGCAGGCTATAGAGATTCCGACTAGGAAATGGGAAGTAATTAATATGAATTTCATTATAGGCTTACCTAGTACCCAGCGTAAGTTCGATTCTGTATGGGTTATTGTTGATGGACTTATAAAATCATCCCATTTTTTGCCTGTCAGGACTACGTATTCAGTAGAGGATTATGCAAGGCTTTACATGAAGGAAATAGTACCATGGTGTCCCTATATCTATTATTTCAGATGGAGGTCCTCAGTTTACAACTAATTTCTGGAGGTCCTTCCAAAAAGGATTGGGGACTCGGGTAAGTCTTAGTACAGCATTTCATCCCCAGACAGACGGTCAAGCTTAGCGTACTTTTCAGACACTTGAGAAAATTGTACGGGCTTGTGTGATAGACTTCAGGGGTAGCTGGGATAATCATCTTCCCTTTATTGAGTTCGCACATAATAATAGCTATCATTCCAGCATTCAGATGGCTCCATGCGAAGCTCTTTACGGAGGAAAGTGGAATTCACTTATCGGATGGTTCGAGGTTGGGTAAACTAAGTTAGTAGGACTATAGTTGGTACAATAGGTAGTTGATAAAATTAATCTTATACAGGAAAGGCTATTAGTAGCTCAGAGTCGTCAAAAGTCCTATGTAGATAATCGACGACGAGACCTGGAGTTTTAGGTAGACGACTGGGTATTCCTAATGGTATGACTAATGAAAGGCTTTATGATATTTGGTAAGAAAAGAAAAGCTTAGCCCTCGGTACATTGGACCGTATAAGATCATACACAGAATATGATAGGTAGCATATCAGTTGGACTTGCCTTCCAACTTGGAGTTGTACATCCAGTATTTCATGTGTCTATGCTCCGTAAGTGTATCGAAGATCCTTCTAGAGTTGTTCCAATTGACGATGCTCAGTTCACGTAGCAGTTATCATATGAGGAAGCTCCCATTGCTATACTAGATAGACAAGTTCGGAGATTGAGAACTAAGGACGTAGATTCGGTTAAAGTACTTTGGAGAAACAAGAATGTGGAGGAGATGACTCGGGAAGCTGAAGAAGACATGAAGTCTAGGTATCCTTACTTGTTTCCATTTCCAGACGAGGAGCCGCCTGAGACATCACAACCTTTAGATGCGTATACGATACTGGATTCTTGTATTAGTTACTGTCATTGGTCAAATGAAGCCTTGGTGTTATTGATGATTGTAGCCCCGTGTGGCTTTGTATTGCTGGATTTGATGCATGACAGGTCGGTTTTAGTACTGTTTCAAAGGAGACTCTGCCAAAATTTCTATAGATCTCTGAGAGTTTAAAATTCAAGGAGGAATGTTTCTGGGG